>VWZE01007785.1:543984-661645 GCA_013396675.1 Eubucco bourcierii
CAATAGTTAATAAAGGCAGAGTTGCTTCAGCCTTTGGAATATGTCTGCAACAGTGGCAGTGTGAGCAGCACACAGCTAAAGATTCTTCTGCTATCAGCAGTGGTACTGTTTGGAGGATAGCACAGGTGTAGAGAAGCTGTCTCATGTCAGACCCAAACTTCTTCATGGCAAGCACTATCTCATTTAAACATATCTACAGAGCCTTGCTTGGGCACTTAGATATCTAAGGAATAATCCCTAGCACCAGAGATACGGTGTAGGTAGGTAGCCAGGAGGTTGCGAGGGCAAAGGCAGTCTGCAGCCATTGTACATAGTGGGTCAGGTGTGGCTCAAGACAGCTGTTGTAGCATGTCAGGAAGGACAGCAGAAGTCTAGCTGCCTTTGCTGCTGGGGCAGCCTGTGAGAGACTGAGCAGAGTGGAGAGAAAGCATCTTGCTGTGTGTGGCTCAGCACAGGGCTGAATTAAACAAGGGAAGGTTTCCTGTAATCAGTTAATGTTTGTAGCCACAAACGGAGTCCCTTTCCTTGGCTTTCTACACCCAGGGTTTGCCCAAAGTGGATTTTGGGGGCTGTTGCTACCATTTCTATCAGGGTGTCTGGAATGGTGTCCTGATGGATGCAATCACAGGGTCTCTGTAGGAAAATGTTTGGGTTGGCAAATGAAGCTGCACTGGTACCAGTTTTGCTACTGCCCTCAGCCAGAGCAGCACTGGCAATGTGTCACTGGGCAGCAAGCTCAGGAAGGGCTGACACAGCCTGGCTGAATTGCAGCCTTGTGAACACGTAGATGGGACTCCTGATGCTGTGATGCCACATTGCTCCCCATGTAATGGCCACCTTCCCTGAGTTGCTGGGCTGATTTGGGTGCTCTGCAACCTCTGTGTGTCAGACCTGTGTCCTGTTAACCCCCTTGCCTTTCTCCTGGGGGCTTGCCCTATTGGGTGCTGAAGCACATCCCCACCTTGTTCTGTCAAGGTTTTCCTGGCTGTTTCAAACCTGTCCCCCCATCATTTCAGTGGGTGTTGCTGTATTACCTCATTTCCCTTGAGAAACAACAAGTCATCTTTCCTTAGGCTTCCCCTCCAAGTGGCTTTTAGTGCTCTCTGATATTCTTCCAGATTCTTAGTAATCTGGAATCAAACTGAAGGCAGCAAGACATGAACAGCAGGAGGAAAGTGCCCTTTGCCTGCAGTAACACATAAAAAGCAACCTTGCAGGGACACAAGTATGCAAGCCCCATCCTGTTCCAGTGTGCTATGCTGGTTTTACACTGGCTTAGGTTCATCTGGAGTCCCAGACAAAAGCATCCTTTGGGCTCATAGAACATGGGTGAAGAAACTAGGGCTTACTGGGGCAGTTGTCTGTTTGGTGAGTTGCTTGGATTCACTGCAGATTGTGATGACTTGGTTCCTCGTCAGGTAAGTAACCTGGCTGAATTACTGTATTGAAATGGTGTGGGCCAGATATAATGTGCCCGAGCCCAGCAGAGCAGCCCTGGGAGGGCTCTGTTGGACAGGCTTCTGACCTACTGCAGATGTGCTGTGAGGCCCTCCAGACTGAGGTGTTTCTGGAGGTGTGGAGCTTACCATATGTGTGAGCTTTTCATTTCCCTCTCATCAATGTGGAACTCCCACCAGGGCTGCAGGCTATGATCCCACTGCAACCTGGGCAGCTCCTGAAAGCTCTTTGGAGTCAGTGGGGTTGGGTTTTTTCTTGAGCTGTCTTTGAACTGAACACTTTGATGCTCTTCCCTGAAGAGTTTTTTGGTGCAGTCATCCACACAGGTGTATCTACACCTAAGCAGCACTGCAGGGAATTGCACACCGTAGATGGAGAAACTGAAAGATGTGCTTGTGTGGCACCACAGGAAAGGAGTCATTTCTCCAGGGAGCATGAGAGAACGAGAAGAAGGAGCAAACCAGTTGCAGTGAAAGGCAGAGCAAGGCCTGAGGTGCTAATAAACTGTAGCCTTTCTGGAGCAGGAAGCAGATTTAGTAAGCACCATGCAGAGAGTGCCTTGTGCCACCAAAGCATGCCAGGCACAGCAGCACAGGGAGCCATTTGAATATATTTCAAGACAGAATATTGAGGAAAACCCACGATGAGCAGCAAACCAAATTAAAAACAACAACAGGATATGTCCTTTAAATGACTCACCCAACCTCGGCTGATGCCGACGTAGAGCGTGCGCAGAGTCCCCGGACTCACACTCAGAGGCAGATTTTGCTAAAGCCATGGGCTGCAAGCTGCAGGCAGGGTTTGGAACATCTGTGTTTATTTTGCATGACAAACTTGTTCTTCAGCTTGGACAAAATGCAAGCTGGTCTGGGGCTTGGGAGTTGCAGCTTCTCGTCGGGCTGTGCCCGGCGCGCGGCTGGCCGCTGCCGTGTGATGCATATTGCATGACTCCATTCATGTTTAATGACAAGTGTGCTATATTTTTAATCTTTATAGCTTTAATGTGTGCAAGTGGTTTTAATAATTGGTGCTGCAGGATGGTTGCTTCCCAGAATTACTCTGCAAAATTGCTGTGTTTTCAGCCTTTAGTTGCACAGGTTGTAAATTATGAAGCTTGGGTAGTAACAAACTTGGCAGCCTCTACTTGCTCCTCAGAGATGCCAACCTGTAACAACAGTCAAAAGATACATGCTGGCAAAATTCCTTCCCTGAAGCTTTCCTCTCTTGTCTTCATGGGCCAGAAGAGTCCAACAACCAGGCCTGGTGGAGGCTGGCTGGAGGCTGCACGGTGTGATCTCACAGTGTGGGCTTTGTGCCGGGTACTGTTTGCAGACAACTATTTGAAGCAAGCCTGGGTCAAACAGAGTGGGGTGGTCGTGGGTTTTTTTTCCAAAAGGAAACAGATCTGGATGGAGGTGGTCTAAAAGCTTCTGTTTCTGAAAGCTGGGTTTCTACTGCTCTGGCTTTTGGGCATGTCCTGGCTGCAGGACACGGTGCCTGTAAGACACCTGCCACCAAACACAACTCTGTGCTCTACCATTAGAAGGGAACTTGAAGCTTGGTGTTTGTGGCAATTTGTGCTGGTGTTCCTCAACATCAGGTTAATCCAACCCCAAGCACCAACTCACCTACTCTGCTGCACTCTCTCATCCTATGGCCTGGCTCAGGCTGACAGAGGGCTGGCACTTGCCCTATGGGCTGCACTCTGGTGGCATGGCTCAGGGCAGCCACCCCAGCCCCTCACTGTGCAGTCATCTTTCCCTGCAGATGGGTGGTGTTAGGTACAAAACCCCTATGCATAGCAAGTCTTCAGTATCCAGAGGAACACTTAAAGGACAGTGAACAAACAGGGGCTGTCCCTGGAGACAGCAGCAGTGAGATGGCCCCTTTGATTGTGCAGAGCAGCATCCAGCTGTCTCTGAAACTCTTCACCCCTGGGCAGTATGGAGCTGCCACAGTCCTCTGAGCTCAGCATGTGTGTAAAAGCTGCAGGAGCTAAATGGGACAGCTGATGGCCAGACTGCAGTGAAGCTGTGAGCCTGGGCTGTTGGTGTCCAGGGCTAGGCACAACTTTCCAGCAGGCATAACTGATGCCTGCAGTGCTGAGTACAAGTCCTTGGGTGGGGACAAGCTCGAAGGACTTCTCCTATCACAGACAGTCCAAGGTGGCAATTTCCACCTCCAGGGACCACAACTCAAACTTTCTCTTTACCATCTCTAAAGACTTCATCAGTGGGGCTGTTCTCATCAGAGATTGCTCCCAAGTGGAAGCTCTCCAAGTTAACAGCTTCCAGTAAACAAAAATGTAACTTGGTGTGTAGCAGAAAAGAAGCCACTGGCAGTGCCACCACCTCTGGCAGCTCTTTTTCTAATCACCATTGCTTTATCAGAAATGTTAAGTTGTGGTTTGGTTTTTTTATTGGTTTTTAAGAATAAATTCTCACAACATCACATCTATAAAAGGTTCATCACAACCCAAACACCACTCTAACCTTTTAAGCTTCTCCAGTAAAAGCTGTCGTCTTTATTTATACAAGTTTGGGAAAGATACAAATGTAATCATAACCCCCAAGGCAAAATTTTATGGCAGTTTTCAGAACTCCTCTCTATAAAAACTGCTCAAACCTACAAACATAAAAGCTTCCAATAAAATTTGCTTTAGATCCTAGTCATAAAACATGAATATCTTTCCCTGGTCCTGCAGCTACAGGTGTCCAATTGCTAGAGCCGTTTGATGCAAGCCTGGGCTGGCAGCCTTGGCCTCCTCCCTCAGCTGGTGGCTGCCTCGGCCCAGGCTGTGGTGGGTTTTGTTTCACCTTCCTCATCCAGTATTTGGTGTGATAATGAAGAAAATCTTTGGGTGTGAAGAGAATCATGCTATAAAAATGGTTTGTGTGTGAAGCAGAATGTTTTAGACATGCAACTATCTAGAACCTGCAGTTCTTCTCTTTGCTTTGCTGTTGTGCTCTCGCTGGAAGGACTGGTGACACTTGGCTTTCACTTGGGTGGAACAGGACTGCATGTGTTAGATGCTACTTCAGCTAAAGATTCCTTAGTGAGGAAGCTGCTCAGCTGCATGTTAAGGGTTAGCAACAGGTAGAAAACCCTTTATCTGTGTGTCAGCTGAGACGATGCAAGCAGAGGCAGGAGTGAGGCCGGGCTGCAGGCAGGCCGTGTGCGAGAGATGAAGTGCAGAATAAATCTCTGCAGATTGGGGCTTTAGTGGAGTCCTGGCAACTGCAGGCGCACGCTTTATCAGCCTAGATTAATGTGCTCTTACCATCCAGGGGGGTTTAACCCTGAGAGCTCAGCCTGGCTCGTAGCTGAGGGAAGACCTGAGCATTCTCTGTTCTCACTGCAATTAGAAGAGTGTACATAGGACCAGAGCCTACAACTCCAGACATGAAGGCAGAGGCAGTTTGCTGTGTTCTCTGAAGTCAAAGACAATCACAGTTGTCTTCCTTGGAGGCACTGAAAGCACCCCTGAAAGTTCATGGTAAGAAAGAACAACTTACTGGTTTAAATCTGTGCTTTTATGGCAGTGCTTTTTTCTAACATAGTAGTACTAGGACCTTGCTTCCTAAAACTGATTCCTTCAGTGACTGCTGGAAGCTGAAGGTCACCCAGCACACCTTCAGCTGGTGGCCTGCACCTCATTGTTGCAGGACTTGGCCTGGGTGCTTAGCCTGGCGAGTCCATAGCCTATAGCCTCTGAAAATGCAGAGTGCAGAGGGACTGTCTGAGAGCTTCTTCCTCTTACCTTCATACACCACTCAGCTAGGGCACCACTGCAGGAGCTGGGCAACCTGTCTCAGTGTGCTGCTGGATCTGTCCTGGGTAAGGGCAGGGAGCAGCAGGGAATTAGGGGAGACCAAGAGTTGCAAAATAAGACGTACAGCAGAAGATATGATTCATGCTGAGGTTGCTCTGTTTATCTTGAAATGGACTTTAATTACAATTGTGCCTTCCCATTTGTGCTTTCAGTAAGAAATTTGCTCTCAGGGTACCAGGCCAGCTGTTAGCACTTCCTTAATACTTCTGTCTTCTGCTCCAGAGGAAAGGGCTGCATGCTTGGGATCTGCTGGGTGTGTTAATGATGAATTAACTCTGCTTTATGGCAAGTGCTCATCAGTGGTTATCGTTTGCTTGTGAGGCTGCTGTGCCTTTCCTGTGTTCCATTACAAAGCTCTATTTAAGAGCGACCTTTGGGGAGTGTGGAAGCTGTTCAGTGAAACCTGCTTCTTCAGAACTATTTCAAGGAGTGGCATGCAAAGAAGGCTACTACTGAGAGGCTGATGTGTTGCTCCTCTTTGAGACCACATTGGTGTGTTTGTGAGAGTGGAAATGTCATGAGGGTGGTGTTGGAGTGGCTGCACAAACACTCAGGTCCCTGACATCAAAAGACTACCTTTTATGGCCAGAATGGTGACAACATGACAACTTCCCTGGCTACATGGGCACAACTGTGCACAGCCAACAGCTCTGTCTTGCTTCCCCTCTTCCTGACAGCCCTGAGTTAAAAATCTGTAATAGTGAAAATATTGCTGTGAGTGCCAAATATCCACACGCTCCCTCCTATGGCATCTTTGAATTGTTGTTACTAATGATGGAGAGTTTGGGTCACTGCTTTCAGAAAGAAGCAAACCAAAAAGCTCCTTTCTTCTGGAAATCAACACTCTTCAGCTTCTGCTCTACACAGGCTCCAAAGGCAACATGAAAGAGAGAAATGGCACCTGGCAGGTGTGGTTTGGGGCATGTGGTGCTGTTGACTGTCTGTATTTTGCTGAGAGATGGAGCAGTTCCTTCTCTCTACCATTGTACTAATTACCTTTCACCAGCTCTAAATGCACTTAATTTGCTTTGGATTTTGGTACCAGGGCAGAGAGTGGCTCTCAGCCTCTAGTCTAAATCAAATAGTCATGATTGGAGGTGGTGCTGTTTGTATTCATTATTCATTGCTCTTGGCAAAACAAATGTTGACCTTATAACACGACTATTAATGTTTTGATAGAGTAATGAGGCCACCTGGATTCAGAGCAGTGATAAGCTTCCTGAGGAGGTGATCTCTCAGCTTCCAGACCCTTGTGGGGAGAACCCAGCAATGGTGAGTAAATTAACTACAGCCAGGCTGCAAGGTGGAGGTGGGATATAGTTGTTGTTATCGTTTGCTCTACTCAGCTGCTTCTCACAACAGAGCTGTGAGTTCTGAACTCCAGATGCTCCTTGGTAGAAACAGGGATGTATTGTTTTGGTCTTGTGAAAATGTGGCCTAGCAGAATGTGAGGTCACTCCCTCAAGCATTTGTCCTCACCAGGCTGAAGGAAGGAAGGAAGAAGCTTTTCACTGTCTCTGCTGTACTCGTACTGAGTGGTGGCTTCAACATGAGACTTCTCTGGAGCTATTGATTGCCCAAACTCTCCATATCTCTGGCTTACATGCTGCTGTCAGGCACCTATTGTGGAGGCTTGACAGCATCATCAATACTGGCATTAGAGCTACTTTGCCAGCTCATGAGGACAGGACAGGTGTGATTGATATGGAGGCAAGTGAAAAATTGTGCAAGGTCACTGCCATTTTTTTCTTGGGCTTTCACAAAAGCCTGGTTTGCTTCCCTGCCTACTCAAGACAGGGGAATGAATTCATCCGTTGGCAAGATGAGTCTGCAGCGCACCACACAGGCCCTGGCCCTGGCAGGACAGAGGTGCAGGTCACCAGGCGTCTGCACATCAGTACCTGGAGTGTGCTTGCTGCTGGAGGAGCTGGCGTGGCTCAAACAGGCACTCAGCACCCTGAAAGCTTTGCTAGAGCCTGAGAGATCAACGGTGCCGCTGCAGCAGTGCTGCCCCTGCTGCTCTCAGCACCCTGGGCTGGGTGGGTGCCTACAGGTAGTCCAGCCCCCGTCAGCAGCTCTGCCTGGTTGTGTTGCAGCAGGAACAGGGCTAGCAACCATATTGTGACTTCCAGAGTCTCCATGGCTTCCTCATTGCTCCAGCAGGGAAATAATCTGCACCAGACTTGTTTGCTGGCACCAACTGCATCCCTCTGTGCCAGCTCCAATGTGTAGGCTGGCACATTGCAGAGATGAGGGGCGGGGGAAGAACTGGAAACAGAGCCCTGGCTGCAGAGCTTCCCATTGTGACCTGCCCTGGCCCTGGCTTCAGTGGCAACTCTCTGTGCAGTGAGGCCAAGCAACTGCTGACACCATGGGCAGCACAGGTCTCCAGGGTAGGATGGGGACCTTCAGGACATCCCTCTTCTTGCAAGGGATGCCAGGGAGCCCTGGAGCAGGCAGCTTTTTTGACAGGAGTGCAACATGCTTTATGCTGAGGGCAGCCACTGAACTGCCATTGAAATTCCTCCCCCAGAGCAACTCCATTTGGGAAGAGCCAGCTCTTCTGTAGGGCAGATCTCAGCTGCTTCCTTCCCAAGCTCTGGCATCTGTGCATCAGGTGGAGGTGCAGCAGAAACGCCCGCAAATGCTGGAGCAAGCGGAGCGCTGCATGTTGAGCCTTGGGGCTTGGTGTGTAAGTCAGGTTTTGCCTTCCTTTTGTTTTGAAACAAAGGTTGGCTTCCTGCTGCTCCAGGTGTCAGAGCAAAGTTTGCCTTGAGCTGCTGTTTCAGGACCTCTTGAAAATAAAGATTGTTGCAGAGGGGCAGCTGGAAGGTGAAGTCTATACGGTCTGTGTGGTGGTGAGAGTGCAGGAGCTGTGCTGCAGCAGGAGCCTCAGCCTGCTGAAAGTCACCTTTGCCAAGACAGTTTCATCAGGATGTTTTATGCTCCCGTTCTTTCAAAATCTGCTCCAGTTCACATATGGCACAGGGCAGTCAGGAGCTGACAGGACAGCGTTAACCTGTGACATCCCCACTGGGGTTAATATCACTACCAGGGCCAAACTGTCTCCCCAGCAGAGATGGTGGGATTGTGCCTTTTCTTTCTTATTAACAACAGGACCTTCTACCTGGAGATAAAAGAACAAAAGCCTGGACAGACAGTTAATTACAGCTTAAGCTTCACAAGCAGAGTTAATGAATTTTAACGTGCCTCAATTAATAACTAATTGGGTTTTGCGCCTCAGCTGTGAGTGGAAGCGTAGGGGTGTCCAGGAGAAAAAGAAAAAAAGGGTCTAAAGATGAACTGCTTTAATTGAAATACTGCAGGAGCCTTCTAGAGGGGAGATGGGACCGTAGAGTCACTCTACATCTGTAATGCAAAGAAGAGAGCAGAGGGAAGTGGTTTCCCAGGGGAAACAAATGATGTTAGAGCAGCTACAAGGAGCAGTGTTCTTTGGTCACCCATGGCACGTAGGTGGGAGAGTTCCTCCATTCAGCTGTGGCCTGCTTCTGAAGGGCCACCTTGCCTCTGAGCAGCCACATACGTCTCAGCAGTGGCAACCTTACTGCAAGGATGATCCCTGGAGCACTTGTGTGAACCCACTTTGGTGGCTGGTGAGGAAAGCCCTGCTGGAACATCACAGCTGTGCTGCTCTGGGGATGCCAAGCCATGTTGGCACACATCTGGCAGAAGCCTGGGGTGGAGGTGGGGGATGATTTTGAGCTCTCCTGAACCAGTTCTGCACTGAGCTCCAGTGGCTTTAAGCAGGTGCCAGGAAACTTTCTGATGAATCTGGCCCAATGGGAGTGTTACTTAAAAACTAATGGGAGGTGATGGCCCAGCAGTATGCTGGAGAATGTGTTAAAGCTTTAACTTTTCATTTAGGGTTTTTGACAAGACACTGTAGATTATAAATAATGGATGAATTCCCAAAGTGTGTATGCACTTGCTGGCTAGCTTCCCACATGGGTGAACTGTGAGTTTTCTCCTTAATTATCTGTAGGAGAACCTCTGCATATTGCTCTTTAAGCATATAATTATCCTTGATCATTTGGGATGAATTATATGTCCTTGCTACTGTATGGGTTTGGGCCTAATGTAGGACAGGGAGTCAAGCAGATAAAAAAAATATGTGAAGGACACAGAATGGTGAAGCGTGAGGAGGAGCTTCTGCTGCCTTGGCTTGAGGATGAGGGCTTGTTCAGAAGGATTTAACAGCCACCGTGGAGCGCATCGTGCCATCAATCATATCAGCTGCTCCAAAGAACCAGGGTCTTGTAAATTCTTTTTACCTGGCTGAGCCCCAAATGTACTGCTTTTTAAAATCAAGTAAAAGTGGGTCTAGTGAGGAGAGCCTCTGTCTGGTGTGCTGTTGAGTGGCAACTGTGCAGAGCAGATCCTGTGTCCTCTGCAGTGTTGAGTTTGTGACACCTGTGGGGCTGAGATTTATCCTCCACAGTCTCCTGTGTGTCTGCGTGCTGAGCCTGGCAGTGACTGGGTAGTCCCTGTGGCTTCTGCTCTTTGGCTTCTTGGTCATGCATGTTGAGGAGAGGTTGGTGGAAGTGATGCTGAAATCCATCCTGCACATGTGCTGCAGTGATGGTACACACGTACAGAGTGCTGGACAAGTAGAGGGACACAAGGAGTAAAAATGTGATTCATAGAAATAAAGGACCTGGCTTGTTATCTCTTAGGCCCCTGAACACTGAAGTCAGGTGCTCCAGCAGCTTAGGAGAGGACCTCTGTATGCAGCTTTGACCTTACTCCTCCCTAGGCCTTGCTGTGGATCAGAGCAGGATGGAGTCCTGGAAGCAAGCAAGGAACTGCATGACCATCAGCTCAGCCCTGGTCTCACATCACAATCTTCCACCTCTGGCTCCAGGTGCCGGAGAAGTTAGGCAGAAAGAACTGACAGGTAGCATAAATTTTGTTCTGCCCGGGACTGGCTGCTGCCTGGCTGTGCCATTGGGCTAATGAGATATTTGATGGCTTTTGCTATGGAAAGAGGATTAGTTTTAAGCCCACAGCTAAGGGAATGTCCATCATTTTGCTGTGATTAGCATGTGATTCAGGCTCTGGTGGGATAAAAACCTTGACCAGAGGTAAAGATAGCAATGGTTAAATTGTGTTTGTAGTGGTTAAAGAGAGCAGTAAATGCTAGAGAGTGCAAACCCAGGAATTGTCTGCATCTCAAACAGTAGAAAGCTGTCATCCTTTGAATGTGATGCTCTGAATGTGAAGGAAGAAAAGAAAATATATATGTGCTTCTCCTCCCCAGCTCTGCTTCCAAAGGATATTTATCAACCACTTCAGCCACAAGGTGGGAAAACACACAGAAACCAAAGTGCAGCTGTGGTTTGTTTTGTTTAACTTTATTTTTGTGGTGTTTGAACAACCTCAGCCAGAACATGGCAGCACTAAGGAAAAGAAAAGAACTCATTAATTCCTTAAAAGCAGCATCCTCAGGCATGGACCTCCGCCTCCCACAACTACCTGCACCGGGCTTCTCATCATGCCCTACAACTGCTGCACAATAAATAATAAAAGATTAAAACCTTAAACCTGGAAAACTTAGGAAAAAAATATTAGAAAATTTTATTTCAGATTATAAAAATCCTTGAATGATTTACTTTAAGGGACAATTTCATTGCTGCCATGTGCAGGAACTAATGATTGCGCGGGGCTGCCGATTGGTGAGAAGGTTGCTTGGGAAACATAGTCATGGGTAGGTGATAAAGTCACCCTTTCTCCAGCGCTGCCTCACTGTCACCAGCACAGCTCTCACCGTTTGTTACAAGGAAATGATGCTCCATGCACATATTTATATCTGGCTGGCAATAATGTTGGCAATAACACTCCCCGAGCGGCCCATGTTGTTTTAAGGAGCCCGACTTGCATCCCGCTGCCAGCGCCCCTCAGCCTGCATGTGATGGGTTTAAAGCAGAGTTTGTGGTGTTGGAAGCAGCTTCCTCCATCTTGACATTGGCAAGGAAAAATGCTCTTTGCCATCAGGTGTGTCGGAAAGAGGTGATGAGTGTGCCTTGTCCCCTCTTGAGCATTACATTAGCAGCTGAGTCAGCTGGGATGAGGATGTTCATGAGCCTTTTGTTCCCCTTCAGAGAGCAGAGCAGCTTCTGAGAGGACACTGCTGGAGTACCTGACCAGCTGGTAACTGCCATAACACTGAAGTGTGGTTTGTGATGGCTGTGGGGAAAAGGATGCTAGGTTAGGGTTCCTTTCAGCTGAGACCCAGGTTACAGACCATACGGATTCACTTTCTTTTGTCAAAGGCCCCATGAAAATAGGACCTTTGTGTACAACCTATTGTTGGGCAGAGCTGGCACAGAGTAGCTGTTGGTGATGCCAAAGCCCCCAAGAAATGCAGTTAGAAGGGAAAGGCAGCATGTGGTACAGAAAGTGAACAACCATGATTTGGGGGGATGTTTGGAGGAACTGCCCTGTCCTTTGAGTAAACCACACATAGGTCAGCTGCATGGCCTCTCTGGCCTCAAAAGAGTTTTCTGGCCAGTGCCTCAAAGGCTGCTGAAGGTATGGTGGGTGTTGCTGAGGAGCACTGAGGGGGTGGTGCTGCATGGAGCTGTGACTCCCCTTGTTTCCTGGCTCACACTAGTGCTGTGTCTGATCCACGCTGCTGGTCTGTGTCCATCGCTGCAGGGATGCTCTTAGTGTTGGTAGCTTGGGGAATTTTTCTGCATGCTTCCCAAACCTCTTCCTTGTCAATGCCTCACTGCAATTATTTACCCTAGCAGGTGTTAATTCTTATTATTATTTACTCACAATTCAGTAGTCTCCATTTATCTGCCTTGATTCCAGCATTTGCCCGGCTGAAGCCTGGCTCCCTCAGTGATATAAGTTTAGCTTTTCCTTTATGACATTTTTACAACCTTGTCCTTTCCTCTGGGTCTGTCTGAGGCAGTCAGGAGACTGTTGTTAGAACCTTTGTGGTCCTTCGCTTTTAGCTTCTGTATAGCGTGTCAGATAAGTCCAGGTGAAGTTTCTGTTTTCTTCAGTCTGTGCCTCTGCCCAGTGTCCTGCACACTCTACTGTGGTCCCCCTTCGTGGCACACAGGCAAAGGACAGGTCTTGCACAAGCTGGAGAATGAGCAGAGAGGAGGGCACTCTACAACCCCTCATTTCGTGCAGTTGCTGACTCCTAGCTAAAGAGATCAGGGTCAGAGGGCTGAGGAGGGACTGCAAGCTCAACGCTGCTTTAGCAAGCAGGAAATGGCAGGGGGGCTGGCAGGCCCGGGGCAGGCCTGCTCCTCACCCTCCCCTCACCACCTGAAAAACTTCCAGGGTGGTGAGTTCTTGGCACCTGCCTTTGTGTGTGCACAGAAGGGGCAGGGAGCAGACCTGCCAAGTCCGTGGGCCTTCAGAAGCTGCCAGGCTGAGCCCACAGATCACCGACCATGCGTGCGCAGTGCCTGGGCCTCTGCCCTCCTTTCTGGGCCCATCTCCCGCATCCAGGCCTCTTGGCCACCTCAGTCCTCCTGCTGTCAGCGACTCCCACCGATGCACTCCGCTTCCTCCTCCAAGGGCCTTGCTGTCAATGTCACAGCCACACGTGTTTGTCTTTCAGGGCTGGTAGCAGGACAGTTGGTGGTACAAGGGGCCAGGCTGCTTCAGGCTGCTCTCCGGAAGCCATAAGGAGCAAGCAGGGATGTGACCGTCATGGCGCATGCCTCGGACTGCTGCATGGGCACCTCCTGGGGAGCTGGTGATGGTCTGCAGGGCTCCTGCTTCTGCTCCTCACACCTCAGCTGTGGCTGAAGGCAGCGTGAGGGCTGCCTGTGTGAAAGATGTTGAGGTGCATGAAGGTGTCCAGAGAAGGGCACCAAGGCTGGTGAGGGGCCTGGAGCACAGCCCTGTGAGGAGCAGCTGAGGGAGCTGGGGTTATTCAGCCTGGAGAAGAGGAGGCTCAGGACAGGCCTCATTGCTGTCTACAACTACCTGAAAAGAGGTTGTAGCCAGGTGGGGTTGGTCTCTTCTCCCAGGCACCCAGGGACAGAACAAGAGGACACAGTCTCAAGCTGTGCCAGGGCAGGCTTAGGCTGGATGTTAGGAAGAAGTTCTTCACAGCAAGAGTGATTGGCATTGGAATGGGCCGCCCAGGGAGGTGGCGGATTCACCATCCCTGGAGGTGTTTAAAAGGAGACTGGATGAGGCACTTAGTGCCATGGTTTAGTTAATTAGAAGGGTTAGGTGATAGGTTGGACTCAATGATATTAGAGGTCTTTTCCAACCTGGTTAATTCTGTGGTTCTGTGTCTGGGTGTGCTACTCAGCGGTTCAGTCCAGACGGGACTTGTGCTCAGGGCTGGGGCCACCTTCTCAAGTTGTCGTCTGCATACACAGAGTAAGAATCTGTTCGGGGAGAGCAGGAGCTGGTCTGGGCATGGTGCCTTTAGCTTGCAGTGGGTTTGAAGGGGCTGAGAAGAGAGAACTGTGCATCTCTTGGCTGGGTTATCCCCAGGGGGCTAACGGAGCCAAACTCAGAGCCATCTACCCCAGCTCTTTTCTTGGATGTGAGCTGCAGAAGGAACATGAGCAGGAGCAGGAGCATTAGTGGTGGGAATGTGATTCAGCCAGAGCAGTGCTGGTGAAAACGTGGCTCAGTGTTCCTCACTGCACTGGTATGGAAACTCCTGTGGACACTTGGAAACCTATCCTGTGCTGATGTGACTTAACCTGACCCTTTGATGGGTGAAACTGCATTTGACAGGAGCTGAGGTGCAACTGATTTCCACTCATCCATGCAGAAATGTCCAGCAATTTGACTACTCAGTTCTGAAAGTGATTTTAGGATGTGGGATCTCAAACAAAGCTGGGGAGATGGGTAAGGGGAGAGGACCTGTGGTGCCTGAAGCCAGAGGTGAGTCCATGGGAATGGATCTTGCAGAGTACCTGGCATCCCAGATCAGCTCAAAGCACAGTGAGTAGGAATCTTCTACCTGGGGCATTTGAACTGCTTTTCTGTTGTTGTTCCTCCAGCACTGAGCAGAGGTTTGCAGTGTGCTCCAAGTTGATGATTCAACCTATATGTGTTTCAGGACCTAATCGTGTAAGCAGCAATTTAAAATGGTAGGTTTTAAGAGGAATTCCAACCCTGCAGTAGTTGCCACAATTATCAAGGAATCTTTCAAACCTGCAGCAGAGCTGTGTGGATTTTATTGATTTTGATACCTAAAACTACTTAGGGAAATAAATTGGTTAGATAAAATCTTCATAAAAGGGAAGCTGGATAGGAGGCTTGCAAGTTCCTCACCTGAGAGAGACAGTCCTGGCTGTAACTTGAGTCCTGTTATGTTTGCTGCTTTACCCCCCTCACTCATTCCTGCTCTGTGCAGGGCAAAACCTGTGAGTAAGGGTGGCACCAGTCTCTTTGGAAGAATGGTGAAGAGCACTGTGCTGGAGTTCCCAAGGGGGGACGGGGGGCAGTGGAAGGTGATGAGATTGTCTGGCACAAGTGCAGCTTATGTTAGGTGTGTACCACAGCCTGTCCTGCTTTGCTGCCATGTAACATTGGTGCCCTTCCTGCTGTGTTCCACTTGGTACTAGGTGCTGCTGGTGCCACAGGCCCATGATGGTAGGGCTGGCTGATGCTCAGGACCTGAAGGGTGCTATCTCCTGAGAACCATAGCTGCTAGTGTGTAGGCCTTGCCCACGATCTCCCTGTGCCTGGGTTACCCAACTCCTCTCAAAGCAAGAGGCATGTACAACGCTGTCCCAGCCAGGAGCTCTCTGTCCCCGGGACAGCCAGCACTCTTTTCACTTGTCCTTTGTTCTGAGTGCATCGTGGACTATTTCCTAAGTAAAGGCAGAGCTTCATCTTTCATTGGTGAGTACCACAAACTAGAACAGCTTTTAACCCCTGGATAAGGCACTGCCACTGCTGCTTCTGTTTCAGTGTCCACTGTGGTATGATTAGATGACTTTGAGCCCACACAGGAGGCCCTCAGGGTGTTGGTTTGCCCAGTAAGTGCTAAAATGTGACCTCTTTGCTCCTGTCCCAAGTTGTGTGGTACTTTTGTTATTGTAGAGCTCAGCTCTGAGATCAGTGCTGTCTTTCCATCTGTTGTCATGCTTTGGGCTTCCAAAGGGCTGCTCTCATTATGCAAATGATTGGAAAAGGAGCCTGAACATCAGGGTCTTGTCAGGGCCAGGGGAGAACAGAGGCAGGTGCCAGAGCCAGAGGTGTGGAGCAGTCTCCTCTCCCATCACATGTCACAGTCTCCCACTGGAAAGAAGAGTGCTCTCTGAAACAGAAGGAGGTGGGGTTCTGGAGTGGCGGGGCAGGAACCCTTCCCTTCCCAGGAGACCTGCTTGTGCATTTGGGCCAGATGCTGTGTGGCTGTGGCCAGCTGTGGCGCAGCACTTCCATAGCGTCACTCAACACCACAGCAACGCAGCAAGAAGTTCCTCTTTCATGTTTTCTGCTGCCTTTGCTGCCTCTTGAAGAGGGAGGGGCTGCTATAATTGGTTTTGTGAGTTGCAGGGAGAGAAGCTTGTGCAATTCTCAGCCTCCTGACTGGCAGCAACTCCAGGCTGCTGGGCATGAGGAGCAAGCCCCAGCCTTGCAGCCTCTGTGCCCTGCAGGTGATGCAGACACTGCTCTCCTGCAGGATGCCAGTGGGAACTCTTGAGCAGCAGGGAGGGCAGACCATGCCTGTGCCAAGTCATCGAGCTGATGCAGCATGAGGTGGCTCAGGGATGAGTGAAAGGTGAGCTGCAGCAGGTAAAAGGAACAGTCACAGGGCAGCCCTTGTCTTGTCAGCAGTTGTGGGGAAGGTAGTTTGCACATTGCTAGAAGTGAGGTGAACTGAACATCCATAGTGAATGCTGCCAGGAGCACACCGCAGCGTATTACATGGTGGGTTCCTGTGGAATCAGGTGTTCTGGAAGGCCAAGATCCACACTGACCTTTCCTTGTCTCAGTAATCCCCTTCCTACAAGTACTGCTAGATTCCAGTTCAAACCATCGTCATAATGGTGCTCAGAGTGCATCTACTGTCACCATTTCTCAGCAGCTTGGCATCAGTTTTATTGTAAAAGAAGCAAACTTCATGTGATCTGAGTTAGATTCAGTCTTTGCAAAAGACTGTAGGGGGAAATTCAGTTCCCTCCTATCTATACATGCACCATTTTAAGGACTGTGTTAAATGTTCCCTTTCAATAGTCAAAACCCCTGAGGTTTTGAACTGCTAGTCCTCTGCAGTCCTGCCAAAACCATATACTGCCAGGTTTGTCTCTCCTGAGCTTTTCTGACCACAGATTCAAAAAGCAGATGTCTAGGTCCAATGTCAAGTTGTTCGAATGCTAAAAGCTGCAAAATGTGGGTCTGGAAGCAAGTTTCTGAGTGTAAATTTGAGCTGACCCTAGATGAAGTAACTGCTGTGTAAACCCCATGTACAGAATGTCTGTGCAGAGGGCTGCCTGGCCTTCTGCTAAATCAAAGGTCTGGCTTCAGGCTTGTTGCTATAGCCACAGGTCAATATGCACTTGGAGCCAAACTACACATCCACCCAAACTGGAGACATGTCAGGAAAGTTCCCTCGTTGGCCTGGGTAGGCAATAAAGAAGTAGCCTGGACTGGCTAAGCAGCCAAGCTGAACTGGAAACACTGGAGAGGTGAAGTTACAGAGTAACAGTGCACCAGGTGCTGCTGGGCCCAAGCAGTTGAAGGCCAAAGCTTACCGTTAAGTGAGAGCAGTCCCGCAACCTAACTGCTTCTGTGAGCAGCTTAAACTAGAGTCTGTGAGGGATTGTGCTCCTCTCCAGTACAAAGTGAGATTGCTGTAGCCTTTGCTGATGGACACTGAGTCAACCTTTGTGTGAAGCTCTTGGGGATAAAAGGGATGTGTTGTGTGTACCTGGAGGGACAGAATCCTTTCCGATGGGACAAGCCACTCCTCGTCTGTTTCTCTTTGGGCACAACCCTGGGAGAGTGGCTTTTTGGGCTCTAAGCCACTTCTGCCAGTAACATTGCACCTGTTTGGGTCAGATCCAGGTGTAGGAGCCCCTAAGAAAGCACAGTTTCCATTCTCTCTTTCTGTCTTGATTGCAGCTGGTTGCTGAGTTCTGCAGAGGGTTTTCAGAGGTCACTGTGTGTAGCAGTGACTCATTGGAGCTGCAGCCCGGGGACCATTAACAGTCTGGGCAGCGTCCAGTGTGGGCCTTTCCAAAATATGAATGTTCACAAAAGGAAAAAAAGACCGAGTGCTGTTAAGGGTTCAGTTTGGTAACAGACATCTGGCCTGGAGGATTGTGTTACCTACCCAGCATCCAGGTCTTTCTTTCTTGCTTTCAGTGCAACTACTGGCCCCATCTTTCTCTGTGCTGGATTTCCTTCCTGTGTGCTGTCACTTTCCCATTTCTGATGTGCCTCAGATTCTCAGAAAGAAAAAAATGTTTGTACGCTTTGCAGGGACTCCTTAAATGTTCTCCAGCCAGCTACTCCTTTCTGGTTTGGCTGTCCTTTGGGGATGTTATGGGAAGAGCTGGGAAGCATGACCTTGTTGAAGATACAAGGAGATAAACTGTGTTCAGAGAAGTCCTTCAGCACAGATGTAGACACCAGCTTTCCCTGCCTGGAGATGAGTAGGCAACAACAAAGTCTCAGCCTTCAGCAAGGGCCTAAACCTGTGACGTGGTTCTTCAGCACCACTAATGGTGCCTGTTCCTCAAACAGTCCAGTTTCACAAGGCAGCACTTCTTTGAAAGGCAGGATGTGACAACATGCTGGGATTTTTTTCTGCTAACCACATTTATGACATCACCTTTGTGGTCTCACCATTGATGAGTTTGACATGCAGGACTGCAACAACCTGGCTTTCCTGGTAGCCAGGGTGTTCAGCAGACCAGGATGTCCTGAAATAGATGTAATTCCACTGGGTAACTCCTGGTGCCCATCTTCACTCAGTTGCTGACCTGCTAACCCTGTCCTCCCCTTTTCTCCAAAGGCCATACCCTCATCCAATGCATCTTACATCTCATGGCATACCATGAGCTGAGAGGATGGTGAGACCCTGCCTGCAGCACAAGGGGCAGCAGCAGCCTTGTCTTCTGTGGAACAAATGGTCTCTAGCCTATAGGGGTCAGTGGGAGGCTCTTTGCAGGTGGCACAGAGGTGGCTGCACACAAGGTGGGACCCTGTGCTCTGCATCCTGTAAACTGCAGCCATCATCTAACACACCCTGCCTGTGAAAGCCTGGCCTGGCCAGGCCACAGTGCCTCCAAGCTCAGTGTTCCCCTAGAGGGGGAAGGAAGGAGGCAGCCTGCTACACTTGGACCTCATGGTTGGTAGTTAAGGTATCAGAATGCTGTTCTAGGTCCGTAAAATCAACACTCTTCACAGTTAGGAGGAGGTTTTCATGCATGGCAGCAGCAGAGCTGAGCACTGATGGTGCATGTTAGCTGTGGCAAGCAAAGCACAACGTGGCTAAATCCATTGTGTCCCCTCTCAGCTGTGTCCTCAGACACTGCCATCAGGAAGTCAGCAGAGCCAGCCAATGCTGAACGCACTCTGCAGAGATGGCTGACCCCGAGGGTACTGGCGGAGAGCTGTGAGCATTTGTTAGTGACTGGTGTATCCTGTGGCCATGGGCAGTCACTGGAGTCACACACCTCTGGGTGCTCCCAGAGGGAGGGTGGAACAACACCCAGGAGCACGGTCGTGGTGGTCTCTGGGTGAGGAAACTGAGGCACAACAGGGCAAAGACCAGAGCCCCAGGAGCATGGCAGTACTGTGCAAGAATACCCTGCTGACTTTGTGCCGCTGGCAGCAGCCACGTTGGCTGCAGCTCCCAGGTTTGCCTGATGAGGTCCCTCAGACCTCCTTCACTCAGACCTTCTCAACCCATGCTGGTGTCCAGCTGGGCCTTTGTGTTGGTTGCTTGGGGTTTGTGTGGGAGGTGGTTGGTGTTTAAGTGGATTTTCCAGCTGATTTTACAGCACAAATCCTGGCATCTTCCGAGCTTTTTCTCTGCTGAAGTATCCTGCAAATTGAAGAGCACTAACTAGGAGGTTGTCTGGTCTGGCACTGGTTCTCTTAGCTAAAATGAGGCGTTTGCTGCTGCTAACACTTGCACAAATTCAGAATTAATCACAGCATAATAGAATCTGGTAGCTTTGGTTGTTAATTCTCTATTGAGTCTGCAGCCCCATGTTTGTTCTCATTTGTTCTGATAAGGTCCATTGTCTCTAATATTGCTTCGTAAAGGGTAAGAAATAAATCAGCAGTATTTAGCTTTTCTAACCATCTGCTCTGGCTTGCATCCCAAAATCAATTTTTAAGTTGGGCACTGTTTGTGTATTTTTGCCTCGTAACGGAGTATGTCTCCGGGGAGAGGAGGGAAGGAGAAGTGGCTGCTGGTCTCACCCCAGGGATGGGTCATTTTATGGGCACTGCACCTTAGACTCTGCAGGTTGGTGCTGGTGGCATTAGGTATGAATGTTGAGCAGAATTCCAGCAGGAACTTGTGTCTGTCTGCGTGAATGGGACCGGAGCAGCAATGCATTGCTTTGAGGTGAAAAGCTCCCTGGTGTGGAGGTGCAGTTCGTTTGCTTTGGCAGCGTTTGTCCGTCAGTGGTGTTAATGCTCAGCGTGTGCGTACGCGCTGCTGCAGCGCTGCTCAGGCCCTTGCAGAGCCATCCTGTGGAGTTAAGCCAATTGTTTGTAAGAGGTGTTGCTAATGGAGTGAAATTTAGCACGTGTGGGAGCCGCTGTGTCGCCACAGATGGGGAAATAGATCTTGTAAACGATAAATTTTTAAAAATTATTTAGCATCTCCATTGCTGTGTGGGGCCATGTGGCAGCCAGCGCAGGATAATTCCACAGCTTTCACATGAAGGCACGAAAAATCATCAAACATTTAAAGGCCGTGGAGGATGTTTTTGGGAGCTATTATAATAATTAGTAAAGGGAAATGGGTTTAATAGAAGTTGTAGGCAATGATCATCAACCAGCCCCTGTCCCTTCCTGCAAACCCCATCTGCATTGCACATCTGGGCACGCCAGGCAGGCGGTGACAGCGTTCTGTCTTGGCTGCCCTGGCCCAGTAGAGAAGCATGCCTGCTTTGGGGGTCACGCTGGGCCATGGCACAGGAATTTGAGGAGGACAGATCTGTAAAATAAGCCAAGGACCTAATAAATACCCTTCCGATGAGACGCTCGTGTCCTCGCCTGCCGGCAACCCGCAGCTGGAGGCATGGAGCTCTTTTTCACAGAGTCCTGTCGACTTTGCCAGATTGACTCCAAAGGGTTTCAACATCAGGCTTGGGGCTGGTGTTGATTACAGCAGATGGGACACAGTGGTGCAGGGTCTGAGTATCCTGGGAAGAGCAGGAGTCGTCTGTCTGAAACAAGTGAGGTTCCACTGGTGTAAGCAAGAGGTGCAGAGAGATGACCACATCTGGCAGGTGATGTAGAGGGGTGGAATGCTGGTTCTTTCCTCCATGTCAGGGCCTGAGGGCAACAACAGGGAAAAGTAGGATGGGCTCGTCTCTGAAAGAGCAGGAATGGCCAAATGGAGCCTACCACTGCCTCAAGCCTTCCCAGCTGTTCAGGACATGAGTTTCTGGTGCTGTCAGACTCTGTTGCACCTGCCTCTGAGACCTGTCAAGTGCAACTCTGTAGCTTTTTAAGTGTTTCAACTGTCAAGATGAGATGTGAGGTTCAAATTGTGAGCTCTTACAAGTGAAAGTGATAATGGTCAGACTTCAGCCTAAGTCATTGTGCTAAACAGTGCAGTCTTTGGGTGCGATTCATCCTTGCAAGGGTACAAAGCTGCTCTGTTGAGTGAGGCACTCTGCTGGCTCTGACGGCTGGAAAATTCAGCCATGCTGTGCTGCTCAAGAGCATCTTGTGAGTGCTGAGAAGTTGCAATCCCAAATGTGTAGGAATGTTCTGAAAAGAAGGCCCCTGTGGTTAGGGCTTGATGTTTTGTGCACGGCAGCCATGGTTTGGAGTGCTTCTCATCCACGTCAAGTGGTACAGGACATTGACACTTAGCCCCTCTGATCCCCATCTCCTCTGCAATGCTTTATAATTCCCTGATGGGAGGCAGCACCTTCCCTTGAGGTGATGGAGCTGCCTGGGCCTTGGGAGAGAAGTGATGTAAGATCATTGCAGAGGTGAAAGATTCCATGGATCTGGTGAAGAAACTGGTTGCACCAACTGAATTCTGAGTCCAACTGGGATTATACAGGCTGTTCTTGAATCGTCATTTGGTTCATGTGAGTATCAGCCTCCTGAGGAAGGAGCCAAGGCACTGGACCCACAACCAAGCTCTGACTGACTGCGAGCACCTTTGGCTTGAATAACTCCTACTTTGGAAGGGCTTCTGTTCCAGGCAGCATTTCAGCTGAATTGTCCCCTTCTTCTTTTGAGCAGCAGACCCCTCTTTAGGCCAGAGAGCACAAAGAAAGCTGTGGTGACCTGCCAGTCACTGGGACCCAGCAAGGTCTGTGTGAGGGAGCTTTGCTAGTGCTGTGGCTGGATGTCTTCCTGCTCCACTGCCCCCACCTCTGGGCTTTTCCACTGTCCCCACAGGTGCAGAACCGTGCAGCTGGGACTCGTGTCTGTGCCAGGCAAGGCGAGCAGTGTGGGGAGAGGGGAAGCAGCTCCTTCTTTGGTCTAAATTGAGGGCTCTTCACCCAGGTCTGGCATCAGGAGAAAGCTGGGCTGTGCCACCCCTTCCTGCACATCCTCACCACAGGCAGGCTGGGCACTGAGTGCCAGCAGTGGGCGAGCACCCAGCAGGAGCAGGAGCCTGAGCTCTGCAGCATCGGGCGCAGGCGGGCTGCTGGCTCCTGACCTAAATTGAGACTGAGCAAAGAGAGCAAGCAGCTGCCCCACCACTGTTGCTCTGTTTTCAGCGTGGATCGAGCCTCCCTAATCCCCTTGGATTTTGTATCTACCAAAACAGCTTGGTCCCATCAGTAAATTGCAGTGGCATATGGTCCAGATTTATGAGTAATCTGGCACACGCTTAAGGCAAGGAGGACGTCATCCTTCAGCAAATACAGCAAATATTGTGGGGCTTTTTTTTATGACTGTATTTAATATAGTTGATGAGAAAGCTGTGAGAAATGTTTACCTTTTAAGCTAGTCCTATTTAAACTTCAGCTGCTGGTTGAAGCAGCTACATAATGTGAAATATCCACAACTAAAAGGAGGGGCCCATTGTCCTTCAAACATGTTGTTGCTTGGTGCTGACCCTGAGGGATCTTTTGGGTCTGTAGGAGAAGGTGGTCAGCTGGTGCCACCAGTCAAGCCAAATACATCTGGTTGAGGGAAGTGCCCAGCATCACACTGACCACTTGAAAAAGTCCCTCCTCAGCTCCATAGAGGTGAAGAAGTTTCCTGAGATGTGGTGTATGTCAGAGGGCACAGCCTCATCCCTAGAAGAGAGAGGAGTAAGATGCAGTTCAGTGAGCCTGCCCTTGGGAGGTGATGGCAGTGGATGTCCAGGCCCAGTTTCTGTCTACTTTGCAAGCAGATTGAAAGGCACCACCTGGTGTGGATTTAGTCACTGCTGACTTTGTCAGGGCAGCTGACCTCAAAAGGGCTGGTCAAGTCAAGCTCTTCACTACAGTCCTGTCTTCACAGGAGGATGAACAGAGTGAGTGGTTTTAGCTCCTGCCAGGCAGCACAACAGCAGCTCTGGAAAGCACTGGCAGGGCTGGAGGCATCCCTGGGCTCAGTCATTGTTCCCTAGGTGACATCTACCTTCCTTTTGGTCCTGCATCAAAACTAAGGCATCTCAGAGGGAGCAAGGAGGAAGAAAGAAAGGGAAGTGGCTTTGTTAGGCAAAACACCACAGCAGCGTCATGAAAGCTTTCCCATGGCACTGAGTTTCTCTGTCCAGGTCTTGCCTTTGATACAACTTTTCCCTTCAGCTGGGATGCAGAGCTGATGGCTTTGCTTCTCTGCTCCGCTTTCAACTGTCATGGGCTCTGGGCCCTTGTTCTGCAGGGAGCTTGAGCTGCCTCTCACTCTTCCTAAGGCCCATCTCTTCTCAGTATGTCTGAGAAACCTCACACTTGCCAGCCCTTCCCTCATTCTGTGCTAGCAACCTCCCTGTACTCTGTAATGCTTTGGCAGCAGAAAGTGTTTTCTTCGTTTGCGCAGACCTGGCCCACAGCTGCAGCACCACAGCAGTAAAGTCATCTCCAAGGTGAGGGTTCACAGGGCCTTTCCTGGCACAGTGGAGAGGATGTGGCTGTCTCTGTGTTTAGGGCCTGTTGGGCACAGCTTAGACACCACCTCTGCAAAGCAGAAAGGCTGCAGGGTGCCCCTGGACACCGCAGCCCCTGACGCTGAGCCAGGACCAGGGCTGCTGACTGGGATGAGCCCTTTCACAGGGCTTTGAAGTCACTGCTTTGCATCAGTTTACTGCTCTTGTAAAAGAAAATAAATGAACAACAAAATACTTCCAAGACTAAAATGGTTACTAAGTGTTCCTGTCACATAATAGCAGAACTTCGCCTATTTCTCCTGCTGCTTTTCTTTTCCTGTAAAGCAAATCAAGCGGCTGTGGAAGCAGGGTTTAGAGCATGCAGTGCACCAGGAGCAGCACAAGTCGTGTGTTTGCCTTTCTGGAGAGAGCCTGTAACCCTCCAGCAAAGCCCAGCAGCCAAGGAAGCGAGTCACAGCCTTGCAGCTGTTTTGCACAGGCTGGGCTGGACACAAGCACTGTGCCAAACAATGCTGCCCAATGGAAGAGAGCCACGGGACTTGTGGTGGTTATCAGCTGGCCTGCTCAGAAATAGCAAAGCCACCCATCAGCTGTTTGGGTTGGTTACAGATACAGACATGCCAGTGGCTAATTTGAGAAGTCCTGCAGCTCGTGTGGTTGTAGCTTGAGAGACTTACTAGGAATCTTTGTCTAGAGCAGCTGTGGGAAGCGCACCTTGATCCTTCTGTGCAGTGGCTGCAGAGCATGCTGGCACCTACATGCCTGGCCATAAAGGGCTGAGCCTGGGAGCCCAGGCCCAGGACATGGCATCTCCTCTGGGTTTTCCTGCAGGAGAGGGAAGGATCTGATCTGTGCATCTGGGTGACTGCAAACAGTGCCTTTGGGATTGTTTGTTGAAATCTGATGTATCTGGGTGGCTCAGATTTTTAGCTCTCTGCTGCAGTGTTTGAAGTAGCTCATGATGCAGTTTAAAAGAAGGTCTGCTTTTTAGTGAAAACTGGTTTTTGGTGTTTTGGGTGTTTTTTGGTGGTTTTTTGTTTGTTTGTTTGTTTTCCATAGTTCATTTCTGCGTGCTGGAAGTGAAAGAAAATACCTTGTGTTATAGTGTGGGAGAGAGAGATTGAAAAGCTCCTGTCTTCAGGTCAGGGCATCCCCGAACTGCTGATAGTGGCCTGGAAGAGCATGCAGGGAAAAGAGCTACTCTGGCACTGCTGGCACTGCCCATGACTTTCTACTGCCCTTGCCCTGTGTTGCTGGGACAGGGAGCTGAGTGAGTTGGATGTTTGGTCTGAACTGTCCTGCTGTAGCGGTGGTTTTGGGGGTCTTGGTAACCAGTCTGCATAACCTGGAAGATGAGGGGTGATGGAGCAGCCCCTCGAGCTCATGCTCCTCCTGCCAGAGCACTTGCCCATCTGCCCTCTCCCCTTCTTTAACTCGGTAGACAACAATGTATGGTGTTAGATGGTGTTCAAATGAGCTGGATCAGACACCTCCTGCTGTGCTTGGGCTTTCCTGGTGAGATGTGACAGGGATCTCAGTATCAGGCATGACCTCTGACCAGCTGCAGACACCTGTAAAAGGGCTACCAGGGCCATCTCTGCAGAAGGTGACACAGGGAAGATGCTGATAAGACCTCTTCTGCTGTTTTGTTTGATGTGGAGGGACTAACTCTGAAGGTTTATTTGCAACAGGGGATGGTGGGGTGCTTGCCATTTGGTGCCACACTACTAGTGTGGCATTCTCCAGCTGACCAGGAGACCTCCTTCCAGTTCAGGCCTTCTGTGGCAAGAAGAGCTAAACCTCTAGAGGACAGGGTGCAATGTGGTCCCTTCTGGTTCTTCTTCTGAAGGAAATTGCTCCAAGCAAGGAGCTTAAGTTCTCCATAGTCCCTAAAAAGCCAAGGGCATCTGCTCACAGTTCTTATTTTAAGCGTGTTGACAGGATCTTCACATGCTCTGTTCCTCTGTGTTCGCTGGGATTGATCAGGGACACGGCCCCGCCTCGCCCTACCGGGGCGCTTCGGGCACGCCCGAGGCCTTGTGCGCTGCTCTGGCCCTGGTGTGTGCGCGGTGGTGATTCTCCAGGAGGTTAATAAGGAAAGTCAGTGCCGGTGGTGTCACAGCCGGCTCCGGTGTCAGCTGTGGGTTGCACAATCGCAACCACCACAGTCAAGCCTCCTCTCAGTTTCTTCTCTTGGGTACTGCTTTCTCCTGTGAGTTTCGTTGTAGGGCCCCAGGTTCTGCCCACACTCAGAGTGCCCACAGGGCTGTGGCATTCCTTCCTCACCCGCTAGCTGCAGTGACGGTGGGCACCAGCCGCTCTGTTCCTTGCCAGCCACTCCTCTGCTTGCCAGGTCATCCCGGTGAGTCACTTAGGGAATCCCTCAGAGCCCTCGGGGTGCAGCGCCTCAGCCTGAGGTCCAGCTTGAGTTCAGACTCTTCCTGTGGCACCTCATGGGCTGCGTCCCACCAGCATCTCACAGCTGCTCCTGCAGCAAACCCCTTGGCCAGGACCTTGGAGGGGACAGGCTCACTGCACCACATATGCAGTGTCCTTTCCAGTGCTGAAACCTGCTGAGACCTTGAGGAGTCATTCCCCAGGGCTCTGGGCACCGGCTGGGCTGTGGGCTCAGGGCAGTGATAAAGGCCGAGTGTGAAGCTTTGGTGAGAAGCTGCCGGAAGTCCTGTCTTGAGCAGTTTTTCATCAACACCCACTAACAGCTTGTTGGGGTGGAGAAGGGAGAGAAGCCTCTGTGCTGTCTGACCTGTCCTTCAGCTCACTTTGGGCAGGACAGGGCATGGGCTGAGGGGCTTGGGCTGGCGACAAAAGAGGAGGTGCAGCCTGGAGCTTGGTCTGTAGCTTTGCTCCTGCTGTCGCTCTGGCTCAGACCTTGTGGGACTTTCAGGAACAGTGAAGGCAGCTGCAGAGGCTTGGGGGCCAAAGAGGCTTGAAATATTGTCTTCCTGCAGCTCCTCCCAGTACCTACAGACTGCCGTGCATGCTTAAACCTCAGGTGGTGCCATGGGACACCCTGGCACGGGTCAAAAGTCAAAAAGCTTTTCACAAAAGCATTCCCTTAGGTTCAGGGAGAGGAGGAGGTCGTTCAGCCTAGTGTCAATTCAGAAATCCTCTTCTGCTCTCTGTGTTGGTCTGGGACCATCCCCTGTGCAGTATGTTTAACACAGGATGTTTTCTCCTTTCCCTTGGGAACCCACGTGGAGTAGGAAGGTAAAGCAGGGAGCCAGTATGTGCCTTGTTTGCTGTGCATGTGCAGCATGGTGTTGTGGTAGCCTGCATGCAGAGACTCAGCTACTTGTGGTGGCTTCATGACCTTGTTGGTCTGCTGGGCCCAGGGTTAACACAGGGAGGGGGGAAGTGGCAGTTTCAGGGGAGTGTGGAAGCTTCTGGGTAGCTCTGGCCTTAAAGATGCTTATTTATAGGTGTCATTGCATGAAGAAAAAAACTCCCTATTGTCAGACTGGCATGTCCCAGCCTGTGCCTGTTGCCCTTGATATTCTGCTTTTATCTCTCAACTTGACAACTCAAAGTCTGCATTGGTGGCTGTGCATGTGCCAAGTGTGCTGCTGCTGCTGCTGCTGCAGGACCCACATTCTGGATCCATGGAAGCTGAAGGAGTTAAACGGCTTTCAATTGGCCTCCTCCTGCTAATAAAGTACCTTGGAGCTGGTCCAGCAGGCAGGCACCTGGGTATCATTCCAGCATCTGACACCCCTAGAGAGCCAGAGCTGTGATGAGCTTTATACACTCATGGAAATCTTGGAAAAGAAAGGAGGCTTTCCATAGGAAATGGATTTTCAGGGCCAACTGAAGGACATGACGTTCAAGATCATTGCTTTAAAATAATTTCAGCTGCAGTTAATGTGAAGTAAAGAAGAAAAGAAAACCCAAGACAGTGAAAGGATAATTAATTCTGAGTTTGAACTGCAATTTGAAAGAGCTGTATTGTGAAGTGACCCTTTACCAACTTCTATCCGAACTGGCTCTTCCCATAAAGCCCTTTTAAAGATGAAATGTGCTGTTGTTTTACTTTTATACCATATGTTTGTGCTCCTCTGGTGTTATGGAATGACCTTCAATTCAACCCCTTCTTACAAGAGTTCTGTGTTACCAAGGGGGTCCTGCAGGAAGCCCTGAGAGCACTGCACAGACTTTGCTGCAGCAGAGCTCTCTCCAGGGTCGGCTCAAACTCTGCTGTAGACCCATCAGGCTGTTTCTGTGCAGGTGGGAGTTTAGCCTCAGGAAGGTGTATTTGTTCCCAGTCACACCAGTGAGTTACTTTTAGTAGGCTCTGGCAGCAGTGCCAGAGGTAGCTTGTGGTGGGGCTGCTCCAGCTTGTGCAGCTCTAGCACAGAGAACTTCTCCCCTGAGCTGGTCCATGGCCACCCTTGGTATTGTCCTGGCCAGCAGACTTCAGTGTGCCTGTGTTTGGTTCGATGTCTTTCTGGGACCAAGGTCTTCAAAGCCTGACCCTGGCCCTGGCTGCTTTTACTGCTTCTGCCTGGGGCTACCACCACGCTGGCTTCAAAAGGCAGGTCAGTGACTTGCCAGCAGACATGACAGTGGGGGAAGGTTCCTTTTTTTCTCCGTAACTTTGCTCAGCAGGCATCACCTGTTTGTCCATGTGGGAAGTGTCCTGTGGGGTCCCTGTTCCCACAGCAGCACCCATCAGGTCAGTTCCTGCAGAAGTACTGGGGAGTACTGCCCAGTGACAGGACAAGAGGCAGTGGTGGAAGTTGAGGCATAAGGAAGTTCCATAGAAACGTGAGGATTTCTTTTTTTCTCTGTGAAGGTGACAGAACACTGGAACAGGCTGCCCAGGGGCGTTGTGGAGTCTCCCTCTTTGGAGATATTCAAGACTTGCCTGGATGTGTTCCTGTGTCATCTGGTTTAGGTGATCCTGCTGAACCTGAGGGGTTGGACTGGATGATCTTTGGAGGTTCCTTCCAGCATTCTGTGATGCTGTGAGGTGAGGAGCTGCCTAGCTGCTGGGCTGTGGAGCTGGCTGTGTGGCTCTTTGTTGTCAGATGCATTTACTTTGTCCATTACATAGGACTTGAATAACAGAGAAATTAGTGCTGAGGCAGGCAGTGGGGACTGGTCTGTAGGGCAGACAGGTCTGCTCCACTCTACAAACATTTCACTGTCTCTTGGGTAGAGGCTTGACTTCAGCACGTGGTCCAAGCAGCTCCACAGAAGGCAGCAGCCATGGGGAACCAGCCGAGAGCAGTCCTGCAGACTCCAGCTTGGGAAAAGAAGCTCATTTACAAAATAAGGAAGAAGCATCAAACAAAAAGAGTTAAGTGTGAGTTAAACGATGTGGCAAAGATGCAGATGAGCTGCTTGCTTTTCCATAGACTGCAGAGCCATCCTAGTAGCACGACAAGAGTTGTCGTAGGTTTACTGCCAAAGCAGAAAAATCATTGAGTAGAGGCAGCTTCTCATCTCCACAGTCCCTCATTATATTAAAAAATCCTGATTGCAGCAGAAAACTTACAAGTGCATCACAGGACCCAGTTGCACTGTTAAACAGATGGCACCTACACGAGACCCAGAAATACATAACCATTTTAATTGAGCCAATGCAACCAGATCTGTAAAGCAGAATAGTGCATGCCAGGGCTGCTAAGGCCCTTGCTGGGGATTTTGACATTCAGGAGTTTTGCAACAGCATGAGAGCTGTTTGGAAGATGCTCATTAGCACATGGAGCAGCTCTTTCACTTGTCTACTGTCATGTCTGAAGTTCTATCGGTATGTTTGTACCTGCTTTCCATTCTCCCTCAGTGCAGTTTGTCTGCCTTCTCTGACACCTGGGCTGTGCCAGCCACTGGTGTCCTTTGCAGTTCAGCTGCCTTGGCTGGATCCTCTCTCTCTGACAAGGACAAGCTGCAACTGGCTAGGTTTAGACTGGACATGAGGAATTTTTTTTTCATGGAAAGAGTGGTCAGGCATTGGAACGTGTTGCCCAGGGAGGTGATGGAGTCACCAACCCTGGATATGTTTAAAAGTTGTTTGGATGTGGTGCTTGGAGATATGGTTTAGGGTGCACCTTGCAGAGTAGGGATATCAGTTGGACTTGGTGATCCTGAGGGGATTTTCCAACCTGTGTATTTCTCTGTGTGACAATGGGAAGCCTCGCTGCCTGCAGGAGCAGAGAGTGTTTCTGTCTTGGATTGGGTAGCAGGAGCAGGGAGTGTTTCTGTCTTGGCTTGGGTAGCAAGAGACCTCCTTATTTATCTGCTAGTAGTATCAGGCTGATACTGGTACCCTGAAAGGATCCCTTAACCTTTCTGTCACCCACTGCTGAGCAGTCCTATGTTTGAGCAAGGAGCCCCTCGGTTCTGTGCTGGCTGTGGGCTGCTCTGCAGGACAGGGGCTATGGAGCCTTTTGCTGTTCCACCTCAGTCTGGGTGAGCAGAGCTCTGGGCATGGGGAGGCACAAAGCTGAGGTCCTGGAAACTCTGTAGGGGATTCTGCACAGAGAAGGGGGCTGTAGCAGGAGGCACCCTAATATGTGCTTACACCAGCAGACAGCTGCACTACAGCTAGGCCAAGTACTTCACTGTTGTGTCGCCTGCCTTCTCCCAACTTCTGTGTTGTCCCTTGGGAGATGCTCTGGGCCATGGCCCAGAGTGGCCATAGGATATGGAGGAAAAGTGGGTATTGGCTCTGCAGGGTTGATGGTGGGTCTGGATTAGCCATGGAAAGGGAGGCACACACCTGGCAGCTCCAGCAGCACGGGAGGGGCAGCAGTAGGAGTGCTGCCCGTCAGACTCTGCCTCCCAGCACAGCAGATTGTAATTCCCCTAATCCTCCTGGGAGACTCCACTGCGAGGAAGAAGTTCCAGTGAGCTAAAGGCTACGGACAGGTGGTGACGGCACCTTCGCTCCTTCCCAGTAAGCTAGGAACAGGAAAGTGCTCAGTAGCAGAGCAGCGTTGTCTGAGTCACCAGGCAGTGCAGCACAAAGTGTGGATTTATACCCCCTGGAAACAGCCCCATGGATGCCCCTCCTTCTCGTCACCCCTCAGCCTTTCTGCCACAGCAGGAAAGGGGCATTTTGGCTAAAAGGGCAGAAGACAGAATTCCCCAGTTCCTTTCCAAGTGCAGGGAGGAAGAGCAAAAGGTAAAACCTCTCCTGCTTGTGGCTTTCACTTTTTTTTTTCTTTTTTTTTTCCCTTTTTTTTTTTCCTTTTTGTTTTTATTTTGTTTTGTTTTGTTTTGTTTCCCTTGAGGGCGTTAAACTCCTCAGGACATTGCAAGAGTGAAAACAATGGGCAGGGCAGGCTGGTGTCACTGGGCGTCTCCAGGAGGGTGGGCAAGTGTGCTCAGAGTCCATCAGATCATGGGGGAGGGGCTGTGAACATGATTTGCTGGAGGCAGCGTTACGGGTGTGGCGTCTTCTGCTCCCAAAGCCAAGTCCAGCACATGCAAGCCTTGAGTGCAGCCACGGCAGGTACGCAGCAGTGTGGGGTATGGAGTTGTGTCGCCGTATGGACGATTAGAAGAGGAGAGATGTGGCACAGGGATTTCCTGCTGGAAAAATACCAGCAGGAATTGGTACCAGGCAGCTGGGATACCAGGCAGCACCCGTGGCTCGGGATCAACCTGCATCGTGGCACTCAGGAACGTCCCCTCAGCTTTCACCTCAAATCAGCCTGACGTGGCTCCTGGCTTAAGCCCAAATGAATGTTTGGTGAAAGCTGCAGGTGGTGTTAAATTCAAAAGGGTGCAGTGGGCACCCTTTGCCAAGCTGCGGCTGTGGCTCTTCCTGGCACCCCTTGGTGTTTGGCATGACACAGGAGCTTTTGGGTTTTACCCTTTTCCTATCTTAATCCTCATGCTTACAACACAGAAGTCCTAAGCATGTTCTCTTTTGGGAGGGCCAGTCTCCAGAGACCAAAGCTTTGTTCCAGGCATTGAGTGCAGGACACAGGGACACAATGGGTACCTGTAGAAATGAAGGGAGCAGCCATCCTCATCTCCACTCACCTTGTGCCTGCCTGGGCATGGAAACCTGCCTGAGAAGACTTCTAGTCCCCGCTTTGTGAGATGAGAGGTTTCCTAAGCTAGCTTCACATGTGAAGGGTCACACCACCTGATGCCTGTAGTGCTGTCATCTGTACTTTGAGGAACTTTTTGGTGTGGCACAAAGGTCTTTGTGTTAAAGAATCATTTCAGGCCCTGGGGTTTGCAGACTTCTCAGTAGAATGTTTTCTGGATCGCTTCCATGCTCATTTAATTTTTCAAGAGACTGTTATTTTTCTTACCTAGGCTAAAATAGGTCCCAACAATGTTCTCAGGTCTTTTTGTAAGCAGATACCCAAGGTTTGAAACTGCAAAGCACATACTCTGCTAACACAGCCATTCATGGTTTTCTTGATCAAGCACTGTGTGCTCTTCTGCTAGGCTTTGCTTAGTGCTATTTTGAGTCAGTGGATTTTAAACTATTATTACCCTATGCCTCTTAGCCCCTGGATGGTTTGTGACAGATACTCTACACTGTAATAATGGAACTCCTAGGGTGTTCTCTTCAGCTAAGCGGACAGCGTAAGGCACTGCAGCATCATGCCAGTGAGAAGGGAACATCAGTGCAGGCACCTGAAATATTTTCACTTGATACCAGCCACTCTGAAAGCCTGCATGTTCCCGTGTTCCATGAACATGGATATGCAGCTAGGGAGATGCATAAGATGATCATCGGATTGCTATTTCTGTGGCTGTATTGGTTACAAATGTTCTTTTAAAGACAGCAGATACCTGGAGGAAAATTCCTCATCTGCATGCTTTCCTGTTATGCAAGATGCTGCTCCAAATGCAAGCTTCCAACTCAACAAAACAACAAATGTTGTGTTTATATTAAAAATGGAGGAAAAAGAAGTAAAGGGAGCAGAGCTAATTTTAACCTGGTGTCTGATGAGATCAGTGTTGCTGCCTGTACTGCCTCTGTACGTTGAGGAGTGTACATTACCTCACCTGTGTCCTAGCAAACCTCTATCTGGTCTGGTTCTCTGTCTTGAGTTAAGCTGGAGAGTCCACAGAGGTTTCATGAGTCTGCAATAAGCCAAAGCCTTGCTGTTGGCTGTGTTCTGGGGATGGAACCAGCCTGCTGTATACACAGCTGGGCTGAAGCATCCCCATCCAATGCTGGTGGCACTGACTGTGCTGTCACTGGGTACAGGAGGAGCTCCGTGTTGTGCCTGGATGGCACAAGTAGCTTTGGGACAGCCAGCAGCCCCGGAGTGAGGCTGCAGTGGCCGTTCCTGTACCAGGTGGCCTTTGGGACCTGGTACCCAGGGTGACCATGAAGCTGGCACAAATGTAAGCTGTGAAGAGGAGGGGGGAGGAGAAGGAGGAAATAATCACTGAAACTCAGTTAATAATTTTATTTATAGTCTACTGTGCACACATGGCTGTGGGTGATGAGGCTACCAGTGGCATAAACTAACTCAAGCAAAAGATGTAAGCGAGTGGATATATGTAAAGGCTTCTTTGGGCAGTGCCACACGTTTGGACATGGACCAAGAGAATTATTTACGTCCCTTGCAATTTCAGTGAAGAGCACAAAGGAGATAATTAGACCAGGATGCTTCACGTTGCTCTTTCCATCTTGCGCACATTGGTGCCCACCAAATGTGAAATGTTCGCCTTTTCCCCTCCAACGTGATGGTTGCTGAACTTATTTTTAGTGTCATTTGATAAGCCTCCCTGCTCGCAGAGAGACATCCCACTGACCCAGCCACTGGTCATTGTCTATACCGGTTCCCATCAAAGCGGGCGCGCTTTGTCAGGTTTCGCCTCGAATATCCATTCTGCGCCTGAAGTACAGTATCCAAAGTGACTGGATCATTTGAGCCTTTTTCTTCAGCTGCTCCCTCCTTCCTCCCCCACAGTGTTTCCGCTCACGCTAACATAATTTGGCATCGTCGACGTGACACGACACTGGTTCTTCTAAAAAATGATAATGCAAACACCGTCGATGTTTGGCGCTGGCCGGGCTCCCGTGCGCTCCATCTCTAATTTGATGGCAGCTCTTTCTCCACTGCTGGGTCTCGCCCGGCGCGCGGTGCCCCTCGAAGCGAGCGCCGTACGTACAGTAATAGGTCATTCAATGTCAAAAGGCATAAAAAAGATGAGCAAAATCTTCACAGGCTGCTGCTTGCTGTTGCCTTTAATTATATTAATTAAACTTTGAAATTCTCATGCAAAGAGAGTTGCTGGCTTGTGACGCCGAAAGAGCCCTTGGAGATTCGGGGGGGAGAGGGGAAAAAAAAAAAAACCAACCCTGAGATACCAGTTTAGTGGTGACTGCTTTTTTAATCTGAAAGCAAATAAAGGCACAGAGAAGCCGAGGACTGCTAGGTATGTTTATAGATGGTGATGTTTTATGCGCTACTGAGCTCCGAATGCAGGAAAGGGGAAAAAACCACCAGCCGCAGTGTCAAGGTCTTGAAGCATCAGTCCCTCCAACTCCACTCAGGATCTCTGGTTGCAGGCTGTCTTCTCGTGCAATAACGCTCTGTTAATTCTTTTCCTGTCCCGGGTGCATAACGAAGGAAAGGTGTCTTCAGAAACTAAAGGGCAGAGCCTCGCTCGCTACCAATACCTTGAGGCACCCTGTCTACATTTTGTCATGCGTGTGCACTTCTCAGTGTTAGAGTGACAAGATCTCCAGTCAGAAGGTTCCCGTAAGGCACAGTGCAGAGGCTGGTGATGTGACACGACTGTAAGGCACTGGGCTGGCACTCGTGGAGCCTACTGGGGATTGTTCTCCATGCCTCTGGCGATGGGTCCCTGGATAAGCAGCACATGCCCAGAAACCGTGGCCTCCACAGCAGCATGCTGCGTCCTGAGAGTGTGGAGTCCTTAGGATAGCATTAAGTAACCAAACCAGAAAGCGCTCATCTGTGGTGTCTGCTCTGCCTAATGTGCTCCCCCAGAGCACCGCTTGGGTTGGTGCTTCTCCTCTTGGCACTGCTGGGATCACAGAGTATCGGTGCACTGGGTGGGACATGGTGCCTGGTGCAACCACGCTGGCTCCTGGGAGCGGCAACGCAGAAACCTTCTGGGGTCAGGCTGGAGCATGGTCCAAGGAATGCACGGGTGTGCTGGGTCGCTCTGCTCGGTTGAGAAGTGGCAATGTGGCTGTCTGTCCTCCTGGGATCCTCTTCTCCTCTACTGAGACTGAACTCGGGTGAAGTTGATACATCGGCCCTGAGGGGGGAAGAGAGAAGCTCTTATTGGTGGAGTCATACATGCAGCCAGGACTGCAAGTGCTGAACGTTCCAAGCTAGAAGGCAGCTGTGATTTAAACTGAGAGCTTTGTGCAAACACCAGACCCTTGGAAAACCTTCTTAGCACTAATGGGAATTACCCAGAGTGAGACACCCCACGAGCCTTACAAACTGATGGTGTCAGGAAAGCAGTAACAAGACAGAAGACTTTGTAACACTCTGGGGTCTGCTCTGAGGATGTACGAATTCATCAGCTACAGTGAGCGAACCCAAACCCAGCCACAAGAGCAGGGCACAGAGAGACACTGCCCACAGCTCTCCCCAGAGCCAAATCCTGGCATGCACTGCCCAGATGAATGTGGCTGTGACTTAGCAGAGCTGCTGCTGATTTGAAGCTGTCTCTGTTACTGTGACTCCATCTGTCCTCACCTGCTTCCATATTGCTGTGTCCCAAAAGGAAAACTGTCTTCTGCTGCTGCCATCCCCAGGGAAATGCCATTCTCCCATGAAAGGGCCCAGACGAACTCTGACATCTTTTGGTGTGGCTGTGTGAACCAAATCCTCCAGCAAAAGTCATGAGCCCTTTTTATTAATTTGCTTTTTAGCACCCAACCACTTCCTGGGAGCTGACTCTGCAGGAGGACAGCCCCTCTGGGCACAGCAGAGATCCCTTTCCTCCTGTGATGGAAGAAATCAGTGCATATTGAGCCTCTGTTCAGGGCTTCTCCACCTGCAGAAAGGGATGCCCAAGGTCTGGAGGGGAGGTGTGGTGTGCTCAGTGGCTGCCAGCATCATGTTCTCTAATGTAAGGCTCCTCAGTCATTAAAGTCTCTCTGTGCCAGTGGGCCCTGTCACACCAACCCCCCCACTCCAGGCGGTCCGTATGGACCCAGGGAGGGTGGGAGGCTGCACACGGTGTTACCTGGTTTCGGTTAGCACCTGCTCAGGAATGGCCCAGAGGGGCCAGGGTGCTGATCAAGGGGTGTCTTCACAGAACTGACCAGGTTGGAAGAGACCACTAAGTGCCCCATCCAGGCTTTTCTTGAACACCTTCAGGGATGGCGACTCCACCACCTCCCCGGGCAGCCCATTCCAATGCCAATCACTCTCTCTGTCAAGAACTTCCTCCTAATATCCAGCCTAGACCTCCCTTGGCATCACTTGAGATCGTGTCCCCTGGTTCTGTTGCTAGTTGCCTGCTCTTCTAACAGTCCTGCCTCTGTCATCTGTATACTAACAGCAAACCAGTGACTAGGTGGTACAGTAGCTGCTAACTTCAGCTGATGCTATGTGTTACAGCAGCAAGAGAGATGCAGAGATCAGGCAGGAGTGCAGAGATTCCCTCCAGAGGCACCGTCTAACAAGCCCTAACACCTATGTGCACCCTTCCATGTGCTTAAAGAAAAACAAAGGCAATTCTGTGGCAGTGGGCCTTCTCCTAACTGCCCTGGCATCTGAGCAGGAAAGGGAACATAAATGTGTTCCAAAATGAATCTGACAGTTGTGAAGCCTTAAAACGAAATACATAGGTGGTAGCCTGGGAGTCCTCGGCTTGCACCAGAGTTCATACAGAGGCATTTTTGTTCTGTTCTAAAGACATCTCTGCTAGCCTCTAGGCTGGGTTAGAAGGGTTTGGGAAGATGCTCCTGTGATCGTTTCTCCTTTATACCTGAGGAGTCACTTCCACTCTGAACCTAGCTGTAGGCATGAAGGTAGTGAGTGTATCTGATGCGTGCTCTGTGGATTTCCGTACCTTCTCTTACGTAAGAAAACTGGAGGATGAGAGCTTCCCAATGAAAACAAAGCCATGTTTTGTGTAGAATGTGATGCTGGCAGGGGGACAGAGCTGGAAAATTCACTGAAAGTGTTAATTAATGAGAAGGTCAGGAGCGCTGTCGTGTCATTAACACAACAGCAAATACTGCGAGCCAGCACAGCCGAGAACAGCTTCTTCCTTCAGGTAATGGGATGTGACAAGGTGCCTGGTTTCACAATACCTCCACATGAAATGCAGTAAGAAGCTTTCAAGCCAACTTAAAGGGCTTTGAGCTCTGAGTCTAACTTGCACAACTGCCAGAAATATCTTTCACATTATTTCTTAGCAAAAATATATTTCTTAGTGAAAATATATACAGGTCTATCAGCAGGCCTCTCTCTTGGTCTGCTTGCCACAGTTTGTTTCTTGCACTTGGATCTTTCCTGGGAATGCTGCCTTAGAGGGTTATTCCTTCCAGAAGGAATGATTCCAGACACGGCAGAGACAGGAGAGCCTTAAGTGAGCAACTGTCATTCTGGTTCCCCACTCACCTCCATAGTCTCTGTCCCAACCTCCTTATTAGAGGGCTCATGGAGGAGGGAGGAGAAAAAGGTCAGCCAGATCCCTGATCATGTCACCCACCCAGCAGAGCAAACTAAGAAGTTCCAGCTACCAAAACAGTTAGCATCAACTAGTGACAGACAAGACAAAGGCGGTGTCAGTATTTCCAGTGAGAAGTCTAGCCACTTGCATTCTAGATGGGCAAACTACAGCAGGCAGAACATAAAAAGGCTAATTTTCATTTACTCCAAATCACACCAACAGGAACTGTGGGTTTTTGTCAACTAGAAGCCCAGGCTCTGTGTGTGTGTGTTGTCCTTGCGTGAGCTGGGATTGAGCAGAAGATGCTTGCTCATGTGACTTGTTCCCTGTGTGACCCTCAGAATTTCCCATGTGCTGGGACTCACTACATCCCTACCCCCAGCTTTTACAGAGGAGGAATTCTTTTCTTCTGATTACTCTGAACCTTACTGTTCACTTCAGCAAGTGAGTGTTCAGCAAACAGTAGACTCATCAGGCTATTTTTTGGCCTTCCCCATTAAAACGTGCTTGTTCTACATCAGTAATGACACCAGGGAATTGCCATCCCAGCAGCCCTGCCACGACCCCCCGGTGTGGAGGGTTGACGCTGCACTCGTGACCCTGTTCTCAATTACACAATCAATACAACCAATTTGGGATCAGATGTATCATGCCTTGTAAATCACTGCATCATAAACCCTAACAATACCAACACCCACTCAGTACAAAATTGAGCTAAATGAGTGTTTAGGACTAGAGTAATTAAAAAATGAGTTATGCAGCCGTTCTCTGGGCTTTCTGTGGAATATGGAGTTGTTGCTGTGCACCAGACTCAATGGGGACAAAACTACCTTCAGCCCAAGATGCACCACAGGTGCTGCAGGAGGACAGTAGGGCGGGTGTTGAACAAGAGGCAAGAGCACTACAGCAGGAGGTTCCCTGAGAAGCAGCACTTTCTATTACACATTCCACAGCTTGCTGAAGGTAAGATACAGCACAACCAGGACACAGTCCTTGCAGACCAGAGTGTCCGGGGGAGCAGAGGCTGACTAAGCTGCAGCTCAGAGCTCCAGATCGCAATGCCCAAGCGCAAAAGGCACCCAGAGGTGCCTGCAGGAGCAGCCCCGTGCCCTCCTGCAAGCCCACACTGATCTGCCAGTCACAGTATAGGGTGGGATGGTACTGGGGGCTGCCAGGTGGCCAGGGAGGCTTTTACTGCCCTGAGTTTTGTCAGAGTATAAGTTTTTCTGTTGCTGAGTACCACCTGCAGTGCTCAGAGCAATTTGGGAAGCATCTTTTGTTAGTGACACACACAAAGGAGAGACAGACACAGCTACAGCTGTGCATGCTCTGTCCTGGGCACCTCAGCATTGCTACATCAAACCAAACCATTTAAAGCTGTCAATTTCCTGTCCTTGCCTGTGTCACCTTACTGCTTCAGTGGTGCCCGCTGACAGCTGCCACCCCAGTGCAGCACTGTTAGCAGCCACACAGGCTGCATATGAAGGCCCAGTTGGCATCTCTTGAACAGTGTTACTGCTCCAGAATCCATTGCTGCTGATGCAGAAATCAGGATCACTTCCAGAGCAGCTTCCTCCCCAAAATTACTTAACCAGAGATAAAGTAAACTCCAAATCCCAAGAACAACACTGGATGGACTCAAAAATCCTCTTAATGGAACAAGACCATAATAAAAGGAACAAGCTACAGCTGAATGGCACTATGTATTTTTTAGCAGAGAAGGACTTTTTACACTCTAGCAGTATTTGCGAGTACCTTGAGGTAAGTGGAAAGGCAGAGGACTGTTTATTGTCTCACACATATACACTCTAGTATGTGTGCGTGAACTCATGATTTGTCCAAGCAGTCCAGCAGCCAGCTTTCAAAAGTCACATATCCTGAATTTTGAGACCAGTGTTTTCACAATGCAAACTGGCATCATCTGCCTGAGAAGAGCCCACTTTGAGGAGTGTGCCAGCACAAGCACAGCTACTTCAGCAGCCACCTTTCACCCTTTGGGCCTACTTTAGTTGTAAGCAAGTAAAGGGAAGATGAAGCCAAGTGCAGAAATGCTGTATTTTAAAGCATAAGCCAGCAAAACAAACCTGCAAGTAATAGGTTCAAAATGGATATTTGAAAGCTGCTATCTAAAGATGTAAAATGTGCAATGGATGGCCAAGAGTCTGTTGCTGTTGTCTCAGATGTGTTTGTTGCAGGAAGATAGGCAGCTCAGATACAACCATCTTTACCTTACTATAAATATTAGGCAGCAAGTGCTACTTTGTGGGTATCGTAAGCTGTGCAGGTGGTGTGGTGTCAGCAGCTCGCTGACAAAGCTGCCAACCTCTGGTTTGCCCAGGCGCTATGATATAGGTTTATTTTGGTACCTCTGGTTTCTGAACTTGGGGGCAAACCCCCAGTGCTGCAGACCCAGGCTCCATGTGCAGAACGCTGCTGTTGCCATCGGGGAGGGCTTGGTGTCTCTCAGCTGTGAGGGGCTGTGCTCAGTGTGCTGCAGTGCAGAGGCCAGGGGCATTATCTCTGCTATTTTTAGTGTGCTGGCAGCTCTGAGGAAATGCTGTTAGGAGCAGCTTTTCACCCTGGTAATAGTGCTTATTTGGAACTGGACATATGGACATTTCCACACAGTTGCTACAGGAGACAAATCTTCCATCTACATGTCTGCCAGTGGTGTTAACTTTGTGAAACCCAGGACTACAGGGGTTTTGTAGGTCAGTGTGCTGTGTGTCACTGAAGGGGGTGCTGCTGCCAGGGCCCAAGGTGCTTGAGAGCAAAGATTTGCAGCACTCTTTGAGAGTCCCAGTAACTCCTGCAGTGTACCATGCAAACCCCATCCTCACTGCACTGCTGCTGAGCAGGTCAGACATGGACAGCACCTGGGCCACTTAGGAGCAGGGCAGCCATCAGTGCCAGTGGGCACAGGAGTGCTGAGTGCCGTTGTCACCATCTGGATTACCCCTGTGTCCAGTGCCAGTCCCTCTGACATTGTGTGTAAGGCAGCCCTTGTTCTGACCATCGTCAGGGAAGGACAAGTCAGGGAGGGGATGGCAGAAGTGGGAAGGATAAGGGGAAATGGGAAGGGAAACAAGAGCTCACCTAGCTTGAGTGTTTGCCATCCTGTCTGGGCAGGTTTGGTAATGAAGAAGGGAGGGATTTATCTTCCTTTGCCAAGTTTTCTGTGACTGCTTTATTCAGCAGATCTCCAAATAAACTGCTGCCTTGAAAAAGAGTGGTTGTGACAAGCTGCCTCTCCTGCGAGTTGGCCTTCCAGGGCTGGGAGGAGAGAGTGCGCCGAGCTGCTGAGCCGGCTGCGTGGGCCTTGGGGGGGAATAAAACTGTGTGCATTTGTAGCATCTGCTTCAAAAGGAGGCTGTGGCAAATATTTTATTCAGCAGAGCTGGAGGTCTCCTGTCTCTAGAGGGCAGGAGTTTGTTGTTTTCCTCATAGCAGGCGAGCATTGCTTATGCAAAGGGAAAGGATGTGGAAATGGCCTGGAGAGCGTCCGTGTCCCTAGCACGGACTCCGGAGCGCGGCCGCAGCGCACTCTGCAGCTGACCCTTTGGCAGGAGCCCTCCCACTGCGGCGCTTCTGCCTCCCCGCGAACGCACCGTGACCTGGCAAGGCCTGACCCTTGCTTCCTGAAGGACGTCTTCCCATCCCGGCGCCTGCCAACGGAGGGCAATTCAGACGCAGTTCCGCCTCGGAAGGCAGCTCTGGCTGCCAGGGGCAAAGTGATCTCTGTGCTGGCGGCAGCCCAGCGCACACCTAGCCGCGGCTAACCAGGACGCTTCTACCGGCCGACGGTGACCCTGGGCTGTCACGGGGAGAGCTCCTTCAGTAAGGCTCTAGAGGGCTGGGATTGCAGCACTCATGTCGGGTAGGGCTCCAAGAGCTCTAATTCCTGCGGCACCCCATCATTGCAGTGGGGGTGCCCCAGAGCTGCAGAGAGGCTTTCTCTGAGAAACATCTTGGCTCTCTCAACTCTTCTAGGACTTTGTGGGATTAAATCCTTGTAAGGAGTAAGCATTGCTGGGTCCCCATCTATGTTACAGGAGGGGACCAGCCAAACCGGCCACAGGCCCGACCTTAAGTGCCAAATGGTTTCCTCATGTTAGCATCCTAAATGCCCTCCCAATCCTCTACAGCTTTTTTAGGAAGAACATGCTCCTAGATGCATCACCTTTCAAGCACTGTAAAACCAGAAGCAGAGTCCAAGAGGCCTTTTTCATCTAAAAGATGACTGTCAGAAATTTACAGTTCCTAAAGATGGCACCTCTAAAGCAAAAGCCAAACATCTCCATTATTCTTCTTTCCTCTCCTTTGTACAACTACCTGAAGTGAGAAGGTGGCAATTTATCTTTCTCTGAACTGAGAGGTAACAACAAATAAACCACAACTGTCAGAAGAACCATTCTCTTTACACTCCTTGTCTCCTCCATCATGACTTCCTAAAACCTTCCTTCAGGATTACTTCCCAGTTGCCCTTTCCTGATTGATCTCTCTGATGCTGTTGGCTTCACATGGCCCTTGTATTGAAAGTGCTGAGGCTCTACAGCTCTAAAGTCTGCAGGTCATCCAGAGGTTGTGCTCAGCTCCTAACAGGGCATTCATAGCCCAGCCAAAATCCTAGCATGTTTCATTTAACAGTGGTCCCTGATAGCTACTCATAAAGAGAGAGGTCACCCCAATTTTGCAGCATTTAGGATGCTATGGGAATTATTTTTAAATAATTATCAAGCAATTATTCTGAGGAAAAAACTCCTCTGCAGAAATTCTGTGGCTTACATCAATCTGAGGCTGTAGCTAGGGCTTGAGTGGATTCTCTCACCAGGATAGCAGGAGGGTGCAGCCCCACTGCATCAGTGACCACTTGGATTGAGGTGGCTCTGCAGAGGACAAGACAGCTTCATCAGAAGCCTGGCTCTGCCACTCGTGCCTGCAGTAGCAGCCCTCTAGATGCCACTGTGATCCAGCTGTCACTTCACCAGACAAAGCCTTTACAGCAGCATCTGATAGCTACATGCTCCACACTGTTAATGGATACAGCCTTAGTGGCACTGACCACTGGGCCTGCTGCAGACTGCAGATGCCAGGCTGTTGCCCACCCCTCAGCCCACAGTGCCTTCCCTGGGTGCAACGGGCACATAGCAGAGTCAGCTCCTTCCTGCAGATAAAACCCCACAGCACATTACTAGGCCTCTGCATTCCTTCAGATGGATTCATAATTATCAACTTCACAGGCATTTGCCCATCCACACACAAACCTTTTCTCTCTTCAAAGCAGTTTTACAAGTGGCAGCTCCAGAATCCTCTACCTTGGACCAAGGCCTGCAAGCCAAAGCCTCTTTCTACATCCTAACTGAATTGACTGCAGAACACCTTCTCCTGTGGCCTGCCCTGAGTTATGTGGGCTGTGTTCTGCCCATTCCCACTTCTGCCAGCCTGCCTGCTCTCAACTGCAAAGCCTCCTCTCAGCTGTACTCCAGGCAGTGCTGGGTCACCTCTGCTGTTGCTGCCATCAGCTGCTGGGAGCCCAAACACTGACCTGCGACCTACTGGACCCAGGTTGTCACAGCTTGTCCCTTACAGGAGGTGCTGCTTTCTCATCTTCACATTTCCTGATGAAAATCAGGAACAGTTCCTTCCAAGGTAGCAGTGTAAAGCTCATGGAAATGGATCAGAAGATGGGCCTCAGATTCTGTTATGACAGTGTGGCATCTATCACAGAGTCCTTCCAGGACTGGCAGACAGCTGGCCCATCACGAATGGTGCTGGCAGGCCCCAGGATGTGTGCAACGTGTGTGTGCTGCAAAGTCACTGCTGGAGGCCTGCAGCAGTTGCACTCTTTCTGTGTGGCCTGGGCTATGTGGGATGCAGCCTGTACTCTCTGACATGTTTTTCTTCGTTGGAAATCAGTGTTACAGATGTGCTTAGTGGAGATGCTGATGTTCTCCAGAAGCTAAGAGAAGTGTCCCTTGGGGACACGGGCAAACTGCATTTATTCTCTTCCCTGTGCATTTTCCCTACATATACATAACTACTACTAAAAAAGTATTTGGTAAGGGTCTCTTTCTGCTCTGAATCCTCTGGGAGGAAGAATAGGTTGCTTATGATCTACAGAGCTGGGATTTGCTTCTGTCACTGCCCAGATACTAAACGACTTGACTGCAAGCACTTCTGCACTGCCCTTTGAGGAGCTCTCCTCAGAATCATGGGGAATGGGTGTGCAGTGCTGGATTTTGCTCTGGTTTTCAGTTTCTCCCTTTCCTTTTTTTCACTTTGAACAGTCTAATACGTACAATGAGTTTGAGTTTGGTGAGGCTTTATTACAGCCATATGCCCAGAGATGCTGCTATTAAGTGCCTTTTATAAATTAATAAATAAAAATGCTCATTTGTTGTAGGATGTCTATTGTTGGTTTGGGAACAGTAAGCGCTTGCAGATCTCAGCTTTCACCTTGCCAATCACTGTATTCCTGCAAGTGCACTGCAGTTACTTGGAACCTTTTCTGGGTTGGTGTTGGCATCCTTTTGCTAGATTACATTTATGCATTAGTACCATCTGTGCCTGCTGTACCTTCTGTGAGTTAGCCCTGGCCAAATGACTGGCATTTATCTGGAAGTGCACTGAAAAAAAAAAAAAAAAAAAAAAAAAAGAAAGAGAAAGAGAAGGGGGGAAGGAGGAAGAGAGTAAGGACGGTACCTAGAGCTTTATGCTGGCTGCTGGCACTAATGGGTCTCAGGGAGGAAGAGACAGGGAGCGGTGAGCAGAAACACCTGCACTGATGTCTCATTTCAACTGCTGATGAAATCTGCCGTGTCCTTTGGAGCTTCTCTCTTTAAATGGGATCTGCTCCATTCTGCCGAGGTAATGAAATAAATTCTCCCTACCCTTCTGTTCCCTAGGAAGACAAAGTGGGCAGCCTTCAGAGAAAGACCCACTGCACCCTGGGGGACGGGCTTGGGTTGCTGCTGTTCTTTTTACCTTGGGTCTGGTTTCAGCCTGGACCCAGTGATGCCTTTAAGCTGTCATTTACAGTGCTGATTGCTACAGGTATGCAGATGTCACCATGCTGGTTTTAACAGTTTGTTTTCTAGTGAGAGTCCTCTGCTGGTCAGAAAATCTTAGGTGTGGAATAGCCTCCTATGATTTCTTCCCTATAAATAAAGGAACTGGGCAGGGGGGTGGGGGGTGATGAACATTTTCTTCTGTTACTGGTTTGTCTTTGTCATAATAAACAAGTGCTCCTTGTTGAAAGCCAGTGAGTGCTGATCAGCAGCAGCATCCTCGCCTTCTTAGAGGACTCCTGAGAAATGGACAGAGCTTTACTGCTACCCACCTTGCAGCAGCAGGCACTCACAGAATCATAGAACTGTTTGGGTTGAAAAAGCCCTGTAAGATCATTGAGTCCAACCAACACCACCATGGCCACTAAACCATGTCCCCAAGTGCCATGCCCACACATTTCTTGAACACCTCCAGAGATGGTGACTCCGTCACCTCCCTGGGCAGCCTGTTCCAATCTCTAACCACTCCTGCAGCAAAGACACTTTTCCTAATTTCCAACCTAAACCTCCCCTGGCACAATTTCAGGCCATGGCTGAGGAGCCCTTCCCTGTCAGGGACAGCTTGGGGCACTTAGCCTGCAGTGATGCAGGAGGTGTAACAGCAGCTGCTCCTGGTCTCTGGTCAGAAGTGCTCCTGCAGGAGCACTGCACCAAGCTGTTCCCCAGAATTCTTGCTGGTTTTCTCCTCTGGACACTTTGTGCTGCCACTGATATCCTTCACATTTATATCAGGACAGACAAGAACTAGAGCTAGCACTACAGGTATTTCTAGGCAATAAATCCTGGTTTGTGTAGTGCTCAATGACCACTTTCACACTCTGCAATCTTTTCTACTAAGAATACGATATTTGGAATTCAAGATTTGCTTTTTCTTTCTTTCCATATGTTCTGTGTTAAACATATGCTACACTTTATATTTAAAAACTAGCAGCAGACTGGGAAAAAAGAAACAACCAGCCCACACCACAAAAATATGTTTGCTTCACTCTCAAAGGCTTCTGGGGTTTGGTAATTTTTTTTTTCTTAAATACAATGGTGGAGGAAACACCCTCGGGGACCATTTCAGAATGTGGAGCTAACCTTCAAGAGCTGTGGAGAGAGGGAACACCTAGTTCCTCATCTGCAGCTTAGAGCCATACATTGCCACGTGGAAGTGGTGACTGAGTTGGTGGTGATCAGCTCCTGTGATTAAGGAAGGGAGCCCTTCCCCTGGGGTTAGGAATCGGCCTTCGAGTACTTTGGGGAGTATGCTGGTGTCCCTGCTGCTCATCAAGGAGCTCTCTGCTCTCAGCCTGCTCCTTTCTCCCTGCCAACAGAACAACAAAGTCCTAAAGGTTTCAGAGGCATTACAGCCACACTCAGTAGCCTAAGATTGCTGCCTCCAAGGTACTGAATGTCTTTCATCAGCAAAAAGGAAATCAGCAGTCACCACCACCAGATCCTTGCTGAAGCACGGCTGCGGTATGTTTAAATCGTGGAAAGATTCAAAAATGCAGTGCTAAATCTAACTGGTGAATTTAGGAGAGGAAATGGGGTTTGTCATTTGTTATATAAACCCAAAGTGATGTGGCTGTTGCCATGGGGACACCTTGTTTATTGCACAGCAGAGTAAACTGTGAGCACTTGCTGCCTGAGAGTGCTTCACAGGATGGACTCTTCCCCCCGTTGTTTGAGGTCTTTTTCTGGAATGTCTAATTTGCTCTTTGGGAGGGGAGGAGGCAATGCTCAGTCATCCTCTAGCTAGGGATGAATATTTTAAACTTTACGAAATCACTGGTAATTTAGAACTTGTCTCTGAAATTACCTGCTAAATGACCACAGCAACATTTAGAAGTAAAAAGCAATGAGGTGTGCACAATTACCTCCTAAAGCTGCAGACATGCACATACTTAAGCATGAGTTTAATTGTAACAGGGGCAGATTGGTGCCTTCTTGAAACCCTGTCACTGATGAGGGTGACAGCTATTTCTAGTTGAAACCATAATAAAGCAAAAGCCTACACTCCTAGTGTAGAAACTTAACCAGTTTGGCAAAAATAAAACATAGGTGTGCTGGCTGTATTTAGCTGCAGATCTCAGATGGCATTTCCCGGCTAGGGCAGTGAGATGAGCGAAGGCAGCTTTGTGACCCATCCCTAAATGGCTGCAGTTAGTAAAGGGCTGATTTAAGGGAACACATTTTCAACACTTTGAAATGATGCAGGCCTGCTGGTAAGGGGTCTTGTACCAGTTGTAGTGGACTTTCATCAAGGCCCTTACTCTGCAAACAGCCCTATTAAGCCCCACTCTGCTTGCCTAAACCCCATTCCTTCCAACAACTCCTTTGCAGATCCATGGAGCTTTCAGAGTTTGTGAGTTGCACCAAGCGAGCACAGTGCTGCTGGTGCCACCTAAGGGCAGGGTAAGGAGACATTGCCACAGTTGCTCCTTGCTGCATGAGGGCTCTGCAGCTTCAGCTACAGCTGATACCAGGGTAAAACCTTACTGGCTGTGAGGGACAAATTAACAGCCCAGGTTTTTTTTGCTCCCATTATCTTTAAAGGAGTAAACTCTGATGCACAAAATCCTTCAGCTAAACAGAATAGGAGCTGCCAGCAGGGAATGGACTTTTCTTTGAGATAAACTCAAGGGGGCACAGCTGACATAGGAAGACACACAAAAATATTGTCAGTGTCATCTAGTGAAATGCAAAGACACAAAGAAATTTTCTTGGGAAATACATCTGTAAAATCCATCCAAACACTAGAAAAGCAACCAACAACCAAAAAACCAACCCAAACAAAAACAAACCAACAAATCAAACAAATAAAAGGAACACCACAAATAAACCCAACCCAAAAACTGCCTTGAGAAGCTGGAATGTGGTCAGTATCTGTATCAAATCAAGTCTGACTTCAATGTGAAGTCTCTAAAAGAAACAGTCCTTCTGCAGTGCTTGCAACAAAACTCACAGCATTATAAATTAATGCAAAAGATGCCAAAAGGCCCCTTAAGTAGAAAATGTCAAGATGAAACATTAAGGAAGAGATTTAGAGAAGAACTTGAAGTCTCCAAGTCCCACTGAAAGGCTTCAGAGCCTGTAAAGCCCTTTGAAAGTCTCAGTCCCATGGCCTTGGAATGGTCAAGTCTGGTATGGGGACACCCTCCCTCCAGCCTGAGCTTCTCCATGGGTGCCTGTGGGGCAGAGCACGTCTGCAGAGCTCAGTGCACAGGAGCTGACACAGACTGGGGCTGGAGCTGGACCAGAACCACTCCCAGCCCACTCACCTCCCTTCCCTTCCACGTGCAGGTACAGCAGAGGCCTGGGCTCAGCACATGATGCATGTGCCATATGTGCTGCAGGACCTGTGCACAAGAGGATAAGTTAAGGACAGTGTCAGCCTTAATTGGAGCAAGCTGTCAGAGCAAGGATGGGCTGGCATGTGGAGAGCACCACTTGGACATTGAAGAGCTCCTTCTCTCCCAAAGGACAGCGCCGACTCAGCTCAAACCAGGAGATCAATGTAGAAAGAAGTGGGCTTGGGTATGACTACAAGAGACAGGTCTCTTCAAAACCCTTCTCAGTAAAGAGCTTATTCAAGCCAAAGCACTGCCTCCTGTTTCCATGGGGCAAGGCATGGTTCATGCACTTAGGAGGTTTGAGAGTTTCTTCCTAAGACTCATTAATAATGTGTTTTATAAACAGTAAGCTGCAGGAACTGGCTTTTGTAACAGTAAGAACTATGAAGCTGCATTACAGAGGAAACACTGGAATTTTAACTTGGATTCAAACCCTGCCCCCACGCAACACAGCCAGCTGAAAAGCTTTGGCTGAATCTAGACCTTCGAAGGCTGACAGCTGGGACAGCTTCCAGCCTGCAGACCGGTGCAGGAGCTCAGCTGCAGCCTCCCTGCTTGCACTTCCTGCACCAAGCTGCAGCCTTGCTGGGGCTGGCTGAGGCAAGAGTCAAACAACCAGGTCACCTTCAAAGCAGACCAAACACAAAGCCCTTCCCTGCTAATGTTAGGGATTTACACTGAGGGCAGCGTTTGGTAGTGTAGGAGAGCTTGGGACACGGTTCCCTTTGTCTGGTGAAAGCCCTGCCACCAGCTGCACTTTTGCTGTGGGTAAAGCCAGGGCAGGAAGCAGAAGTGATGCATGGGGAGGGGGCAGCTGACTTCAGCCTTGCCCCTGAGCCTGATAAAGATCGTTGCTGATCTGTAGTGTGCCACTGGGCAAACCCACTGCTAATCCTCCATTTCACTGGGATTGACTGGGCTTGGTGGAAGCAGTGTTTCTTACAGGCATCAAAGACTCACTGCTGCACTGTGGCATCTCCTGATGTCTTACTAAACAAAACCCGTAGAAGCCAGATGTAAAATTAACATCAGGAAGCACTCAAGAAAGGCGTTCTGTGGATTGCTGAGGTTTTCTGTACAACTGCACTGTCTTTAATATGTTTTCTTTACCTCTGGTGAGAGCCTGGAAAGGTGGCTGTTTGCTTTTTGATTGGTTGCTGAGCCCCTTCCCCAGGTACCACACTGTAGTAGTATCAGGACAGCCAAGGATGTCATTTCCCTGGTGTGGCACAGCCACTGCCTGCCTGTGTGGCACTTCTCAGCCAGACTGACGGTGCACTCATGCACGGGACAGCCTTTGCCCTGATGCTGCTGCTCAGGTGTGTTCCCTGCCTGGGGAGAAAACAAGGGACGTGACTGCATAGCAGGCTTCAAGCTTTTGGGAGGAATAAATTCTTGATGTTAATAAAAAAACCCCTCTGGTACCTCTTTGAGAAGATGTTTCACTAAGGCTTTCACTACTCCAAGTAGAGATCAGAAAAAAAAAGTTGCTGCTTTTACAGGCAAGTGATTTGGCTACACCTAATTAAAAAGGAAAAAAGTGATCTAAGCTTAATTAAGATTTTAATTTAGCTACAGACTATGGAAATAAATCACTGCAGACTTGATAGGGACAGTAAGAAAATAGGATACCTGTTCTTCCTAACAGAGACAGCAGGTAACAGTTGATGAGGAATCCAGTAGAGGAGAAAAGGGTGCAAGAGCTTCTGCCTCACTTTGAGCCCCCTTGGTGGGATGCTACCACCTCTGGGAACTACATTTGCAGGTGGGGGTCCTGTGACCCCTCCTGGGGCACACAAGGTAGGATACGCAGAAGACTTCTCTGTCTTCCTCATGCACTCCTGCCTCCAGCATCTAGCTACGTGAACAAAGACAAAAGGCCACTCACCAGCATCCTCTCCCTTAACACTGGGTCCCTGGTCAGTGGCAGGATTGCGGTGTTTTGGAGCAGGCCTGTATCCAGTGCAGAGCTGGGAAAGCCTGCATGGTGGTAGCAGTTCTCAGGGCTTCTGGCAGACATAGCACCTTGGTACAACACTGCTGCAGTTTAATTTCAGTAGGATGTTAAGCCCTTAGACACATTAAGCACATCCACTGCTGCTGGCAATGTCTTCCCTATCTTTGCCTGTCCCACCTGAGCATGCCCTGATGCTGCCCAGGCTCTGCCCTCTGAGCATGCCATGGGGGTATGTACACACAGGTGTGGATGGAAAGTCAGCCCTGGAAGTACCCAGCCTGTTGTTCCTGAATGGTCAGGTCACTGGCAGAATGACACTGTTGCAGTTCTGCTCATCTTCCTGTCCTTTACCAGGCAAAATTCACTGCTGCTGGTCTCTGTGGCTTTCTGCATTGCTGGCTCAAGCGTGGGGCTAAAGCCCCTGCTTGGCCATGCTCATCTCTGTCCCCAGTGAGCTGCTGGGCTGGTTCTTGTGCTCAGCTGCCAGTAGACCTGCTGTGCTCAGAACCATGCCTTGGTTGCCCCCATCCCACAGGCTGAAGGGGCTTTCACCACTCCACAGGCACCTCCGCAGAACCTGGCACTGATCTGCCACTGCACTCATGAGGGGCTTCTGTGGGGCTGCCATGTTGCTATTAGGTCATAAAGAGGGCAGGAGTACAGCAGATGCAGTTCCATTTCCAGGATCTGAGAAGCAGGCACTTCACACTTGGTTATGCTTAGCTCAGGTTTTTAAATCCCGGTTGAAAACTTGTAGCAGAAGTAGAGAGAAGCGAAGCCAAAACCCACACTGCTTTCATGCAGTGTCAGTGGCAAAGGCCAGAGCTGTTCCTCCTCACTTTCCACCTCCCCTCCCAGTTCACACATTCTGAAAAACCCAGCTCTCACATGTGATCCTTGCCAGTGAGAAGTCACAGGGCACAAAACAGTGATGGAGCAGCTAGGCCCTGAGTGGACAGTGACAGCATTCTCAGATGGGACATTTCCCTGCAGAAATGCTGTCCCTGGACAGTGACAGTGTCATTTAAAATGGTGTTTTCCCCTTGGAATGCACCTCACTGCAGCTCCAGTCACACACTGTCTGTCAGCTGCATCACAGACCACAGTTGGTTGGACTTCTCCCCCCTCTTTTCCTTGTTGTAAGAAAGAAAAAGAAGCTGCAGCAGAAAATAAAAAAACAGCTCAAGAAAAGCCAAGGCTGGCTCGATGCCAGAGATGCTGGGAACTACCAGTTCCTCGTCTCTTGCCTTACCCTCTGACGACTCCACATTCATCTCTCAAAACCAAGCAGCTCCACACAAAACCTACTGGGCACAGCCTGGTTCCCTATGGAGTGATGATCCCTTGGGAACACGGCAGCATGGCTACCGACTGCATCCTTGGGGAGTTCGTCCTGCCCAGGACACACTTTGATGTCATCCTGCTCTGCTTGGTCACTTCTTGCAGGACATTCACAGGCACCATGAGGTCAGTGGGGCCTCTGCCATGCTGTGACAGGCACCAGGCTCAGCCATGCAGCCAGGACACAGCACGGCTGTGCTGGGCCAGCAGCAGGGGCCAGCACAGATGGGCAGGGCCGGACAGCCAGCTCGGCTGCTGAGATACCTCCACAGGCCCTGGTAGGGACATCTTCCACAGGTGGCAGCCCAGAGTCTGGCTGAAGGGGCAGGAGCAGCAGAGGGCTGCAGAGGCAGCGTGGCCATTTCAGCTAAGTGTGCAATTGCATTTTCAACGCAATTAGCTGCCTAATTGTGCGCCTAGGCTGGGCTGATGTATTTGCACGTGCACCTAATGATGATTTATCTAAAAGCTCTCTGGCCAGAACGCCTCATTCTGCCATCTAGCAGAGGCATTCCTCAAAGGGAGAGCTGGGTCTGAGTGGTCACTTCCCCCATGCCTTTATTTCAAACTGAACTCCTTTTATCTTGGGTTTGTCAAACAATTCAAGCTGGCTGAGCAACAGGAGAACCCCAAACAGCAGTGTTACTGGACAACAGGCACAGTGCATTGCAGCACAGAACAGTTGAGAAAAATGAAAAATTCCAAGGGGAGGGTCAAGGTGAGGTTACTAAAGGGAATTTCCATGCAAGGCTTCCAGACAATGCTGATATTGGAATCTCCAGTGGCGTGGATGTCACACAGTAAGAACTTGTACCAAGGTCAAAAGGGATCTTCTTTGAACCAACATTAGAGGAGCTGCAAGGACAGCAGCTTGCGTTGAGGCAGGGAATGCCACGAGTGCAGTAGGCAAGAGCATCACAGCAGCACACTCCGTGTGATCTGCTGAGCAGTGCAACACTGCAGCTTCCCTGGTGTCCTCTGACAGCGGCTGTGAAAGGGGTTTGTTCACTGGCTGAAGCCTCACTGGCAAAGGTGGAACAGAAAGGCCACAGATTTTTCCCTTAAACTACATTTCCTTTTACTTAGCTAAATGCCCAGCATCCTCTCTTAGGATTACTCAGCTGCTTTTTAACACAGAGCTGGCTTAACCCCTGTAAGTGTTCAGTTCCGGCCAGGCCATGCAGCAGCCGAGCTGCACTGCAAACGGTGCTGTGGCAGTGCCTGCTACCTTCCCACAGTGAAACCCTCCTGAACCTGCAGCATGCAACCGCTCTTTACAGCGCACGGTGTCAGAAACACTTACTGCACGAGCAGAGATCTGTGTTTCTTTTGCCACAGACAATAAATCTTTAGTGTCTTCTCTTGATACGCATCACTCCACTTGCTCTCAGGAGGCATTCTACATCTCTCTTTCCCTCTGCCTCTTCTAACAAGGTCACTTTCCAGCAGTGAAACAACTTTTCCAGAAGGTATAGTGTTCAATAATTAATACCTACTGATAACAGCTTCCCAAAGCAGTGCTTTAAAACCCTAATGCAGGCTTCTCACAAACTTGCAGCACAAAGAAACCTTAAAATAGACTTGAATACCATGTCTGAAAATATCCATTCAAAATCAAAATGCCAGTGACTGAAGTTAGCTCTGATCCAAACAGATCTGTAACCACTCCTGCCACTGAGCATCAGCACAGCACTGCCAGTCAGAGCAAAGTCAGCAGCAGGCACAAACCAGAAAATTGAGTTTTAACATGGAACTGCCTTATAAATCAGGTATAATAAACAATTACTTCAGCTGAAGTCCAGTTGACCTGCTCCTCAGACAAGCTCTTGGAGGACATTTTGCACTATTAAATGTTTGGTTTAGAGATCTGCAGAGGGGCGTAAGTGCCCTAGCTTGGGATGGGCTAATCCCCAGCTTGTGTCACTCTACAGAGTCTGTTGGTGAACTGGAGCAGCATGCCAGGAACTGGAGAGGTTTCTTAAAATGCTTCTGACCCAGACCACTGAAACCTTTCAGAGTCAGAACATAGAATGCCATTGGAGCCCCAGCTGTAATATTTATCTAGCACACAGAAAAAACAGCTTTCATTCAGGAAAAATGTTATACTTGGCAGGGACTGAAAAGATGAAAGGGTGTAAAGCTCCAGTCCAAGCTCGATGGCTTTGTGCTGTGTATTGATCTGGTTGTAACTAGGAGCAGTGCCAAGCAGATGCAGTTGGCCTTGATACCCACACAGAGGCTAGCCCAAAGCTTTATGGGGAAAGTTGGACAAAGAGGCATGATGTCGATCTGGAGGCTAAAGGGAGCATAAACTGCATTTCAGTTTGGTAGGTCTGAAAACTTTTAGATGCCAGCACACCAGAAAAGCAAATGCTAGGAGCAGGGAAGACTTGCAAGGGGAAAACTGAGGACATTGTTGTGCTCTGCTCACTAAAGTTCAAGGGATGCAAGTCCATGACCGACGGCGAGGTGTTTAAGAGCCACCTATATACACAAGTCCTTGACAGGTGTTTCAAGGGCAAACTTACTGAACTTTGCTCTTTCTCTCTGATTTTCTTTGTTTCTCCTCACCAGAGTGGGAGGGATGGTAACTAGCTTAAAAACAACTGGCATGGCTCGTTCATTCAAAGGAACAAAGCCAATAGCAAAGAATACCAGTAGTGTGCCACCTTCTCCTCATCCATTAGCAGCTTCTTTTACCCTGCCAGCCACGACAAAGTGCACACCATTGCACTTTGAAAGCAATGAGATTTGAGAAGCTGGATCTAGAATTTGTAGAATTCAAAGAATTCTATCTGACAGAATCCTAGCTCCAAGGGAAATGCAGTCCACTACATTCCCAATCCTTTGCACACCTTGCTTTTCTTCCCCTTCTAAATGTTATTAGCAGAGAAAAAAAGTCTTACTTGGTCACCATCATAATCTTAACAAGATGCCCCATCAGATTTGCCAAGATTGGGAGTACATCTGGTGGCATTACTACAGAGGACCCATGTCTACTACTAATGCCCAGCAGACTGGTTGCCAGGCCTGCCCCTGCACAAAGGTCCTGCCCAAGACTCACCCTGGCTGCTGGTAGGCAGAAGCCTTTGTCCACAGATGTTAGTGATGCAGTCGGTGCCCTGTGGCTAGCTGTGGCTCAGCTGTGGTAGAGACTCCAGGTTTAAGACAGTCACACAGAGCTCACCTATGGTTGAGGCCATGCTAGGTGAGGAACTGGACAACACTGGAGGAGAGAAGAAAGCAGCCCTGACATGAGGATGTGCCCTAACAGCTCCCTCCAGGCTGCGCAGTTGTTCTCCAGTGGAAGCAGACAGGATTTAGAGACATGCCTAGGTGTGCTTGGGTTTGCTGGGCAAGTCCTGCCCCAGAGCCAAGTAACACCCTGTGGTACTCAGCATGTGAACAGTTTCAGTCCTAAATAACCAACTTTCTTCTGGATTCATATTCTGCTCCCTACAGATACCCATGCATCATTTTACAAGCATTCCAGATTTTAGCAGGTTTATGTTGTACCGTAATGTACAGTAAAATATCACCCATCCACTTGGGCACAGACAGATAAAAAAAACGTGCTGCAGCAGCCTCTGCTCTTCCCACCTTCCTTCACCCTCTCTGTCAGACTGTAAGAGATTTGTATTTCAGATCACTAAAGAATTTCTGTGGTTTCCAGTGGAAAAAAGTGATAAAGACTTTCAAGAACATTTTATCCTTTTTAATTTGATGAAAGTGGGTCTGGATGGGTAGAGTGATAAAAGCAGAGCAACACTGGGGGAGAAAACCACTGCTGGGAAGGGCTCTCAAAAATAGTCATGTCCGTCTCTGAGTGATACTGAACCCTGAGAGTGCAGCTGAATGCTGTCCTCAGAGGGTCACATTCAACATTCCAGAGCTAAAGGTCAGTCAAACTGTTCCTTATCATCTGGTTAAGCTGTCCCACAGAGTCTGCTGAAGGAAGACCCTGAGCTTAACCCACTGACACTTCAAGTGATTGATTTTCTTTTAGCATTTGTCCACCACAGTTATCAGAAGGTGCAAAATTAACTTCAGAGTGACTTGGAAGGCAGAGAGCCACCTGCATTCACACACACTGTGACATGCAGCAGCATTAATAACTCCATTCTGTGTCACCAAATTAATCTTTTTTAAGACTCTTTTTAAGTTACATGAAGGCTCTGACACAAGTCATCAAAAAGCAGTACATGCAGTATTAAAATTAAATGCTAAGGCCGAGGGTGTACCATTATGTCACAATGTTGAGGGACAAAACTCAAATGTATTGAGACATCCTAATTTATGGAAGGACCCTTAAAGTGTAATGGGCTTTGGCAACGTATGGCACAGACACCTCTGCTAGGCAGCAGCTTCCCCTTCAGCCACGGTGGGCAAACTGCCTGCCTTACTTGAAGACACTATGTAAAGATACTGCAGCTGACCTGTTCAGAAAGGCTGTCTTAGGAACCCCTCTCCCTTTAACCTGCTTATAACCCACTTGTTTAGGTTTAATTCTTTATGGACCTCCTGGAGTTCATAATGAACTCTGACATGCAGAAATGTATTTCACAGCAAAACCAATTCTGCAGAGGGGAATGCAGTGAAAAGCTCAGAAGCAATTACTATAATTTCCACAAGCCTTCCCTCTTGGTTACAGGCCTGGAGCCCAATGAAGGCAAAGGCAAACTCACTTGTTTCTGTCACCACGTTTCCCATCCCAGAATCTCTCCAGTTCCTGTTAGTTGAGTTAACATTTTGCTTTGGGCAGCAGGACAAGATCTAGCAGACTTAGCAACAGAGATCTTCTACTGTCACTCAGAGAGGACTTAAAACAAAAAGCCTCCTCTGCCCTGGCTCCACTTCCATCTAAGGGGGGGAATAATCATGTGAAAAAACCTCTATATGAAAGGGAAGGCTGCAGAAATTCGTAGCACAGTTTGACTCTGCACAACATTCAAATGCCAAGACTCAGTCCCAGGTTTTGGTTTATATGCTCAAATCTCAACTGAGCATTTACTCCTGAAGGCAGTACCTGGGTAAACTTTGCAGCAGCATTACTGGGATTTATCCCATAGCTACGTGGCAGCAGCTATGGAGCCCTGTTCCTCTCTCCACTCTGGAAGCCCATCAGTAACTTGTTTGAAGTAAGAAAAGGGAAAAGTGAGGGCCTGAAAGTTCACTCAACAGAACTGTGAGAGAAAAGTGGAGATGACTCTGAATGGCCAGGGACACACAGAGAGAGGTGCTGCACCTTACAGCTGCAGACAGGACATTTCCCATGGGTAGATAATCCAGCTAAAGGGCACCTATCATGGCAATGGATGAACACAACCAGATGCATGCATGGTTGTGTTGCAGGATGAACCTTTGCACAAAGTGCTTTCCTCTTTCCATTGCCTTTGGCCGAACTGATCCCTGGGTGCAGACAGAGGCTCCTGCGGCGATCTGCAGACACATGCAAGAGCTCTTCCTACAGAATGTATGGCTGTGTAAAGTGTGTGAATGTAAATATCAGATAGGCCATATGTCCCCAACGTCCCAAAAGAGCATCTGATGCTGATATGTAGACAGTGTGTTAAGGACCTTCCTAATTAATAACCCAGATTAAAACCTCTTGGCAATCAATTAAGATTAATGACAGAAGTCATTCTCTATCCCCCTACGCCCGCGTCTCCGGCTGTGAAAACCCTGGGTTGTGAAACTTTAATCCTGTTATCTGCTGCCTTCTTCATCTGCAAAGCTGCAGATTAGCGCAGCAGACATCACTGAGTGTGTGCAGGCAGCCACCCGGGTAGCTGCCCTACTTTCTGCAATTAATGGAAGAGGCACTAATCTGGTTAGCAGCACAGGACTAGTTCATCAATCTGCACGCCCAAGACAGCTAAAGCTGCCACATCACTTCTGGAGAGTGGTGACCCAGTGAACCTGGAAGTGTTCTTCTGGCTGCTTCTGGAGGGTGGCTGGTGGCCATTAGCTGAACTAGGGAGATGCACAGGCTAACAGACCCTGCATGAGGGCTAGGCCCATGCTGGGAGCTCAGTTAGATACCTGCTCTAAGCCAGGCAGCGGTTAATGTGTCACTGGTCTTACTGCAATCCACACCATAAAAACAGATATCCTGAGGAATCAAGGAAAAAAAAAATTGTGCTTTCCCTTTTGAGTCATGCTTAAAGAGATGAACAATTATTAACAGCAGCTGCACTGCCAGCAAAATGTGTTCTGTTTAGTACAGCTTGGTGGGGGGAAATTGTCATCTCTTTAGGGTGGTGGATAAGGTACTGGACAGCTGTAGCAAATCCAAACTGCACCCAGCAAAGACTGTCTTGTCCTTCCAGAGCAGCAGCATCTCATGCTGCGAGCACAGCACTGGGTATGTGGCATGCTGGGTCACCACTGATTGCATTCTGGGAGGCCTGAAGTGCTCCTCTTTCAGCCACATGTTGATAAACTAATAAATGGAGCACGAATAGTGGCAGCTTAGCTTCTTCAAATGCAACTGCAGTATGCCTTAGCTTCACCAGCCCTGCAGCTGGCTCATAGGTGGAGCTGAAGTTGCTTTCCAGCCTGGTACTGCCCCCAGAGCCCAGTGCAGGGTCCCTTGGAGCTGCTCTGGCCAGTTTCCTCTGTGGTCACACCAGGTAAAACGTCATCACCTTAAAAATGACAAGTAGATGTGTGTCGTTCTGCTATCTGATCACACTCACACTAATTAATTCTGAAAGCATGTTCTAAAAAGAGCATCAGCACTCATCTGCACCAAGGGAGGCAGTGCCAACAGTGTCTGCCTACGCAGGTGGGAACTCTCCTTGTTTCTCCTAGCACTGGAACAAGGGCGCCTTTGAATCATGGCAATGGCTGCTGCCTCCCCTGACTGACAGCCACCACTCAGCTGCTGACAGAACCTCTCTGGCTGGGATGGGCAGCCTACAGCCCTGCTCTGACAGCACGAATCTGGGGCACCCACTTGCAATGTGGTTCCTCTTGGAGGAAGTGCCACTACCTGGAGTTTGTAATGGCAGAATCTTCTTTTGGGTCTGCAGCACAAGCAAATTCAACTAATTACATAACTCATAATCAAGCTTCTCTCCTGGCTCTCACTAACACTTCTTTTGTATACCACAGATGCTCACCAAGTAACATCACAGAGATGTTTGTGTTGAGTCTGCAACAGTTGCCACAGAACAATCTTTAAAGCAGGTAAATGCTAACAGGTTTAATATTAAAATCAATTAAAAATGTCTTCTTTTTATTGGGCTGGTATATAGCTTTAGAAAGGTTCTGCTGCAGAAATTCTTCTAGTATTAGCTAGATTTCTTTTCCTTTTAGCAGTGCCACATGTTCCCATCCTGACAGAGTAAACTCCTAAGTACAAGTGCCCTAGGCTGGTTGTGGGCTTTGAAGCTATGCATGTTTCTAACTGTGCCCAGGGGGAGACTCTCAGCCACTACCAGATTACAGGGTCACAGAAAGCACTGGAAATCCCCTGGTGATTACCTTCAGGTGCTAAACAAGGACCCCAGTGACAACTCCAGGCAACCAGTGACAGAAGGAGAGGACACAGTCTCAAGCTGTGCCAGGGAAGGTTTAGGCTGGATGTTAGGAAGTTCTTCACAGAAAGACTGACTGGCCATTGGAATGGGCTGCCCAAGGAGGTGGTGGAGTCCCCATCCCTGGAGGTGTTTAAAAAGAGACTGGATGTGGCACTTGGTGCCATGGTTTTGTTGATTAGATAATGCTGGGTGATAGGTTGGACTTGATGATCTTGAAGGTCTTTTCTAACCTGACTGATTCTGTGACTTAAGAGACCAGAACAGGACCTAATGCTTCATTGTGAACCTGCGACAGGTTCTGTTCTCCTGCAGCATAGGAGCAACCTGGAACGGGTGTTCAGTGCAGGGACAGTGGCAGGCGCTCCTCTGTGGTGCCACTGCACACTGTCAGCTCTGCTGCCCAGCCTCATGTTGTGAGGTATGGGGTGCCAGAACCTCCAGTCAAAGGATCAGTAACTGCTGTAGCAAAGGAACCCAAAACTACCGCAGCTCATTGAAGAAGAAAAAAACAAACAAAAAAAACAAGCAAAAGCAGGAGGCTGAGGGCAGGTAATGCATCATTTATAAATTATCTAGTTAGTGCTGAAAACAAAACGTGGCTTTGAAAACAAAACCTCCTGCTGTGGACTCGAGGATGTTTGATGGGAGCCCTTCAAAAGGGTTCCTGGCTTAATGGAGGCTGTTTATGTGGGGACTCCGATCTGTACCTGCTGTCCCCTGTCACTCCCTGGAAACTTGGCGGCAGATGTTGCAGCGTTAAGTTGTCTCTGAAGTGGCTCTCTGTCCTCATCTCCCCACCACAACAGAGTCAAACTGTATTAGATCTCTTTATTTGTGCCCGAGGCATGTTTGGGAGCGCAGCTGTGTCCACCCCCACTCTACCTTTAGTGTTTCAGCCCCCAGGCGGCAAATGTGAGACCAAAACTGTTCTGCCATTCTCCACCCCAGCTGCTGACAATCCTGCGGCCTCGCTGCGGGCCGGGGACCGCTTCACGAGCCCACCAGATGTCGGTGACAACCTGCTAGCTCACACCTGGACAGGTCTCCCTAACCTCCTGCATTGGTCGCTGAAAAATTGATGACTCCGAGGACTTCCACCCACAATCAAAGCTGCTCGGCCCCACCGCCTGCAGCCCCCAAACTGGGCCACCCTCAGCACTACCTGGCAACGTGGCAGAGGTGGGAGAGAAGGAAGAAAAAGCTCGCTCTGCTTTGATACTTCATGCCCAAATTTCAATTATTTGATCAAGGGCTTGAATTCAGTAGTGAATTCTTCTACAAACAGCAACTACCAAGTTCTTAAACAATCAAAGAAAGACGACAAACCAAACCAGCCACAGTTGCTGTCTCCCTAACAGCGCTGCTTGGGTACGTGGCTTCCTGCTGTACTTGCGACTGCTCCTTCTTTGACTGCCCTGCACCCACCAGGGGATCTCCACTAGCAAGTTGTACTTGTTCACAAAGACTCAATTTTTTTTCCCCCAAGATAGAAAACACTGCTAGACAGAAATTGCACTGCTGTGGTGTCACAGGTCACGCTTTAACAACTTCTGCTTTAGATTTTACTCATCGGTACAAATTCTGCTCCTTTCCTCAGTGGGGATACTGAAGATGAGTAAGCTCCTTCTCTGTGTTTCATAAACCAAGGTGCTGGACAAGGGTCCCAGAAAGGCAGGTGCCTGACCACAATGGTTCAGCAAAGCCTGCCCTGGCAGGCAGTTTTTACAGGAACTTACCTCCTTCGTGGTCAGAAATCCTCAGAACAAGGTCCGGCTGATGGGTTTTCAGCCTGTTCAGACACCAGCACCCTATTTACATTGCACTTACCTGCTGCAGTGTAGTGTACCCTATCTTTGTATGTACAGTTGTTGTTACAGGTAATCCTACTGTATGGCAGACACACAGGTTAGAATCAGACCCCAGGATAAGGCTGTGCTCCTTACTGTCAGCACTGCCCTTTGTCATTCTGCTTCTTCCAACACTTGTCTTTGTCTTAATTAAAGCTCACCTTTTCTGTCTTTAAAGCTTTATCAAACTGCTTCCCAGGAGATCATCGCAGTGCCCACTGCCTGTCATGCTCTCAAAGGCAACTCCCTCTCTGTACCCCCCTAATTCTTCAGTGCATCTTTTGGGTACTGCAGAACCAGTTGCTGCTTTGTGGGAAGGGACAGTCTGATCTGTCATACCCACTGGAAGTGGGTTTGCAGAGACAAAGGTGCTGTCTCATTTAGGGGCAACCCGTTGCTCCGGAGTCTGTTCTGATGTGCACAAACAAGAAATTGGATGATCCCTTAGATCATAAATCAGTTCCCGAGATAAATTTTGCTAAAGTTTCAAGTAACGCCATCTTGAGGAGTAGCAGCCAGAAATGCAGAATCACTGCAGAAGGGCCAAATAACCTGCACTGCTTCCCAGCCAGAGCAGGCTTTCAGGCCACTCTGTCATGGCCCATGAGTGCACTAAAAGCAAGGACTGTGAGAAATAAGTTTCTTCACCCCCTTTTTTTTTTTCTGTGAAAGCTGCTTTGGCAGGAAGGGCAAAGCTATGTGAAGCAACTTGCATGGAAGTTACTGGTGGTCACTTCAGTTTGACACGATTTTAGTAGTGATTGCCAGACTTTACTCTTCTAAACAGCTGGGTTGGACAGATCTGGGGATTCATTAGAGAATTTAGACTGAATGAAACCTGTGCTCTAGAGTTTTGTTTCCCAGGTGAACACACACAGCATGCAGAACCCTTTGCCTCCAGAATATCCCTGGGTTTGTAAAATTTCTGGACTGCTGTGATGCATCTTTCAGTGCCCTCTGTTCTTCAACCCATTCTTTTTCCTGTTGTGCCATTCTTTAGTGTTTTCTTTAGCTATGATCAGGGAACGACCAGTGCTCAGCAGCTGCTGGAGCCTGGTTGCAATGTGCCCCCCTTTCCCCTTCCCCCAGCAAATCCCCGTGCCACATACAGACCTCATCTCCTTGCTGCGGCCGCATCAGCGAGACTCTGTCGTACTGCCTGCGCAGCAGCGCCCACAGCGCATCCAGCCGGCCCTGTGGACAGCAACGCCATGGGTCAGGGCAGGAACAGCAGGCAGCAGAGCACTCGGGGAGATTCACTGGCAGAGCCGAGCGACAGCCCCTCGGAAAGGACAAGCAAAGTGCAGAGGTGGGCAATACATCTTCAGGACTTCCTGGTCCTGAAAGGACTCAGGAGGAGTTGAGACGGCAGAGCAGATGTATCTGTATTCAGTTAAACCTGTGTAACCTCTGCTCTAACACGCTCACAGCAAGGCATTATGAATCCCATCTGCCTTTTTTAAGAAGAGCTTGTTGCAGATTTTCAGGATGGAGGATAATGGCTCCATTTTCTGCCCTTAGTGTTTCACCTGTTTGCAGACTGTTTGCATTATATTGTTACATAGAATTTTGATTACTACTGAGTATGCATGTCTAAAACTCAATATAGCAGCTACAAACCTTGAGGCAGACAAAACCCAGTCTCTAGCACCAAACTGTATCACACTGAAGAGTAAATGATTACCTTAATTGGCGTGTACCACTTCTCCTGAATGGCTGGTGAGGTAGGCTTTGGTTTGGGTGGTTTAGGATGAAAAGGTTCTTCTGATTCTTCTGGGAGTTTCACCACAGCATTTTTTGCTTTTTCTAATCTAGCCCCCTCCTCAGTGGATCCTTTATCACCCCAGCGCACCTAGGCAAAGGCAGAGGTCAGACATAAATGCAGGGCAGGCAAAGGACGAGGAAGTTGCTGCAAACAGAAGTGGCTGGGAAAGTTTAAATTGGGAAGAAGCTCTGAGTAGACAAGAGGGGAATTACTGAGGAAAATGTCCCCTCTTCATTTTCAATGACAAGCAGTGTTAGATACACTTGTAATAGTCAGTCTCTTGATAGCGAAGATTTAGGATAACTACTGACAAAAGAGTCTGGCATGCAGGACTCAGGCTCTATAGGAGACAGGAAATCAGGGAAATCCTCTCTATTAATGGTGTAAAAATATAATTTCCAGAAGCTCTGACTTATCCTGAAATACCAGACCTTAGTGTGGCATCAGTGAAAGCCTGGCTTTCTGTCACCCCAGGCTTCCTAATAAGGCATGCTTGCTGAGAACTTCAGTTGATATAGAAGATAATACTTGAGCAAGGGGTAGCAGAAGCTCCCTGAAACCATCCGTTTTAGCCAGTTCTGCAGGAAGATAAATACTGGAGAGAACTGATGAAGCACTGACCTGCTGGCAGCCTGTGTTTTTTCACTGCCATAAAGTATGTAAAATAGATAAAAAGGGTTCAAAGGGAAAAGAAATCTGGATTATTGCTGCTGGTGAAACAAGCACTTATTTGCACTTCCAAAAAAGGTTGCACTTATGCTGTAAAGAGGAAATACAAGAAAAAACCCTTCCCTCTGAGACAGCTGCCACAGTCATTTCATCTGGAAACACCATGCAGCAGTCTGAGCAAGGCTGTTTGCCTTGCTGCAGGGTACAGAGAAACAAACCTGAACAGAACTGTTAACTTTATCACCCAAACAGAGTATCTAAAACTGGCTGGAGTTTGAAAGCTTTTAGAAAAAGTGGCCTGGATTCTTTTCAGTGCAACACTTTCTAAATCATGTCCTGTGCTACAGTCTGGGCTGTAAGGAGGACCTGGTAGCCCAAACCCAGGAAATTCTGACATTACTGCTTGTGTAAATGTGACACACTTGATGGGTCATGAAACGATGACTGGGAAACAGCTCTTACTGCAGAGCTGCACCGGTGCTCCTGGGTTTTGCAGGGACCTCCTGGTTGTAGTGGCCAGGCATGAAAAGAAAAGAAAGCAAGTAAGAAAAATGAGAGAAGCCTGAGGTTTCCCCCCGAGGGACAGAATGAAGAGTAGGTGGATGTCAGGTCTGCCTTGCCACCTGCCAGCTCAGGCACGTGGCAAGCAGGCAGAAAACCAGTGGGATGGAACAACTCCACTACAAAGGGGCACAAACCCCTTCTGCTTGCCAGGAAGATATGTCCCTGCTCTTCCCTCTGTGTAGCAGAGGGAGGGAGAAGACAGCTCTGGGTCTTGCTAGGAGCACAGTACTGTTCTGGGGTAACCAGGCTGCAGGAAGGGAGAAGGAAGTAGCCTGGGCAGCACTCACAGAATGTGCTGATACAGAGGAGGAGAATGGAGGCAAGCCACAGTCTAGGCACTTTCAAAAAACTAAATACTTTGGAGGAAATCGTGTGGGTTTCTCACTATCATCACTGCAACCTCAATGGAAGGAACAAGAGCAGCAGTGAAGGACAGAACCTAATTTGGTCTGCAGTGCTGTAACTCACCTTGGCAAAACACAGCCTGGCATTTGTTAGGAGGGTTTGTTTCAAACCTCTCTGCTATGGTGTACTTCACTGTTTGGCTTGCTTAGTGGTTTCCTTTTGTCACTGGGGAATCCTCTCTCTGTAATACTAGAATGGGCTTTCACCTCCAAGGAGGCCCTGCTGAGTCATTAAAATGCATCTGTATCTTTCACGGTGATCAATGGTACTTTTATGGTGGTTTTTATGAGGTTGTTAAAATGTATTTTAAACACTCTTAAAACCATTTAGATGGTCAATTCCTCACTGATAAAATGACCTTCTCCTTCAGGTGAAAGCAACTTCACCCCGAAGAAACCAGAATTTGTGGAGTCTGACAACATAGCTTTGACATAAAAACTCCCTGCCTGTAATAGGGGGGAGGTCTAGAAATTACATCACAAAGCAATGCAAAAGGCACACCTAGGGAGAGTCAGCAACACTGGTTAAATTGTTCTGGGCTGACAAAGAGGAGTGAAGCTCGTGAGGGAAAGCAGGAGTGACTGTAACTGTAGGGCAGGAGCAGTAAGCTCATGTGCAGTGCTCATCCTCTCCTCTTCTCTATGCAAGGAAGCTGGCAGAAGAAAATAGCACAGAGAAAAACAGACGACTGCATGAACTGAACATGGAGAACAAATCTAACAACTAGCCCAGCAGACCTTTTGATGGCCACAGCACAGAAACAACATTTGACTGTCAGGTAAGGGATAGCCTCCCTTTGATGTGCTCACCTCCATCATCTCATTAGCTTAGGTTTGGTTTCTCTCTCATTACCTCACTTGCTCTGCCCTGGTTCACCAAACCAGCAAGGTGGTCCCTTGAGGCAGTGAGAGGCAGGAGGTCAGACAGGGCTGTGCCTGCATTTTCAGCCCAGTGTTCTGTCAGCCCCACTGTCACACGGTGCCTCAGGACAGCTCCACCTTCATATCCTGCAGCATTTGCGGTGTAGTGCCCAACCCCATGTTTGTTGCTATTCTTGGGTCCCAGAGAAGGACAGACCCAGCCCCAGAGAACTTTCAGGAGCCTCTGATTGTGATGTTGCCAGTTTTAGTTCATTTACATTTTAGTTCATTTACATTTTGAGCCCTTAGTCCTGCACAAATGAAAAGGACTTCTAACTTAATAATCACATTCTGCTCCCTTCTCAGCGGAGGAAATGCTGTATTTTAAGTGTGTGCTGAACTTGTTTCTTTATGGTACTGATGGGACTTGTGGTGATGAGGGAGCTGGAGGTTTTCTGGTTCATGGTGCAAGATCACATTTGCAAACTAATGACTGAAACCCTGAAACTCCTCCTGGAGGCTCCTCGTGGCTCCCATTAGAAAAATCCAGGTTTGTAGCTATTTATGTTGGACAGGATTTTCTAGTTTGCCTTTGAAAAGTACTGAAGGAAATGTTTTCTAAAATCTCAAGCTCTTCTAAATGAGCAATTCTGAATTGCTGAAGGAGAACACATACAAGCAACACAACTTAAACTTGCCTGTTCTGCTGCTGCACTTAAATGGAATTCAAGCAAAGCTGCTTCTTAGGCCAGTAGCTTTAGTTTCATAAAGATATATCAGCATGGCCTAAGCAGGGATTGTCAGACAGGGACGTTTTTTCTAGACTGAAGCTTAAAACTGCAGAAAAATGCTCTGAAAAGTCTACAAAGGCTGACTTGACTATAAAATCTGACATAAGGACGTGCCCATAAGGATGCACATTTCTCATTCCATTTTAATTAACATGATGCTATCATGTCTCTTCAAAGACAGGCCCTGTTGTCGCTGCGCATTCCTGTGGGATCAAGCCTCTCCTCAGCATCACCATTGTCAGCACATTTGGCTGGCCCACACTTGGAGGACTTCTGTTTCACTGTCATTTCTTCCAAAACATTGAGAAAAGGCTCTCACTCCCTCTCCCTTTCTCATTAGTTTGATGGAAAGAGCATGTCTTCAGGCAGCTATTTAAAGTTCCAGTCAAATGGAACTACTGAAGGCTGTTCTTTCATAGGCAAGGTCAAAACTGCTCGACGTGGTAAAACACTCTACAAGGCCTGTGTCACTGGGGAGGTAGTACACATCATGGCCCTGTGTTTTCAGCACACTTCCAAAGCCTTTGTCTCCATCACCTGCAGCCTCAGAGAGCTCCTGTTCTAGTCACCTGGCAAGGCCATATATACACCAACCTCCATCCTTTTAATTCCTCCAACGCCTCGTCCGCCGTAGTAGGAAGCATCCACCGTGGGCCACTTCTTGGAAGGCAACGGTTCTTGTTCTTCCTCCTGTCAATAAATTCCACTAACATTTACTTCACAAATATACTTTTTTTTCCCCCCCCTCTCTCACAATGTGTCTTTTTGGTCTATTTCATTAGAGTCCACTGAGATTATGTTTTCCCATGTCAGGTGTGAAAGATCAAGTATTTGGGTTCCCCAGGTGTTTATCAAACAAAGTCTGTCTGACCATGTTCAGAAATATTTTTAATGTTTTTAGGGGAACAGCATTGGTGGTGACCATTAGGAAAGTCCAGATGGGGACTCTAACTGTGTTCTACTGACAGTCATTTGTTTACCTCATTGTTCTCCTTTCCACTAACAAACATAAGCAAAACACACATACAAAGGATTTACAGTGCCTTTGCTACAAATGCCTTCAAAGGGCCAGGGCATCAGCTTTGCTCATTTGGTTTCAGCAGGCAGTGTTCTGCAGATCTGCAGATGAAGGTTGCACAGCCTTTGTCAGACCTGCTCTTGGCTGCCTCAGCTCAATGCAGTGCACCTGACCATGGACCTAAGTGTCTGACTGCACTTAGGCATGCTCAGATATCTACACTGAGACAGCAGGAGATCCTTTAGTGCATTATTGCCCCTAAGAGGGAGGGAAATTCCCTCCTAAGGGTTTTTTTGTATCTGCAGTACCAAAGCTGGGGAAAATTGCTGTTTAAGTCACTGATCAATCTTTAGATTGTTACACAAGAGCTATTCTGTCTTTCTACTTTTGAAGCAATAACTTTCTGCTCTCATGGGATAAAGCCCCCTCCACGTTTCTGTGGATTTTTGTGCCACACATTGAGACAGAACAGATTTGGATTTTGGCCACTCTGCTCTCAGTTTAAGGCTTCCTTTGTTCTTTAGCAGCAAGGACAAAGCTGGACTGGCAGAGCACGGAGCACTGCCACCATGTCACCGCCATACCGTACCTCTTTTGGAGCTGGTGGAGGTGGAGGGGGATCTTTGATGACCTGGAAGAGCCAAACATATAAAAGCATAAGGAACTGCACTGAGAGCATCCAAAAGCCAACAGAAAATTTTAAGAGAGAACTGCTTCCATCTGAGCCCCCACATCTGCTTGCAAACTGGCAACTGCTGCTGCCAGGTCCCTTGGGTATCGATTACCAAGGTCTTCTGGAGATTAACACCATCCGTCTGCTGGAGCACAACAGCCCCTGACTGCAGACACTCTGTGGGCAGACGTCTGCCACTGGGCTTCCTGGCCGGATGAGCCTCAGCCGCTCTCACTAACAGCCAGAGCTGAAACCCTGTCCAGGTCATTAGCAGCCTGGGAGGAGAAGCATCCCAAGGTCTCTGTGAGGGCCACGATGCCTGCTTCCTTGTGCCATACTGCTGCATGGTTCTGGCCCCGTGACAAGCGTGAGAAGCCTTCTGGTGGCTCAGGCTTCACCTCGAGCTGTCCGGATGGCTTCCGCTGCTCTCACGGCTCAGATCCAATCGTTTAAGTGTGCAGCAGCTCAGGGTGGGTTGCCTGCTAGTACAGCCAGCTCCATGTCTGACTCTGCTGCTCCTGCCTGGGGCCTGTTCTCGGGAGAATTTGCTCACATCTCTCTTTCAGCCTTTCCTCACAGCTCCCCTGCTCCCTCTCACACAACTGCAGTCAGTCTCAGCAGGTTGCCAGTACTGAGGGGAGCCCACTGAGCAGTGCAGGGAGGGATCCTTGTGAACGATTGAAAGTGAATTCACAACCCTTCTTCCACAAGAAAAGCAGGTTTGTAAGCTAAAAGGAAGTTCTTCAGTGACACCAGCTCATTTGTTGTGCTTGAATATGGTATAGAAACATACCCCATGAATACAGAGTCTGTTTCTGCTATGCCTTGGCATTACACAAACAGCCAGACCTGTCCATGACTGTCCCCTAAATCTCCTAATGCAATTCTGATACTTAACACCCTTCAATATCTTACTCACTCTGTACTATTGATGACAGTTCTTTCCTAGTTATAGGTCACTGCCTATAAACAACATCACTGCACAGATGCATAGCATCATACAGAAAAGAAGCTTGACCAATAATCTAGAGCTTTCCTTCTTGAATTATACCTCCAAGTCACAGTGTCACCAAGACAGTCACTGGTTGCTGGCTCAAGCTCTGGACTTTTAGCATTGGATACAGGAATTCTGTCAGCTAAGAAAATAACTTATGGCACCTTTGGAAACATTTTCCACAATGCCTCAGGTGAAGATACTGAATAATTTGTTGAGCAAGCTCAGAGTACTTTGAGTGGATTGGAAAGCTAACTGTGCATTTTCACCAGACATCCCTTTGCTGCTATGATGCTGCATTCAGGCATTGGAATGGGCTGCCCAGGGAGGTGGTTGAGTCACCAACCCTGGATGTGTTTAAAAGTTGTTTGGATGTGGTGCTTGAGGATATGATTTAGCGTGAACCCTGTAGGACTTGGTTATCCTGACAGGCTTTTCCAATCTGACTGTTTCTGTGATTCTGTAAAACCATGCCAGAAGTAACTTTTAAATGTCTTTAAATATTTCCAGATACTTTTTTCTTCCCACACATCAGGAATTCTTAGAATACTTAACAGAAATCAATTAATTAGCGAAACATTCCCAAGAGTCAGATGGGAATTACTGCCCTGACTTTGCAAGGAACACCACCACGAGGGAGATTGTGAGAGATGCTGGGACACCAAGGAAGATTTTCCAAACCGTGAAGATACTAATTCTCACTCAAAGTAATTAAAAGACTGGAAACAGTAAACCAGTGCTTTCACTGCATTAAGGGTCACCTTATTGTATTTAATTCCCACTCTTATTTCCCTTTTGCCTGTCTCTAATGATTATCTCAAAAAAAAAAAAAAAAAAAAAAAAAAAAAAAAAAAAAAGTGTTCTCTGCCAAGACTGCAAGCTGCACAGGGGAAGGGGCTGGGGCTGGGATTTGTATCAGTACACATTAATGGTACTAGCACTCCACTCTCTGCTTCTACAGCTTCCAAGCCTTGCAGTCTCTCCCCAGCAAAGAGAGTTCAGCATATTGAAGGTTTCTGTGATGCACACCAATGCTGGCTCAGGCCCTAAGCCTGCTGATATTTACGGAATCAAAAATTTCTCCCCCAGGGGATCCAGAAAAACTCTACTCGCTGCACCTCACTAGGCTGCAAGAGTCACAAGTCAATAGCAGTTAGTGTTCAACTCCCTGAGCAAAGGATCCAGTCCTGTGCCAGCTCCCAAGCTCCCTCCAGTTACAGGGCAAACTTGATTTGAAGCTAACCAATACATTAATTAGCTGCTATTTCTAATAGCTTCAGAAAATGAAACTTGTTTCAAATGTGACAGTGGTGTGAGAAAATAATCTGCTTTGAGTAGCAGATCCTCACCCCTGCTGACAGAAGTGGAATGCAAATGCCTGCATCCTTATGTTTCCACAGGCTCCTCGCACTCTCTCTCACACGTGCACACAAGGATTATTCTCAGCCCTGTGTGACATTCCAAGTGCAGTCAGTGGAAAGCCACGTTTGGAACAGAGAAACTAGAGGCAGCCAGGCAGCTCTGGCAGAGAACAATGCAACTGCAGACTGAAACTGACCAGCACAGTGCTGCACAGGAGCTTCTCCTGAATGCCACTGGGATTAAATACACAAGGCTGCACGTAATGCTGCTGCCTTGTTAACCCCTTGCAGACATGGCCTGCATCCTAATCTTGTTTGTTTTGTTTTATTTTATTATGATAATCTCCAGGCAAGGCTGCATCTCATTGACTTAGCTGCAAAGAATGAAGACTCCAGTTTGGAGGAGAGTCGATTTCTTTTAAAAAACCCAACAAGACAAAGAAAAGTTTGTTGCTTCAGGCAGCAGTCCCTTTGATCTGCTCATTAACACTTCTCAAATGTTCCCGTGATGTGGGCATTAGGAAATGTCAGCACCAAAGCCTGCAGCCAGCTTGACGGGATCGTATGTTCTGATGGCGAGGGAAGAGAGAGGGAACTGTCAACAGAGAACTGCCTGCTGAAAAAGGGGTGGGGGAAGTAAGAGGAGTCCCCCTGCCCCAACCTCTACGTGTACAGGGACCTCCTAGCAAGGAGGGCTGTCCTGGCAAGGATGGAGTGCCATGCTGGAGCCAGCCGGAGCTGAGGTGCTGGTCTGCAAGCAGCAGTGGTGAGGCTTCGGATGCTGACTCTGTCCCGTCCCCAGCACCTTTGGCCCCTCTCTCTCCCCTTCAATTCTGAAGCATGGGATGCTTACAAAGTTTGAGGGCTGCTGCCTTCTTCCTTATGCTTTGGCCCAAGAAACCACATGCTCTGCTCTGCCAGGGAAGCAGACTGGCAGAAGGGTAGAGGAGATCTTGCCTGGCCCTGGCACACTCCCTCTCCTGTCAAGGCCACTGGCACCAAAGCCCAAAATCGGACAGGCAAAAGTGGCAACTACACCTACTGTAAGAACATCTGCTGCAGGAGAGAGGGAAAAGGATGGAGGCACAGTCTAATCATCTGAGGCCAGCAGAACAAAAAGAGAGGAAGAGTCAGTATTTGTAAGAAGTTCATCATCACAGCACGTGGCTTTGGAGTTCAGGATTGCTGCAGCAAGGAGGCCTAAAAACACCTTTTCTTTTTAAAGAAACAATCAGCATATTCTTTTGCAGGTCACATTTTTCAGTGTGTCCTGTCAGCTTACAGACATCCTGGAATACAGGAATAGCTTGTAAGCAGTCTCCACTTCCCAAGTCCTCAGTTGGCATTGAAATGGATGAATAAACTCCAGTAATTTCAAGACTCCACGACTTGAGAAGATGGAGTGAGAGCCGGTGAAACGGCCTTGCTGAGTGCCGTTGGAAGGATCAGGAGTGCTCTCATGAAAAGAGATGCAATGTGTGCAAGGCATTCTTTAGGCAGTAAGGGATTTCCAACTGGAGAGCACATCACAGAATATAAATACCAATTTCAGCGGCAGGACTTTGAAAATGGTCCTTAGTTTCAAGCCAACATCTGCAGACCATTCTGGCCAACAACTTTTAAGTAGCAGAAAGGCTTTTGTCAGAGATGTCACAGAGGCAGGACACACTGAGCCAGTGAGCAGCACAGCAGTGTGCTGATGCTGGTTCACGCATCTGCGTGCCTCTGTCAGCCAGCAGCAGGGCCAGGAGTGCAGCCCACTGCTGAAACTAGTCTTCTCTGCTATTTACTGCCCACCACTCATCAGCAGATGGCTTCACTTACATGTAGCTCTCCAGATACTTAACGTATTTCCTATGCTCTCTGTGTTTCCCAACATGCTGTAAGGTACAATCATGAGTCACACATCCAGTGGCTCCTTCTAATAGTGTTTACTCACCACTTTGCAGCAGAGGGGCCAGAACCACCAAAGCAGGCCCAGTGCCACCAGCAGTAACAGTACAAGAACAGCAATCAGTGCTGCTACTCCACTGGACTGTGAGGAAAGCAGAAAGATGGTGTCAGTGGATGGTGCAACTGCTGCTTCCTGCTTTTCCCACTCACCCCAAATCAGCTTCCTACCAACTATACAAAATCCAAACAAATTATTCCCCCTTGTTGGATCCCGATCTTGCCAACTGAGAAGGGAGGGTTAGCCAAATTCAGACTTGGCACGAAATCAGTGACATCCTCCCTTGTAGTCCCCTCAGTCACATGAGTGTTGCAGAAGGGAGCTAGCATGCTTCAGCAAGAGCTGTGTGTCACAATGGATGTGCTGTGTCAACACTAAAAAGAGGAGGAGGTGGCAAGATGCCGTTGGTATTTCTCCTTCCCTGGATATTTCTGGGGCCTGCAAGTCTCAGGTGCTCCCAGGGCCTGCACACAGCAGTTCTGATGGGTAGACCGAATTCAAAGTGACAAAACTCTGAAAGTTGTTTTTTTTCCTGCCTGCCGCCACGGGTTGTTGTGCAATGTGTTTCGTAGGGGAGGCTGTAACTTGTAGCTCCTGTCTACCAACTCGCCATCAGCTGTTCAGCTATCAGAATTAGTGGAACAATTCCAGCAGTGACCCATTTCTTGCAGTTGCCCATCTGCTGCTATGGAAACAGCAATACTCCTTGTGTGGAGCTGGCTTTGCGACGTGGATGAAAGGGGGAAACAAAAAAAGAAATAAAAAAGGATGCTTAGAAATATGACATTGTTTTCCTGTCACTGCACATCTGTACTCCCTCTGTTTCCTGCTAGTGCAAACTTCTGACCACAGAGAAGCACTGCTCTGAGTGCAGCAGAGGGAAGGTAGCATGCAGTCAGCAGTCTGGTGTGAGCCGATTGCTCTGATTTCACCTTTCTGTGCAACCAAAGCAGTCGTAAGGGGGGCGTAGGGACAGGGTTACCATGTGCTGCTTTCTCTAGGAGTAGCAGAAAGAGCAAAGCAATCTGCTGTTAGTCTGCAGCATCCTCCTGTGACTACTGTCCCTTCAGCAGGCTTTGGTGTAGGCCTGAAATGCTTCCTTTCAACAGGGAAGCACAATTTGGGGGTGTGTGTGTGTGTGTTTCTTCAGCTCTCAGTTCATTCAGGCTTCTCTCCTGAAACTGAAGAGCTGACCCAAGATGACTCTCATTTCATTCCTACAGTGATCCAGGTATTTACGTTTTAAATGAATGTAAGAAATGTGTCCACTTTTTTTCTCCTCTAGGTAATTACCTAACTAATGTTGGAAAAATACACACTGAGGAGCAGAAGGTACTGCTCTGCAAGCCTGTGCCTGACAGCAAAGCTGCTCGGAAGTCACACTTCAAATGAGACAAATTTAAAGAAACACAGTATCCTTGTACAGCACTTTCTGAAGAACTCTAGCCCTAAAGAGTGATCCTGTGTCTGTGCAGAAATTCTAATTGTCCTGCTTGTGTAATAAAGAAGAAATTCATGAAGAGTAGAAACGTGAGATTAGAAATGTTATAAGTTGGAATTAAGTATGTGGTTCATCCTAGAAGCTGTTTTAAATCTGTTCTCTAAGCCTATGATAAAACCACAGCAGGATGTTCACACTACCTTAACCCTAGGTTTAACTGGAGCTCCAGGCTTGTGCTTTGACAAAGACCCTCTCCCCTAGTTCACAGAGCTGAAAGCCCACGCTCCTTACCCAGGCACCAGGTTTGGTATCTAAAGTTCAGTGGTGTTGGATCCTCCTGTAGGATGATAAGCACCTGCCCCTGGGATTCAGGCTGCTCCCGCTGACCCTACCCAATGGAACTGTGGTGGAACAGGACCCCAGGTGACTGTGTCACACCTGGCTAGTAGCAAAGATGCTTCACAGCATTTTAAAAGCCACAGGTGTATGCTGTACTGAATCTGTTTATTGTAATACAGTTAGCAAAATAGGATTCATAAGCTGTAGAAAAATACAGGGAACACAGACAATGCTCAGCACAGAGCTGGTTGAGGTAGCTTGGGAGAGGAGAACAGTAAGACTTTTCCTCTACAAATAGTTCTGCCTAGCATCAGAAGCAGAAGCCTCTGGAGCAACCAGCAAAACAGACACAGCAGCAATTCAAGGAAAACTCTCACAGCAGAGCTAAGGTAAATCTCCAAGCCTGCCACAGAGAAAATAGCTTTTGTGTACTATTAGAAGTCTGGGAGAATACCTACAGCAATACTTCACCTCTCTGGAACCCTACGAAAAAAATCTTCCTAAAATAAAGTTGTTTGCCACCTCAATGAGAAGAATTAAGGGAACTCTTAACTCTTTTATATAACTGCAGAAAAAAATGTTGTCTGGAGCCCTCCCCATACAGTTCACCAAGGAAGTCAAACCAGCTGAAAACTCTATTTCATGTAGTGATGTTGTAAAAGGAGACAGTCAAGTGTGTCTCAGAGCATAGACTCCTGTGCAGAGAAGAATACCCTCTGGGTATTCTGTGCACAGCTGTGGGGCTCTAGTTGGGTGATCTGTGCACTCCAAACACTCAGAGGTCACACCATGAGAGCCGGGAGAGAAGCTGGGTGTCAGGGTTTGACATGGACTGATGGTAGCCATTTACTTACACACTCTGAAGCAGTGATTGTTAATGAGCTGGACATGAAAGTTTTTCCTTCGTTCAAGCTCACCAAAACCTCCAGAGTTCTGGAAAGAAAGAGAAAAAAGGGTCAGCAGCCACAGAGAAGTCAGATAGAGTAGGTAGGTGTTGCAGAGCCACCTACACCCCCAGACCATGCAAAGGAGCAGGAGTTAGGAAAGAAAGGAAGGTGGGAGTAGGGTCTCTGAGCTGCACTGGCTATCAGGAACAACTTCTCTGCCACCAGAGTAGTGCCCTTTCCACATATGGCAACCTTTGGTGACTTTTAAATCATCAGGATACTTAGCTAGTTGGACCATGTGGCTTTTGGAAACCCACTGTTGGTCCTTTCAGACTGAGTTTTCTTTTCCTCCATGGATGGTGCTTAAAATGAACAGTTCAGGCTCCTGCCATGATAGTGATTATCTGAAAGTCCTCTCCACAGACAGCTGAGAAGAGAAAATCCCCTCTCTAGTCTGAGTAGCATCAAGTACTCCAAAAAGTTTTAGATAAAGTGAAGCTCAGCTGGAAAAATAACACTCCTGTATCTGCTCCACAAACATCTCTTTAGTCAGATCCAGACAGGATGGATAAAGATGTGGGGCAGCTATAAATGGTCAAAGGCTTTCTATAAATAGCACACAAACAGTGCTCAACACAGAGTATGTGGTGTGCAGTTCACAAATTAACCCTGGAAGAAAACAACACATGGTGAATGTTAAACAGAAGAAGACTCTTCAGCTTCTCTGGCTTGGATTCCCAGGATTCAGACAGTTTATATCATGCATAGCTGTAATTAAATAAAAATATAGACGTCCATGAACTGAAATGATTAATCATTTATACCATTCTTCTATGTCATGAATTTTTATTCTGGCACAAATGCTTCAGTCAATATGGAGTTCAAAGCTATTTTAACTAATTTGGCTAATTTTTTTTCAGTTTTAGTAAAAATGAACTAAGTTGCTTCCACTAAACTCATTTTTAAATGATCTATGTTATGAATAATTGATCTAACAGAAAGAATAACTCTCATTTACTTCTAATTATTGCTGGAGTAAGTGAATCAGAAGAGATAAAAATAAAAGATGAATCCAGCTTCCTTGCAATGCACCCAACAGAGCAAAGTACACCACAGCTTCTCTCAGAGGTGCTCACTGGCAGTGCTTTGCTTTACCACTCCATGAGAAATACTGGGGGCAGCCTCAGCCTGAGGGTTGGGTCCTGTTCTGCTGTGGGCAGCACACTTCCACAGGACTTTGCCTCTCCTTAGTCGGAGAAGGACTCCAGCATGAGCTGTGCAGCTCACACACAGCCCATGGTGCCTGGCTGGTGGCCCTGAGTAAATCTGTGTCTTTAAACTCTGACACCTTTCGGGGATTTGCACATCACGGCCACACCACAAGGTTTTCCTGTCCAAGCAGCCCACGTACATTCACCTGACTGGAATTCCTGCTGTCCTGGGGTCCCATTCTTTTGCCCCTGCTCACATCTGACTGACTGGTGCAACTGCATCTCCAGTTGGAGGGGAACAGCTGAGCACAGCCCTTAAAAACTAGGAGAATCCACGGCACACATAAGAGTTTTTGGATGACAGCTTTTAAGTTAAGTAGAAATTCAGAGAGGAAAGATGAATCTCATGTGTGCTTCATTTTCCCCCCTTTTAAAGCATGACTTAGAGAGGTAGCCACAGGCTATGCACCAAGTTCTGAACTTGGTTACGCCCAAGACAGGGCATTCATTGTGGTCATGTCTCCTCAGCATAAAAGCTCTTAAACCTTTCTGCTTTGTCTCAGCTTTCCCAAGTAATGGTGGGTGCCTTCCCATTGACTGATGCCATAATTGGGATTGTCTTGCTTGGCTTAGAGCCTGCCAGCACAGTAAGAACCATTCCAAGTGCTCTAAATCCAAATGCAGCACACATATAATTCTGATTTTCAAATTAAAGTATCATGTTCTTTAAGAACTCAGATCCTTATATATCTTCTGCGTGACTTTATTTCCAGTCATATTTTAACTGTGTCTAAATATATGGTAGGTTTCCTCAGCTTTTGTCTCTGGCTGGAACCATTTCTGTAGTCTCTTGGACGAAGCCTGCACTGAGGTACAAAATAATTATGCCTATGCACTGCTGAAGTAGTGCTGGATTTAAGAGAAACAGTGCACAGAGCTGGCTGCAGCCTGCTTTCTGGGTTCCTCAGGAGTGGTGTGCTGAGCAGGCAGGGTCACCAAGATACAACTCCATACCTGAAGCTTCTTTTCCTCACTTCAGAACACAGCCACACTCAACACCAGGTGATGATAAACAGTTCCTATGGAGCATGTGAGCCTCAGAAGCGGAACCAAAAAAATCTCAGTCCAGCAAAAACTCCCAGAAAGAAACTTCTCATGCATGGAACAGCAGCATCCTGCAAGCCTGTTCAGGCTGGATGCTGAAGCAGACAGCTGCTAAAATGGAAGCTCACCCTAATGTCCCTTCCAACATAACCCATCCTACAATTCTGTGACTTTCAGGAGGTGACACTGTGCAAGTTCCTGTCCCGTTCTGTGACTGAACTGACCTGCCAGTGAGGGTTGCAAACCTGGTTCACAGCAACACCTTTCTACGTCCTCACAGCCACACAGTGGGTTCCAGAGCAGGGCACCAGTGACACATGCTGTCCACATAAAAATGGGCCACACAGTTCACGGCTCTCCCAGATGGTGGCAAGAGCAGGCTTGGAGTCCCTGTGCCACCTTGGCACTGCTGTGCTTTCCATTCCCACAACCTTTAGCTGTCAGCCAGCCTGACAAAGATGCCAGGCAGCAGGCTCACTGCACACATCAGCTATCAGTGTGGGGGGACAGGCAGCTCCCCTATCAGCTTCCATCCTGATACACAGCTGCAGGGATGAGCCATTGAGATGCTCACAGGAGCTGATCACACTCGCTCACTTCTAGAAGCTACAGAGTGAACTCATACAGATAATTATCTCATCTTCAAAAGGATGAACCTGTCAACATACAAAACCACTTCTTCCCTGAAACTGTCATGTCTGTAGGGTATAGGAAATGCATTTTTTCATTCCTTCAGTATCTACCTGTTTGATGGGCTGTGCGTACTTCTGAGGCACAGAAATGCTGCCCCTCCAAACTCACAGCTCCAAAAGCCATCTGCCCCATTTCTCCCACTCACAAATAGCCAAGAGGTGCACACATGCACACCTTTAGCATAAACTAGTACCCGCAAATATTTTGCAAATCCAATTCCAGTCAACGCCGCTTTTATTTCTCAGGCACCTTCATTTCCCATGGGTGGTTGTCAGGTTCTTTGAGGTAAGCTCCAATGAGCCAAAAGCTGAACTAGCCTCTGTCACAGGAGAACACAGAATCATAGAATGGTAGAGGGATCTCCAGAGATCATTGAGTCCAACTGACCTGCAAAGTAGGACCCCTTAGGGTAGGTCACATAGGAACATGTCCACACAGGTTTTGAAAACCTCTAGCAAGGGAGACTCCACATCCTGTCCGAGAAGCCTGCTCCAGGGCTCTGTCACTCTCAGAGTAATGAAGATTTTCCTCATGTTGAGGTGGGATTTCCTCCTGACAGCTACTCTTCAGGTATTTGTAGACATTGATAAGGTCCCCTCTCAGCCTTCTCCAGACTAAACAGCCCCAGGTCTCAGTCTTTCCAGTCCCTTAACCACTGGAACTCTCTCCAGTAGCTTCGTCTCTAAAGCTCTGGGCTGATACTTCTTCCATAGACTGAGGAGTATACTTTACAGAGGGTTACAGGAGACTAGGACATGTTTAGCTCAGGAGGGAAGGCGCAGCACAGATTTTGGTCATCTGGTTCTAAGACCATTCCTTCAGCCTCCCTGGTGAGGTCATCAGAAACAACTCAAAAATGTCTCCACAGACACTAAACGTCTGGTTTTGAGTCTGTATGGCCAGATCTCCCAGCAGTTATTTCTGTGATTTACAGGACTACACCCATAGAAACTTAAAAGTTTTCCAAAGACTCAAGGAAAATCACCTCCTACTGCTGAGGGACATAGAAAGAGCAAGATGAGAGAAGGTGTCAGTGTCCCACCAAAGCACCAAAAGGAAGATGGTGCTGGCATGAGGCCCGTATTGGAAGCCTTGCTGTGCTTGGGTCATTGTGGCTCTGGGCTCACTCCAGCAGCAGCACAGTGCATCACAGGCAGCCTGTCCCTGAGGGCATTCAGACCTGCTGGCATGAGGAGAGCTTAATAGATGCTAGGCCCAAACCAGCACAGAACACAGCAGAGTTCTGAGCTCACAACAGCTGCTGCAGAACAGTTTCTCTCAGGTCAACCTCAAGTCAAACCCACAAAGAATCAGGAAGTGCCAATGTTGTGTTGCTGTGGCAACCCAGGAAAACATCCTCCAATGCCCTGCTAGTACCCCTGCTCTGCTGTGTGCCATGTTCTGCATGGGCACTACATCCGCAGAAGTAGCAAGGGGAGGCAGAGCCTGCAGGCAAGAACCAGGGGCTCCTGCCATGCACAGCTACCCAGTCCTTCCTGCAGCTGTCCATCAGCCTCTCTTGTCTGCCTTAAAAACCCACCTGTGGGAACAAGCCCAAGGGAAAAACAAGTGCAACCTTTCACACCCTTCCTCAGAAACGCAGCAGAGACCAGAGCCAGCTGCTTTTTAAGGCTTCCACATAGATGCTGATTCCTATCTTCCGATCACCTCTGACACAGCACTTGTGTAAGGGAGAATCATAGAGATGTCAAAGCTGAGCTGATGAGCACATGTATCATGCAGGCACTCACAAGCTCTGCTGCTTTTTAAATACCCCAGCTCTAATGTGCAGTTCTCCAGTCACCCAGACTTCTAAAACCTATTTCATTGTAACAGGAAAGGCTGTGGGGTTTATTGCTCAGTGTGGAAGGGATTTTCTTCTATTTCATCTGTGCAGTATCACTTTTTGGATGGGAATCAATCCTGGAAACCTTAGTTTTTAAAGTTCTTTTCAGACAATTCCTACTTTTGCTTGAAGTTAACCACAAAACTCTTGCAGCTTCAAACTGGCCATTCTGTGAAGCAACTGACCAAAAAATGCAACTTGAGAAAACCCAACAGCTCCAACTCCTCTTTTCCTTTCTGTCCACTGTTTATGGTCACAGAAGAGGAACGCAGCCCACTGCCATATGTCAGCACAGCTCTGGTCTGAAGACTTTCATACCCTATGAAATACAGCTGACATTTCAATCCACAGTAACCTATTTGCAAAGTATTCATTTGCTCCTGACTTTATGAGTAGTCAATAAAAAGACTGGCATTTTATGACCCATTAAAAAAGATGAAAAAAATTAAATAAAATTGTGAAAGACATTTGCTGGAAGTAATAAATAATTTACCTCCAATTTTCACACACTGAAAATTAAAACCAGCAACTGCTCAAAAAGTTACTAAAACGATGGTGACAAAGGTATTCGAGAGTCAAGTGCCAGCATTAAAACAGCTAAAATGCTGTACATAGTAGGAAGGTAAAAAAGGAGATCTATATATTTAAAAGGTTGCTTTTCCTTAAAAAAAAAAAAACCTGACTCTGTTGCTCTTCCCAGACCCAGATGCATGAGAACCCAACATGCTCCCTTTCAGCAGGGCTGAAAATCTTGCCTGGCAAATATTCGGTGCCATTCCACTGTGCCAAGGGTCCTCCTTGGCTGGGAAGCACAAGAAACAGTTTACCGGAGCCACTGGAGGCTGTACTGGGGACAATTAATGATCTGCAGTTTCCAGAAATGGTCAGAGCTGTCTTTGTCCCACCAGCCACAGAGGCATGCAAGGGCCCATTCTGTTATCTTCCAGAGGACAGCAGACACAGGCTCTGCAAATCATTTGGAGTCTTGGTAGAGAATTGGTAAGAGACTCTGCCCCTCTTCTTCCTTGGTGTGCCTTGGCACTGACATACATCTACAGCTCTCTTAGGGCCCCCTCTTGTCACTCCACAGCTCTCTGCCTCAGGAGTGCTCAGTGAGCTGTTGGGAGTTTGGCTTTCCCCAGAAAAGGACCAGCAGAGCAGAGCTGCCAGTCTCTCACTGCAGGGAAGTGCCAGTGAAACTGAAGGAACTGGAAGGCAGCAATGAATTAGCCCTGAGCTGATGGAATCATGGGAATCTGCAGTAGCAGGGTATGAAATGTCATTATTATGTTAAATTAGTCTATTAATTCAGCTCAGGATCCTATGTCCACTGCATAATATGAAGCACTTAGTTCTGCTCACGCACTCTTTCTTAATGCTCTGGGAACACTCCGTGCCCTGCTGAGGAATGTGAAGGACTGCATCAGAAATCACTACTGATCTTAACAGCAGATCCATATGTCTGAGGAGCCAGTTAGCCTATACAATTCATTGAGGATGTTTCCATCTGTGAATAGTTCCCATTATAACCCAATTGTGTCAAACCAAATGTATTTCTAAAATATTTTCAGGAGTTAATATTTATAGCAGACATTAAGCCTAATCCAGCCCTACTCCTGCCTTCCCCTTACCTGAGTTTGTTTCTGTACCTCTGTTGGAGGGGGGAGATTGTACCACTTGAGCAGTCAGTGACTAGGCACCATACTCATGGTTTCTGTTGGAACAAAGTGCTCACATAGGGAAAAAAAAAAAAACAAACAACAAACAAACCAAAGCTTAAGTGCTGGTGCTGCAAGTAAATGCTGGGTCTGAATGACTTCGTAGAAAGGAATTCCTCCTGATGGCAAGGCTCTGAGTCACTTCAGCTCCCTTTATCTAGCACTACCGGGCAAGGACAGCTGTTCACCTTGAAGGATCGTCTTAGTGTCCAATCAGTGTGCTAATTAGCCATGGGCACAGCTATGGTGAAAAAGTGAAAATCAGTGCTGGTTAGGTCTACCTATAAGCTTATTGCCTGCTTGGTGTTTAATGCTTGCATCCTCAGAAGGAAACACTACTGTGTCATCTGTACAATGAGCTAATGACACTTTCTGTGTGGGAATGTAAATGTGCTCCTCACTGCTGCCCTGCCCCAACTTGCACACACTTCCAAAGGCTTTCTTATGCTGGTTCTGGGAGAACTCAGGATACTGATCGGCTCTCTTTCCATTTAGATATTTACTTCCTATTTGCTTGAAGAATCAGGCCAATGTTTTTGAAAGCACATTTAACTATACCATATGCCTCCTTAAATCATCCCTATCAAACAACTTGTAGGATGCTGCTCTGGTTCATTCTGTTCTGTTTTCCCTTCCTTCGCAACGTGTTTATGTATATTTATCCAGTTTGTTCCATTTCTCCTGCCAAATTGCAGGTTTGAGATCTCAGCTATGCAGGGGCAGCTGTGCTGTTGTTGATGCCTTACAAAACAAAGGTCACAGACCCAGGCCATGCCACCAGGGCTAACGACAGCTCCATCCTCACCATTGCAGTGCAGAGCCACCGGGGTTCACAGGCCTGCAGAAGCAGAAATAAATCTTACTTTGCCCTTTGGTAAGCCACATCTCAAGTCTAACTTTTAAGAAGCAATTTCTGTGCAAATTAGTCTCTTGCAAAATATCCTACTGGTTAGTTAATTTATTGACATCATTCCTCCTTCCGTCTGGAAAATAAAAAACTTTAAACAGCCCCACCACAGAAGGCAAAAAATCTGCAAAACAAGATGAGAGCTGAGTTGGAAGGAAAGATCTCTTCTGCCTGTAAATGACCTTAGCTATCATTCCTTTTGAGCCTGGTAAGAATTCCCAGCTATTCCAACCTAGGAAGCTATTGGCCGCATAAAGGAACAGGCAGCCACTGGGGTTGTTCAGCCTGGAGAAGAGGATGCTCAGGGGTGAGCTTATTGCTCTCTACAACTACCTGAAAAGAGGTTGCAGCCAGGTGGGGTTGGTCTCTTCTCCCAGGCAATCAGTGACAAAACAAGGGGACACAGTCTCAAGCTGTGCCAAGGGAGGTTTAGACTTAATGTTAGGAAGCAGTTCTTCATGCAAAGAGTGATTGGCATTGGAATGGGCTGCCCAGGGAGGTGGTAGAGTCACCATCCCTGGAGGTATTTAAAAGGAGACTGGATAAGGCACTTAGCACCATGGTTTAGTTAATTAGAAGGTATTAGGTGATAGGTTGATGATCTCGAAGGTGTTTTCCAACCCTCTTAGTTCTGTGATTCTGTGACATTGCCTTCAACAGCAGGCTGCTTCCAAAACTAGCCCAGCAGCTCCCAGTGATGGAACAGCAGGGCGGGATCACTCCACATGCCCTTTGTTTGCTAAGGGAGATACATCTGCAAGGCTTGTGAATTCCAGACCGTTTGCCCCTTGTGGCCTGACCTAACTACTCCTTGTCCTGCTGCCTTGCAGAGCAGAATCCAAGAGCCCAAAATTATTTAAGAGTGTGTTTCTTAGAGCTACAGACAGATTTTGACATATGGAAGAGGGAATGTACTATCAGAAGCAGACTAAGGAGATGAGGCACATGTCTATAGACACAGCTTTGAGACTATACAGCTGGCTCTGAAGCTGGCTGTCTAAGGCTACTCCACCAGAGTGCTGTTAATTATTTAACAGGGAGCACTGGGGAAACCACCATCACATCTGCCACCCACATGCAGGCAGAGCCTTCTCTCGTTGCAGGACCAGATGTGTTTATTCCAAACATGTACTAACTAGCTACTTAATGGGTTACAGAATTATTAGCCAGAACTTAATTAGGCAAACATATTAAACATCAGTCACCTTACAAAGCTTCACTTCTTTAACGCTGCTTTGACTTCTTCAGAGCCACCATCAAGCACAGAAAAGAGAAGGGGGAAAAGTAAAGATCCCAAAAAAGGAGCTGCAGTAAAAAACAGACTCCTGAAATCTGATCACTGTGTACTAATTACTGGCAAGCACCAGGTAATTGCCTTTACTATGCACCTCAGTACTGCAAGGATCCTAGCAGTTGGGAGGAAGCAGGGAACCTTGCTTAAGAACCTAGAAGATGTTGGAGAAGAAAAAGGAATTAAGAGTGGAAAGTAGTTAGGTCAGAGCTGAAAAAGGATGGCTCCACTGCTCCTGCATACCTTGGCCAAGTCCCTGAAGGTGCCTGCATGATGACCCCAAACCCCTGCTGCACAACACAAAGTGCTCTTCTTGCCCAAGGCAGCAAATTCAGAGGTGATTTTGAAGTTTCTGGCTCCCAGGTTTATATCACAAGCAGCAGTGGCTAGAGTGAAGGCACAGCTGCTCTTTGGGCTAGCTGGGGCAGGGTAGTCAGGATCCTTTGTTAGCAGTCTGCCATGACAACCATTTTGTAGAACACCTTTCAGATGCTCTCAAATGAGAGCAGCTGTCTAGAAACCAAATGAGGTAATTTGTAGGATGGAGCCCAGGATCCATTCATCTTCACTGTGTCTGTTTGCTTCCATGTGCCATGTTCTTCCTCGTAAGACCGGTGCTGGTATTAACAAAAATGACACTTGGGAACTGGGAAGCTAGGCTCAAAGTGTCACTGTTCCACTATCATGGAAACAATTTTCACTCCAAGTCTATGCCTGCTCTTTGTACTGAGGATTGTTTCTAGGGAGGCAGAAACTCAGGACAAGAGGGACAGTGCCAGCTTGGGTGTGAATTCCTGGGCTTTCAGGTCCTTTCAGTTTTTGCTTGCACAGCTGCTGTATAGAATGTTCAGGGTCCCTCATACAGTGAGCAGAAACTCCTCAGTGCATCCTCTGACCTGCAATGAGTGGTTTTCAGTGGGTTCTGACAGCACTGTTTGACTTTAAACTGGTTTTTGCACTCATTTGCCAGAGACCCGTAAAAAGAAGTGCACTAGGTTCCAAACTCTGCTCTCCTACAAGCACTTGCAGAAGGAAGAACCCTGGTTTCCCATAAGCCCCTCCTGAGAGATGCTCCCAGAGCCATTTTTCAGTTAAAGCTTGTGGTTAATTCTCATTGTCCTCAACCCTCACGGTTATAAACAGAAGCAGCGAATTCTGCCCTCAACCTGTACTTCAGAGGTTCAGAACAGCCTCCCAAAGCTTTGTCCAGAGAACCGGAAAGCTTTCCTGCCTTCAGGCTATCACAGGCTACGAAAAATGGTACAGAAAAGAAAAGAAATTAAGCTTAATTTAGCACTGGCTCAAATGAATGAACAGAGGGCAGGTAATGTAAGCTGTCAAACAGCCAGACGGCATTAGGGAACGTTACAGGACATCCTTCCCGCTGTGAAAAACACCAACTAATATTCTGAATGTGAAACAGAATCCCCCCAAAGGTTTTATTTTCATAGGTAGATAAGTTGAGAAACATATGAAGACACAAGGATGCCATAGGTGCTAAGGCCAGTTCCTCGAATAGGTTAAAGGCTGAAAGTGCTACAATAAATAAGGAGATGATCACTTCTTTCTTCCCTCATCTTTTTATTCCAAAGGGCTAAAGAACAGTAATCTAAGTTGTAAAGACAAGATCCAAAGGAAATCAGTGATAAACCAGAAATGGAAAATATTGAAATCTAAAGACCTGAGAAGTGACAGTGCAGAAACCACAATGTTAGTGGTGTTTCTAAATTCCCTCTGAGCTGCCATCCCATTCACAAATGAGAGCAAAATCGGCATAGCAGCTGCTGTCAACAGGGAGAACAAAGACTTGAATGACACAGGCTTCTCCTGTGAAAAGTCAGACTAATAACCAGATAAAAACATGTCTCAAGGTAGCATTTGCAGCTCAGAAACATAAAGCAGTATGCTTAGTCCTAGAGATCATTCCCACTAGGTTTTCCTTCTAGGACAGAAGTTCTCATATTTGTAAGACTCTGAGCTATTTCTTCACCAAGTACCTTCAGATTCTCAACAGCAGGGTTAATTCTTCCCTCAGTAACTCCACTGTGGAACATCTGGGTAGAGAGTGCATTTGTAGTTACCACTAAACTTGTGAACTTGTGCTGCTGCCAAGAGCTCTTACTACTAGACAAGCATAAACCCCTTGATGCCTGCTAACACCCTGTGCATAGCTGTTGCTTTACTACAAGCAAGCCACACACCGGAGACCAAACCCGAGTCAGCTACTGGAGGCAGCCAAGACTTCTGGAACACAAAGCACAGCAATTTTCCTGCCTACCACACGAGAAATAATTCCTATTTAATCTTTGTTTTTTAAGTGCCACCAGCTGTTCGTGTTGGACAGGATGTAGGAAGGGATATATGCAAGCTGAAGCCAACATAATTTGAATGGGGGGCAAACAAGGTCATTAAAAAGAAGCAGTGCAGACTGCACATCTCTGCATGCCACTCGAGTGCCAGGTCAAGGGCTTCACTTGCACTCGGCTTTGGGTTTGGATTTGCCCTTTTTGGCTTTGTTATTCCTCACGCTTGCAAGCCTGAAGAGAAAGATAGTGCCCACTTAAGCCTAGGGCACCCCTCATACAGGTAGCCAAGTGCCATTCACTGCAAGGGTGTCAGTATCACTCAACTGAGATATGCAAAGCCTGTGACACTGAAATGAAAGCAGTGACTCCACTTAACCCCATGTTTGCCCTTCAGTTGGTGTTCCCAACAACCATCTGTTTATGCACATGCTCAGAAAGACCCAGCCAATGTGTTTCAAGTGATGAGAAGATGACATCCTCATTGGACCATAGGGTAAAGGCTCACTTCATTCTGTGAGCTAATCTTAGAGCAAACACTGGAGAACTCAAGTGCAGGATGCACAAAAGCAGAAGCTGACAGCAACACTGCAGCTGGATTACAAAATTAAACATAGGTAGTTCTCTGAACTACTGTAAGAGCAGTAATATCTCAGCCTGATGGTTCATTCTGAGTACCTCACTGCCTAGCCTAGATCTAACCTCTCCTGCTTTGCTTAGAGTTATTTGCACAAGGCCAAGTTGGACTTTTTTCAGTAGGCACCAGCAAATCCAAAGTGCCTTTCCCTAATACTCCAAGAAGGAACTAGAAGTCAAACAAAAGGAGTTAGCAAATTAGTAGGCAAGTAAATATTCACTACAAGTATTTCAGTAAAACACTGTATTGTTGTGCTGGTTTAAACTGTTCTTAGCATCTGCTCATCAAAGTAATGAGAATCTCTCCATGTGAAGGAAAAAAGAGAACTGTATGCTGGTCGTCACTGCAGGCAGAGGGTTCTGCCACTGCCTCAGAGGAGCAGAAGCCACCTGTTTGGGAGCCAAGCCTACAGAGGTTTCCTGATTGCATATTCAGAGAACTCAATTGCAAAATGTAGAGAACAAAAGCAAAGGTGGGGCAAGAACACAGCCTTACAAAAAATACCCTGTCTTCTTTCCAGAGGACACAACCAGAGAAACATCTAAAGCAGCAGACAGAGCAAAGACATTTCTGACAGAGCTTGCTTCCTTTGAGTTGTGGCAGGACAGCACATTTCAGCTTAAGCTAAAAACAGAACTGATTTTCTCAAATACTCAGCAAGACCCTAAAACATTTGTCCTTTAATTATCCAGTGCAATAGGAATCAAGACTTTTTCAGCAAACCAGCTTAGCTTAGCGTCAAGATTTGCCCTGACCACACAGAAGTGACCTCTCCAAGTACATGAAGGGAAGCAATTCACTTTCAGTTTGTTTCCTCATCTTCCTGCAAAGTGCATATGGTACTCTTCTCCTCTGGACGAATTCAGTATCTTCTAACATTTTTATAGAACACATAATGCTCCTGTAATGCAGTTCTCATTTGTTAGTTAATCAGGGGTCTGAAATGAGCTGGGTTTGTAAGGAGACTGTGATTTTGCACTTCCAAAGTGGCACAAGAAGGTGTTTTAAAATGCCACAAGCAGCAGAGTCACGTCACACAACACTAAGACATAAAGACACTATGTCCATTTGCTACACGGCACTGTGAAAAAACAGGCTTTGAGAACAATGCTTGGTTAAATCTACAGATGGCATTTTTTAAGGCACCTTACTAAATGAAGCCAGCAGCTGGAAAGAAAAGTAGAAATACACAATGGTGTAATTCCAGGAGACAGGGTTTACCAATCCAGCATCTTGGGTACTTCGACCTAGTCCGTGTGGGTTTCTGTTGTTCTGCATGTGAAAACTGCAAATTCATCAGTCAGAAGAAATGCCTTCAATTAGAAAAAGATAATGAAACCTGCTGAGTCTTTACTGTTTACCCAGGAACAAAGCTGGAGGTTTAAAGTCACTAAGAGAACTCTGTCTGCTTGTGTTGCTTTTAATTCCAGTAAAAAGATTTAAGACTAGGAAAAAAAGCAGAACAGTTGTTGCTACATTAGCAACTAATATTAGCTGCAACACAGGAGGAATTACTGGGAGTTACCCAGCAATAGCCTGAGTTGTGCCAATGAGAGTTCAAGTATGGACAGATCCCTCTAGCTGTCACTCTTCTGCACAGCAAACTGCCTATCCCTGAGCCAAAGCTGTAACTGCTTCAGTATCAGGTTATGGAAGTATATTTCACACAGTAACTTCCGAGAACAAATCTTTCTCCTGTGAACCTGTACAGGTCTTGTGTGTTGCTCCTGCACTCCTTCCTGCAAACAGTACTGAGCAGAACGGGGCCCAGCCGGGACCATGGTCTGCAGTTGCAATGTTTCACAGGCCAAACAAGCTTTTCACAGGGCAAGAACAAACGTAGCACGTTCCAACAGCTGCCACTGTGCTTTCATGTACAGAAGCATTCCAGGCATTTCACATCCCTTTGGTAGGGATGGGTTTTCATACCCTCAGACTAACAGTATGTGGAAAGGCATTTACAGCTCTGGGTCTTGGGTGCTCAGTACTGGGGGCCTAAATGGCTCCTGTTCCCCTTCTCTTGTAAAGAGACTGATTTACAGCATTCTGATGACAGAACTGGTTCTTTCCCAGTTGCACGTGGTGCTGGTTTTCTCTAGTTTAGAGCAGTCTGTCCCAGCTGCTCTGCTGCACAGCTGGCACACAAGCACACAGCCCAGCTCAGCTGGAAATGCTGCAGTGCTCTGTTTCATACACAGATGCACAAGTCTAACCAGCTCCTGCTGCACATCCAACAAGATCAACACTCTGTGTAGCCATGTAAAAGAATGTTTCAGTCACAGCATTAAAAACCCACCCCTTGCTCTGCTCCCTAGGTAACCACCCTTGCGTTCCCTGCCTTCCCCAGAGGGGAGATCTGGCTGCTGCACAGAGGTTCCAATGCAGTAACCTTGTGGTGATTCACCTCACCCTCTTCCACTGGGGTTAATCACTGAAGTTACTGCTTTCCAGTTTTCTTCTTCCCACTTGTTATTTAATGCACAAGCCAGATGTGTATTTGGGGTTCTGCTATCGGTCTCACAGCACAACTCAGGTGATCGATTGTGCTCGATTCTGAGTTGAATAGTACCCACTGAAAATCATCTATAAGGCTGAGGCATCAAACTGCAAAAGAATGACCACAGAAAAATCACCACAGAGCTGTAAGAACTGCTGTGTTTCCTGCTGGACTAACACTGACCTCATCCCAAACAGCTCTCTGGGAAGAACCATTTGCAGAACAGGAAGAAAACCAGCAGCCTGCAAGCCTTCGCCCTCCCACAGTACCAAGAGCTGACACGCAGTTTTCAGACTTCAAACTAGTTCAGAGTTTCACAAATCTGAACAATGAAGTTGAAGTGATCTTTAAAGCCTAGGGCATGTCTGAATTTGAGAGGAGGAGGGAAGGATTAGTTCTCAAAGGGCCAGAAGTAATATGCAGCCATGGTCAGCGACACGCAGAATACGGCTAGAACCGCGGCTGAGCTGCAGCGCTGTGAGGGGATGGCTGCTGCTGTTACCATGACATGGTGAGCAGTGCTATGCATCTTGACACGTAATTTTAATAATAGCTTGTAAGTGTCAGTGATAATGTAATCTATTTAACAATGAGCCCAAAAATTATCCAGAAGAGAGCATATTATGCCCCGTTAAAACAGCTAATCTGCATAAAACTTCTGACAAGCCAGACCTTTTCAGTGTTTAATAAACTGGCTGAATATTCATTTTTAAGGCACTGTCCAAATTGGTTTGGTCACAGATGCCTATTTAAAGCCCACTCCAAAGCTGGCAAATGCACCAGAAGGAAGGAAGAAAAAACAAAACCCAACACAACCAAACACACAAACCCCAACCCCAAAACCGTTTTGCTTTGTCTCNAGCCCCTAATGATTAGCATCAGGAAGAGTGAGCCATGCTCCAGAAAAGCAGAGGGGGACATTTGTTCCAAGTACTTACTGGCCACTTTTGTATAGGATGGGTGCAGGGCAGAGCAAAAAATCAGGTTCCACTGTTTTTGGTTTTTCATCTGAAAGAACAAATCACATGAGCTTCATTACTGCACTGTTTCAATGAGAAGCTGAGGTGTGAACACGCTGCAAGGGCCCTTTCCTTCTCACAGCTGGTGGTGACTGGTTCAGTGGTGTCTGGAAGTTGCAAGCAGGGCAGGCAGAATTAGGGAATAAAGCTTTTTTTTCAAGCTGCACCTTGAACACAGGAACCCTGAGCTGGCTCTAAATGAGAGTGTGAGCCCACAGTACACTGTTGATTTTACTCAGGTCAGCTCATGCTCTTTGGAGAGATAATTTCCTAGAATCCAGGCCACTTTTGCAGAGCAACAACATTATTAGGGGTTCCCCGACATCTGGAAGATAAAGGTTTGTTTCTAATTAGCTCCAGCCTTGTGCACTGCATTCAAGGATCATCTCATTGCTCGGCACTGAAGCGCCAGTTTCTCCAGTGTTCCTTACATTTTTGAGTCTCCAGCGGTTTGAGGAGCTCTGACACTCAAAAAGCAGTACCTGGAGAGCACCATGTCCATGAGCACTTCTCCTCTGCAGTTGTGAAAAGAGTACAGGAGGTAGCTCATCCGTTTGGTAAGATGGGAAAAAATCTGCTCCTGAGCACAGAACCATCCTTCCAAGCTTCCCCATGACAGGATTCTTAATTTCCATACTGGAGCTGCTCCTGCAAGCATGGACTGTTTCCTGATTTAAGGCTCAGATAAATGATCTGCCAGATAAACTTGGAGATGACTCTGTCCCGTATTTAGGGAACAGGCAGACACACAAGTAGTTCAGGGGCAGCTGAAGGAGGAGTTGTTAGCATAAATGAGCTTTTCTTATGTGCTATAATCTGCACTGACTGCTTGGCCTAGATTTGGGGCTAGTTGTGAGGTGGGGGAGAGGGATTAGCACATTGCCATATGTTTTTGTCTTAATGGTATGTTTCATAGATTATTTTTCTATCCCACAGCCACATTTGGCAGGGTTCCTTTCTAGCATTTGGTAATGGTTCTTTATAAACGCAGAAAGAAAAAGCATGCCAAATGCATCGTTTAACACCAGAACTGACAAAACAAGGGTTTGCTCTGAGGCTGGTCCCAATGTGGCGCCCAAGCTCTCAGGAACACCAGAGTCCATCCTTGTGGCAGTGGCCTCCATCATGCTCCAGATGGTGGAGGGGCTCTGCTGAGACTGCCAGTTTTCTGTGGTGGAGAATGCCATGACACAGGAACAATTTTCCCTTTCTTGGGACCATGTCATTCCTCAAAGAACCCTTCCTACCTTTTTGTTCATCCTTGCCCCAGTGTTCTCTTAGGTTTCCCAAGAGACAAAGGTGCTTGGAGCCCAGCAGAGAACTGTCGAGAATGACCTTGTCTGTCAGGGGATCACATTACACGTCCTTATTTCCTTCCTGTACTACTCCCTAAACCTTTGCTCTTGTCCATTACTGAAGACAAGAACCTGTGTGGGTTGTACAGGCCTCTGACAAGACCCCATACAACAGATTGTTCTTTATGTTGCAACTTGCATACACTTGCTCTGCCGTCCTGTCCCTTGCTGTGCCTTAGCACACCCTTCCCAAAGTCAAGGGGAAAGGGTAGCCCATAGAGCTCACAGCAGATGCTAGCAAGTGTCTGGGTCTTCACTCTGCCCAAGTGCAGTTACTGCCACCATGGCACAGCTAGGGAAGGCTGTAAGCAGAGGACTGCAGAGAGCAGGGTAGGAAAGTACATTCAAGGTTACTTAAAGAAGACAACACACTTCAGTCATTCTTCAGTGACCATCCAAGCTGCTAAAAGACTTCCTAGGTAACCTTTTCCAGGCCTGAGGAACGTTTACAGTGAGAGTCATGCTCCTAATACCTCACCTAGACCTGCTGCAGAATTTGCAGCCTGTTACTCCTTGTTCTCAGTGAGATGGGAGAGCTCATCTTAGCACTTCCAGCCCTGCAACAGCCTGCATGAATCCTATTCAATGGCTCTGGCCACTTTTCCTGTCTTGTAGGTGTAACAAATGGAACTTTTCTGTCCCTCCTTACAGGTTATGTCCTGGGCTTCTGCCCACTCTTGCCAGTTTCCTCTGGGCATTCTCCAGAGTAGATTATTCCCCCATTTGCAGCACAAGAGCACACTGAAATACAAGTTCCTGGGGGTGCTATTGGCAGCACAGCCCTGAATCCAAACACCACCACAGGCTGCCCATCATTAGGTACTCCACTTCAGTGTCTGCTGCTAGCATTGGTACAAAACAATGCCACAACTTCAGTCTGACAATAGCACCTGCCAGGAGGATAGGGGAGGTTTAGATTTGTGATGTTTATGGAAAATGGCTAAATCCCTCCTCACTTCTCACATTTTCTAGGTGTTTGACTACATCAGGTCATGGATGGCATGAATGCCACTATGAACACAGCCATGTTGGCACAAGCCCCAGAACTCTCCAGTGAAGGAGGTGCTGCTGTTTTACTTTACCAGCTGGACAGACTGGGCTGTAAAGAAATGACTGCTCAGGAGAAACAGATGAGGAGCAGAGCAGGAACAGAACCGCACAGTTCCAAGGAGCTGCAAACCAGGCAGTTTAAGTTCCTCAGGTCAGGTAACTGCTATCTCAGCTATTTACACTATCAGTTTTGTTCACCTGGAACTAAATCAGGCTATTTTCTCACTTCTCAAAGAGGGACATCATGATAATAAATACATAACAGCAGCAATAATTTTGCCACATCCCAAATTCCCGCTCCATGAAGCAAATTTACGCACCAAGTTTAAATAAGCAAGCTACAGTTTAAAAACTGTTACCTTTGTTCGCTATGTTATTGAAATAGAAGTGAAATGTACACAAGTAGAATTTATATGCACGGTTTGCCTTTATCCAGAACTATGCTGTTATTCTTCCACATTATTTTAGATATTTAGGAGGCAAGAGAGATTGGTAGCCCATTCCAGTATATCTGATATCCAGAGCAAGGAAGAAAAAGATACAGGGAACACATGTTCAGCTGGATAGGAATTAAAGACACGCTAATAAAAGAATCAGACAGAGGCAGGGAAAAATTGAGTTGTTTTTTTTTTCTACAGGTGCATTTTTGGTCATTTTTCAGTCTTGTTTCTAAAGGATACTGCTGGAGCAAGGAGTTGGATGTACTTAGACTAGCCATCCCCTTTAGCTCCTTGGTAACAGTAGAGGTTTCCATTAATGGTATTTTTTTTTTCCACCATCATCTACCTTGCGCCAGCTGAAGGAACAGAGCAGCACACAAAGACTAATCCAAATTCCAGCTTGACTTTTCATCTGCCCTGCTGCAAGTTAACGCAAGAGAAGGCCAAGTCCTGAGTACTTTGCTGAATATTCCACTCTCCATATGCAAACTTGCACTACCTGGCAACGACTTTCAGAGCTTTTCTAACTTCTGCAGCAGTCTGCTCAGAAAAATTTCCCCAATGACACCTGCAGCTTGATGAAGGAATCACTAGGATAGATTATCACTGGCCAATGATAAGTACTAATAACAACAAACCACCCACATGTACCTCCAAACAAAACGCCAGTCCAGATAAAGCTACAGGGAAAGTGCCTGTAAAAGATGTCATGGTCCCTCTGACACAGAATGTCTTTCCATAGCCCAGGAAACTCAAGTCCAGCTAGGGACCTGGCTGTAGTGAGACCCACTCCTAGAGGAGAGTGCTGCTTAAGACACTGAGTTGAAGAACCATGGTAAAATATAAGAACAAAATAGTGCCAACTACTCTGACTTGTTCTTATTTTACACCTCTTCAGGAACTCCAGGAAAAGGAAGGGTACCCCCACCCTACCAAGCCTCTGAAATGAACAGCATAATGGCACCATGCTGAGTACACCAGACAGCACTCTACAAGACAAGCTAAGGGCACCTTGACAGTGCCTGTGGGAATCACGGTGAGAGCCTCTATCTTGACCTGGGCCATCTTACAAGAAGGGGTACTTGGCCAGTACACCCCGTGATCACGTTTCTTTCATCAGCAAGCTTCTTCCCCACTTGAACATCAGGATCCAGGTAATTATCACCATGTCCACTTCCACAGCCTGCTGGGTTGCTGAACACCAGTCAAGGTTTACAGCTAACAGCAGTTTGTAGCAAACAAACTGCTCAGCAAGTAATGAAATAATTTGCACTCTCTTACTAATCCTGAGAGTTTTCCTGTTCTCCTTGTCCTAAATATTCTTCTTTTGATTTTAATTAAAGGAGGTAATGAAAAGCAAAATAATACCACTTGTTAGGAAATATAAGAGCATCTCATCTCAAACTTCAATACTTACAAATTGTAGTTCCATTCACCTGGTAGGTACAAGTAATGCCATCCGTCTTCCCGCCAAGGGTTAAGCCATTTCCTCTAAGAACAACTTGAAACTCCTCTGGAAAAAAGAAAGCAAGAGCCTCAAATCACCAATCTTCAGTGCACTGCACTAAGTTAGGCAAGGAGAAATCCAAAGCAGACTGCAATAAATAAAGCACAACACAGTAATACTTCAGACATACTCAGCTCTTCCTTTTAAGCCCTGGGACTTCATCCTTCAGTTGGGTGACTACAGGAAAAAACAAGGATTTGCTTCCAAATCTTCATCACTGAGACAACCCCATTAAAATGGACTCTGACTGCCACAGGATCTGGGGCTCAGTAAGAAACAGTTCCTCAGTGAATTCTCTGGTCAATGAGAAATCTGGGTGTCATAGCAAGGAGGCTCTCTGGCCCACTTAATGAAGAAAACATTTCTCCTTAGTACTGTTCCTCTGGAAGTTGCATGAGTGGCACACTATTTGCAAGCTGTGCAGAGGAAGAAGTTAAAGGGTTTGTTTACCCAGGCCACTGATTTCATTCAGACCATTCACATTATTACAAGAACACCAAAAAAAAAGGAAAAAAAAAAAAAAAAAGAGAGATTTTGCAACTACCTTCTTTTAATCTGTGTGGATTGTGAAACACAGAAAGAAAAAAGGCCTTCAAAATTCTGTGCAGCTCTTCCACTTTATAAGTATATTGCCACTTGCTGCTCAAAAACACAGCCAAAGGCTTTGCTGCTTACACTGCACAAACCTGGGGCAGGGCACTAGTAACACTGCCATGAATTTGAGTGAGTATGGCCTTTGGGTTACCAGGATTCCCAGACCACGACCATAGGTACAGCACTATGTGAGTGTCACAGAATGTGTCATTGCTTTGAATAAGAGGGCAAGTACAGAGCAAGGCTAATGGGAGAGAGGAGATCATATGATGTTAAGGATTGGAGGGGACCTCTGGAGATCATGGAGTCCAATCTCTCTGCCAGAGCAGGACCACAGAATCTAGCGTAGGTTGCCCAGGGACACATCCAGACAGGGCTGGAAAGTCTCCATAGAAGAATATTCCACAACCTCTCTGGGGAGGCTTTTCCAGTGCTCTGGGACTCTTACAGTAAACAAGTTCTTCCTCATGTTGAGGTGCTGTGCTGTAGTTTACATCCATTGCCCCTTGTCCTACCCCAGAGCACAAGTGAGCAGAGGCTGTTCCTGTCCCTTTCTTCCCGGCCCCTAGCCCTCAGATATTTACAGACATTGATCAAATCCTCTTTCAGCCTTCTCCTCCCCAGACTAAGCAGCTACAGGGCTCTCAGCCCTTCCTCATCAGGAAGTGCTGCAGTTCCTTGTAGCCCTCCCTTGGCATCTATCCAGCAGATCCCTGTCCCTCTTGAACTGGGGAGCCCAGAACTGGATGCAGTAATCCAGGTGGGGCCTCACCATGGTAGAGGGGGAGGAGAATATCCCTTGATCTTCTGGCCACACTCTTCTGAATGCACCCCAGGATCCCATTGGCCTTCTTGGCACAAGAGCACACTGCTGTCTAATGGAGAACTTGTTATCCACCAGGACTCCTAGCATGACCTAAACTACAGGAGCAGGCCACTGAAGGCAGCTCCTCTGAGGGATCAAATGTGTCAGCAGAAAGATCTGATTTTGCTTCAATTCCTTGTGGATTTCTTTATAGAGATGTTTCCTAGAGACCTTGGGGTTTCCCTTTGGGTGAAATTGGGAAATTACAGTTCTGTAAGCACTGAATAGTATTTTTAGATGACAAAAACTTACCTCCCACACAGACACTGGATGGCTCCAAATATAAAATCTCAGTGCACGATTGCTTCAAAACCTATTGGAAAGGAGGAAACTGGTCAGAACAGGTTTTGAAGTGGTACTTCAATGAGAAGTATTTTAGAGCCTTAAAATATATACGTGCACAACCTAGGACATGGTCTTGGCAATGCAAATCTTCTGCAGGCCTGCACAGTGAAGCCTCCTAAGAGTTCATAAGACTGGAATTAGTTTGTTAAATCTGGGACATTCTTCAAAATGTAATAATGCCTGATTACGATCTTTAAATTTCTGTCCAGATATCAAACTTGATTTTCCATGAACCAAAATTCTAATGTTTAAGCCAATAATTAGTCACAGGGAGCCTGATCCAAAAGCAAATCCAGTCAGAAGCAGTATTCCAACAAACTGTGGGTCAATCCAAGGGCAATTTATTCCAAGTGCTGGCATCCTGCCCTACGCACAGTAGAGCAGGAGTGTATGGAGTTCTCAACTGTGTTGCCTCCTGTCAGCTGGGGGTTCCACTCTTGTACCAGTCAGCCTGCTCTGGTTCTCCAACCTGTTGGGGAATACTCTTCCAAAAGGCAGGGACAAAACAATAATCCTACAGGTAACTTAGTAATCCAAGGGATGGAGCATAAGAGAAAGGAGGACACTTATGACTGATTTGTACTTCTAAAGCCACCACCCCTAGCTTCAGCCAAGTCACATTTTACCATCTACAGACACATGGTCACTTAAGCAGAGGCATAATCAGCACCCAGGTGTTGGTTACTGCAGACCACTTCATCTTCCATTTGAAAAACCTGCATCTCAAAACGAATGGTCAAGCCTGTCTGGCTACAGCTGTGCTGGAACCTAGCAGGGAGACCATGTTCTCTTCCCACTGCCAGGGTCCCCATCTCTTACTCACGTTACTGCTTAGGAGGGAGCTGTGATACCCGTTACTGAAATGTTAATCCCCTGCTCTGAGCAGCTAAGGGGGTTTCTGCTGACTCTTGAAGCTTTTAGGTTTAAACACAAACAACTGACAATACAGCTTCCTTCCACTTTCTCGTGATAACATGTGGTGGTTTTCTTTTCCCCTTAGCTGGTTTTGATTTTCCTCTCCAAAAACTTTCCTGATGCCTTTATGCAGCCTTCCCTGTAATAAGTGCTCTATTTTTAGCAGGCATTCATACATCATCTACCAGCTGGAATCAGTTCAGGTCCTTGCAGTCATGTGCACAGTATAAAGTCCTGTTACTGTCCCCTCTCTACCTCCATTTGCCAAAATTGTACTTGCTCCCCAGCTGGCCTAACCGTGTCAGTAAAGGTCACCCTGTCCTACTTGACTCATTTCTCCTTCTTTTAAATGCACTTTTTCCGACTCTGCCTACTCCGCTTGCCAGCGATTTCTACTGCTACACATCCAGGCCCAGCAGAGCAATGGCAAGTACGCGTTTGTTAGGACAAAAAGCAAGCTGAGCTCCACCAGACAGAGAAGCCTGCCTCCTCTGATACTTTCTCTATATCTTGTCTCGCCACAAACTGCTGCCACAAATCCTTGCCTGCTTTGAACCCCACTTACAAGCATTAAGGAGCACTTGAAAAACAGTGACTGCATGCAGCCACACCTGCTGAGACAGCAAGAGAGTGTTCTGGAAAGAATGCAGCTTCCAGCTGAGTGCAAGCCCACCAGTTCAGAGCAGCTGAGCACCCCATCCCACCACCAAAAAAAGGACTCAGCAGTTTGATTCCTATCTCTATTTATAGGAAATAAAAAACAAGCATTTTTGCAAAGGGGTCAAACCTCATCAACTGTACCAAGCACAGCCAGTATCACTGCTCCTGTCTGCCTGTTGCACTGGCAGGGTTCCTGGTCTTTCCCAGTTCAAGATAAACAAGGGAATGACCTGGCACTGTAAATTCATTATTTAGAGATCTAATGCCCACAACAAGAGTGGAAATAATCACTATATAAGGCCATCCTTGAATGGGCCAGTTAAGCACTCAGCTGACAGAAACTAAGACTAAAGACTAACTAAAGACTGTAAACTGCCTCAGTTTTACAGCACACAGGGAGAGATTACATTTCCAGAGCTCCACACCAAATATAGAGTGCTCTTCTCCTTCACTTACAAAGTTACTTCTAGTAACCTCCCTGAAGGTTATCTGTTCCAGAAAGATCTATTTTCCCCAAACCGAAGTTTCCTTCCCCCTCAGCCCTGCAGAGTCTGGCACATACAGCTCCGAGATGCTCCTGAGCAGCCTCTGCACACTCACCTCTGTCAAACGCTGTCAGCTCAACAACAGCAGCAGAACAAGCAGCAATCTGACCCCAGCCGCTTAGCTCCTAAGCCACCCAACTTCTGTCCCCATCTTCTCCTCCAGCCCTATGCTACCCAACTGTCACCTCTCTCCATCTCAAGCTACTTTGGAATCTAACAAGCCACAGCTGTGTGTTCAGTGACTGTTTACTCTTCCTCAGGCACAAGAAAGCACACCTGTGAGTTTTTCTCACAACAGCTGCAGACAGTCCACCCACTTTACCAACTGTGATGTTCGGGATCACTTTTCACCTAGGGAATTTTTCTGTGAACAACCTAATGGTTAAGCAGTCCTTCTGATTCCTATCAATCCTTAGCAGTGGCTTGAATTGCTAAGCGCTTCCCACCAGCAGGCTCCCCAAGGCTCACATGAACTTCACAGCCCACTTCCTAAATCAGCAGTTTAGCATTTCTGTCATTAATAAAACATTTAATTCAATTGGAGATGTTTTACAGAAACACTGTCAGTTTCTGACCTGTAGGTGTCTGAACTGAGAAACAGGATCCTGTTTTGTTAGATTCGAGCTGCAAAAACAATACACCTACACCAGTAATTACATTAGCATAGAAAAGGCAGATGTCCCTGCAATAAATTGCCAAAAGGCAGCCAGAGAACAAGATGATGTAAGGCTTGTTAGTGCTTACAGCCTCTGCAAACTCCACCTCTATGTATTCATTTTGCCTAGTCACAGATCTTGTCCCTGCATCACGCAAGCATTTCTTCCTGCAGGAAAGGAGCCTTCTGCATCTTCCAGTGCCTCTTTCACTCATCACAGACTGGGCCCAGCTCCACTTTGACTCACTTTTCACGCTTGCTGCTGCCTCTTCAAAGCTCTCAGGATTTAAACAGCAAAGCAGAATGGCTCCTGCAGCTTTTGAAGTATTGTGACTGCCACACACTCTGAACATACTGCGGAGCAGAGCTGTACCATGCGGTACAGTGTTACAGGCAGGCTCAAACAACTTTCCCTTCCAGCACTTTAATGACTTTTATGTTCCAAGAAATTGTGAGAACAATGCAGCAGTAATGAGCCACAAGCAACCCAACTGTACATCGACAATTAACCAAATATGCTAAGTGTCAATTTTTTTCGCAGCACCATTCGATTGTGCTTAGCCCCACACTGCAGTTCAAAAGTACTTGGCAGCATGGGCACCATAAATCATCACCTGGCATCTGCTCCTCCCCACAGCTGTGGGTTGAGCTCAGACTCTGGGGCAGGTTATAAGCACAGCTGCATTTTTTACTGAACCTCAATGACTGTTTTTAACTCTACTGTTCCAAAACTGGGAAATGCTAGATGAGTGTGTGAGGGGTTTGCTGGTGTAAACATGAGCTGCTGGAGGAGCAGAGCTCTCAAACATCTTTTGGTCAGACTCAGCATGCTCCTCATTTTGAGCAAGCCAAGATTTCCAGAGTCACTGCTGTTCTTCACTCCCAACAATTTAGCTCCACACATGCACCCATTTGTTCAGATCACTGCTCACTGGAAGTCCACCCCAAATCATGCTGCCTTTACTCTTCACAGAGGAAAACGATCTGATTCCATGAGGAAAATGTGTACACAGAACAAAGGCATCTAATCTGATACTTCCAGAATCAAGTTTTAAAGGAGGGAAAAAATGTTCACCTTTTAAAAATAATTTTATCTGCCTTCCCCCCCCCAGGTATTGCTGAGGTAGTAAAAAGGATAGAAAGCAAACCAGGCAGTATTTAGTTGGTGTCATGCACTCATTTGCTTTCATTGTTCTAGAGAATGAAATGCTGACTGTCCATAGGTCAGGAACCTTACAGCACGTACAAGTGTCCACGTGTGAAAAGTAGGGAGGTGAAAAACTGAGCCTGTAATGTATGCCAGCAGCATTATAAGCTTCCTCCACTTATAAGTTGTTGTTTTTAACCTGAATGGGATTTCTGCCCACTTATGCTGTAGTTAAAAGGCAGGATGTAAAGAGGAAGGCTTGGAGGAGGTTACGAGACAAAAGTCATAGCAAGGGAACTACAGCAGCCAATACCTGATGGGATCTACTTCTGCCTGCTGCCAAATATCTGTGCTCCTAACCACAGCTTGCTGCCCATGTCAGCCTGCTCCTTGACACCGCTCAGCAATGCTGCACACAAAGATTCAGGCTAAAGGAGGTAGGGGGAAGGTGGTTATCCTGTCTCCTATCCAAATGAAAAAAATCCCTAAGACATATGGTCTTGCATAAAATATCCATCAGGGAGAAGCCTAGTGCAGTGTCAGGTTAGTGAGGATATTCTAATTGCAGTGTCTAAGCAGCACCTCCTCATTTGCAACCACCGAGTAAACTACATGGAGACGACAAAACCATGGGTCATAAGAAATGCATATTTTAACAGCACCAGACCCTTTATCCCCAAATTACTAGAAGACCCCCAAAGCCATTATTTATCAACTAATGCAAATAAGAATCAAGGCAAACCATGACTTTCCTTAACAGGAAAAAACTTGCTTGGGCTTTTTTTTTTTTTTAAGTTAGAAAGGAAAATCTGGCTCAAAGAAACTTATCACTAAGGAAACATTAGATTTCATTTGGACTTGTAAGTGCTTCATTTTCAGCAAGTTTTACAGCATCCCTTATGTAATAGAACTGATATCCATGCAGGGAGAACTGACAAATCAAATCCAAATCACAAGGCACATGCATGCTCACGCAAACTGGAACCATGTCAGTTCTGCTGCTGGCTTATCAAGCTCTCTGTTATCCAGGAGAACATTATATGGTTTGTAATATGTCAGAGAATGTCAAATTAAGGGCTGCACAGCAGCGAAGGGTAGAGCAGAAAGCATTCTATTCCAGGCCATTGATTCCTTTTAACAACTACATGCAGTAATTCCCAAAACTATCTACTGGGTCTCACTCACACGGAAAACACAGCACAACGTCAGCTCTAAACCTTGCACCCAGCGCAGCCTGGCTATTAGACCATCCAAGGGCATTACAGAAGATGACTTGATTTAATCAGAGTAATTCTTTTAATGATAACTTGTTGCATTTCTCCTCCCCCTACCTCCTCAAATGTTTAATAGTTCGCTTCCTGGGTTCCCAGTGCATAAACTGAGCATATTTTCTTCCTACAGGAAATGATCCAATTAAGTTGATGTATAATTGATAATGAACTGTTTAAGCTGATTTTGCTCTTGAAAAATCTTAACAGCATGCAGCCGGTTGGTTGACCTTGCTCCCCTCATCTGCAGCTGGGGGAGACAGTTTAAGGAGCAAGGGGGGAGACAGTTTAAGGAGCAAGGGGGGAGACAGTTTAAGGAGCAAGGGGGGAGAAGACTGTAAGCAAGGTAGACTAGGAAGGAAATCCAGCTCCAGTGAGCTGAGATGACTCAGGGCACAGTATCAACTGCTTCCAAACAGCACAAGTCCCGATCACTGCTTAATAACCGGACTGCTTAGCCACTGAGGCACTAGTGGCTTACAAGAGGCTCAGTAAAGGTTCACACCTGAGACGCTGTGACTGACCGGAATGCTGACCCTTGCAAAGGCTGGAGCAAGTTGCTGTAAAGTCAGCGCAGTGAGCTCTACAAACCTAAAGCCTAAAACTGTTCTTCAGATGAAAAAAGGCTCTTCCCTACCTCACCGCAACTAACCACCACTCACCAGACTCACAGTCCCACATGGGTTGGTTGCCTCTTTCCCTGCTGACTTTCTTAGACTTAGAGCACACAGGCACAGGTTTGCTTCTCACCAACAGCCTGTGTGGCCCTTCTCCCTGCTGAGACTCTGGGCTACAGAAGTGGTGAAAATGGCTGTCACCACATCCAGGGTGACATGTGACTGGTCAGGTGCTGAAAACTGCACACTTGCAAAGCGAGCAGGCCAAAGAGAGCTCAGCAATTGAACAGTTGTATTTCTAACCCTTCTCAGGTAGAATTCCTCAGAAATTCTGTACAACTAAAAAGACAAAACAACTGTAAACTGAGCTCTTTCTAAACTGAACTCTTTCTAAATTGACTCCTTTCTCCTAAGTTCTGCATGTAATTGTTCCTCTAGTCTTATCAAATAAGTTTTTCTTGGGTTTCTTAAGTACAAAATATATTTTAACTTCATGCATTAAATGCTGCCAACTCCATTTAGTATAAAAATGTGTTTAAGTCTACTTAGAACTGTCACATGCTCTAATAATGTTTCTAGAGCTCCATTAATGTAACTTTAAAGGCACAAGCCTTGTCCAATTCTGCCTGCAGAGACAACCAGGCAACTTTCACTCACGAATCAGTAGGACTTAAGCGAAAGGGGAAGCAGAGATCTTTCACTGGATTGGGTTTTCAGAATGTGGCACATAAAAAGCATTTCAGATTTGCTGAGCTGTGTAAGCCTCATGCAGAGAAATGTGCCACCAAAGCAGGCAAAGCATGACAGAATTGCAGGAGAAACTGGAAATACAAAATGATAGTGACTCAGAGTGCAGTGTTCTGGCAACATTACAGAAACTCCAGCCTCACCATGGACACTGTCTTGACTTCAATTACTAGCATTGCCTTGGCTCCCAGCTCCTTGATTTCACTACTGCTTCTCATGACTCCTCAATTCATCATTTCAGAACTGATCAAACAGTTAGAATTAGCAGTGTTTGGAAAAGCAGCACATCCTGCTTTTATGAACACAAACATTTTCTGCTGCTGTCCTTGACAGGGGAGTCCAGTCCTGGTTTTTTGCACTACGGAGAAGAGTTTACTTGATCCCTCAGATAACACCCAACTCCCTTAAGGCTGTCAGCCCCACGGCCTCTGTCACCTCACAGAAACTGATCCCTTAGAGCAAGTGTGAATCTGACTGAGCTAGTGAATAAGCACAAGGTCTCCAAAGCTTCTCAGGACCATATCTGGTCAGATGCAAGTGAGACACTCTTGGGTTATTTTGCTTCCAGACTGCTTGCATACCCTGGTATCAAGAGATATGCAGCCACACCAACCCTTCCCCAGCTGCAGGCAGGACAGTGCTATTTTGGTTATGACAGATGGCCTCAGATCTAACAAAGTAAACAATAAATTCCCAAATGGTTCCTTATCAAACAGATTTAAGTAAATAACAATGTAACACAAATCATGCACAGGACAGGAAGGGAAAGAATGGGTTTCATTTCCTTACGTATTGCTAAGCTGTCACACGGTGATGTAAATTGTGCTCTCCCAAAGCCTTACAGCTCACATTGCTATGGCTTGCTCACAGGCCGTGCTCCATGTAATTACCAGCCAAACCACATCAGTGAGCTGCTCCTGATAGCCTTAACACTTCGCCTCCAGCAACTCCTGCTTACATTTACCCTGACAATGCTCTTTAGTTACTACTTTGCAAAGCTAGATATGAGCAACGCCAGAAGAGCTGGAAACTTCAAAGTGTCTCCTCTCCACAGAATCCCCAGCTGATATTCTTCAACAGAAACCCAACCAAGAATGGTGGTGCTGAAATCCTTGCTCATTTTGCTGGGATTTTATCTGAACTGAGGTCCTCAAAACACCATGAGAGCTTTTCAACACCCCAGCTAGTCTTTTCCTGAGTCTCGGCTCTCTTCAATGTTAAATCCTGGCCACAAATTTATTTTGTGCATCTGTCCAAAGAATATAAGCTGGACTAGTTAGTTGCTTAGACCTCACACAAGTGCAGCAGCAAGTACTAGCAGGCACCGTGACACAGCATCTCTTTCTTCCTCAACTGAAGATTAACTGCTCTGCTCTCTTAGAATTTGCTGCTAGTGTAATAAAGTTGCAGCCAAAAACTGTCACAACTGAGCCCAGTAGAGACAAATGCAGAGAAGGCTTTGAGCAGTTCCCCCCATCATTCCCAATGAACAGTTTTGTGTTGCAGTTTCACTCCAGGGTTTTCATTCCTGGGTTGCTGCCACCTCATAAACTGTATTTATTTCGACACAGTAAGTGTTCCGCTATGCTCAGGGAGGCCTTCACAGCTGCACCTTTGACACCAGGCTTGGAGGAATGCTTCTGCATGTTTGTGACATGGATATATAATTTCCATTTGTTTTGAAATTAGCTTTCCCTTGTATGACAGTGTCTCTCTGAGCCTGTATTCTCTGGCTAACCTGCAAACTGAAAAGGATTTATAATTGTGAGCAAAAAGGAAAACTGTAGCTATTTCGTGTTCTGTTAGATCTGCTTACTAACTTTATGATGCAATAAGAATGAACTGTCAAAACCCCTTCAAAGAAAATTGAGTTTGAACCAGAGCATAACAGATGATGATGGTGGATATGGTGGTTAATACAGCCACCATATGTGCACTTAAAAAGACCCCAAAACACATACAAACAAAAACCAACCCAGAACCTCCATCTATGGATACTTCTGTCCACACTGTGAAACAGGGATGATGGCAGGGTATCGTTCTCCCACTGTTTAAAACAAATACATGTGCTTACTAGAGAAGAGAACGTGACAGTTTCAAATGCCTTGACAGCTAAATGAAACTTGGGTTGCATTCATTGCTTTTCATAAAGCTGTGAACAATATTCAAGCCTCCTAAAGCTCCCAGGAGCTATCAAATCACTCACACTACCTGGTTTTGTTTGATCTTTAGCCTAACAAATGAGACTGATGCAGGTTAAGACTGAAGTCAGTTGACACTTCCTGTGCTCCTTTATCAGCAAACATTTTCCACAGCCCTGACAGTCACAATATGAGAGTCTTTTTAAGGACAGAAACAGCAGTAAGCCAAGTGCTGAAATGTGCATTCCAGCTGCAGTCTGTTAAAGGAAAGCCTAAACAGCCCAGGAGCTCAGTCACAGTTTAAAGGAGCATGCAATGCACCTGAGCTGCACAACAGTGCACCCAAAGCTCATGTTTTCTGTACAGCCCCTGCCAGTGCTCAGCTGACGTCCAAACAAGGCACTCTCATTATGTCTCTTTTCTTGTTCTACACCTGTGGGATGCACAAATCTGGGGGATTTACACTTGGGTTTTTCACAAGTGTGGAAGAAGCTGGATTGAGGCTTCTGCCAAACCTTATCTGGAAAGTCTCCCTGACTCTGTCCACAAAAATTGAAAGTGCTTGAAAGCTCCTGGGAGGTACCAAGGAGACAGAGCAGCACTGCCAGGAGCCAGAGCCTGCCCAAAAGCACCACGGTTGAGGAGGGGTAGTCAGTCAATGTACAGCTTACATCAGTCTTTGAATCACAGACAGCTCTGAATCACAGGCTCCTTGAGTTGAGCTCTTCAGACATCTCAAGTGAGTGTACTCCTGATGCTTGTTTGTACAGGGAGAAATGTGACTCACTGGAAGAGTCCAACCTGCAGGTCAATGCCCTTTGTTGGTGCAAACATCCCAAATCCTTCATCCAGCTCTGACCTGACAGACACCTCCAAATGCAGGATTCTTGGGAACTTAACACAATCCACTGGGGTTCAACACTCAACTCTTCTGTAAGTCTGTCACTAACGGCTTTCATGTTGCACCACTTAACACTAGTTCATTCTTGTAAGATTTAAAATGACATAGCATGATATTTTTCAAAAGCAGTACCACGTGGGCTGTACTATCTTTGCAGGAAAATAAACGTCACTGCTTGAAAAGGTTGATTATAGATCTTCATGATGTGCAAGGAAGAGTCTGAAATTACATTTATTTTAAGCACCAAGAAGGAAAATAAGTTGTTTCATTGTGACATTAACTTCCACAAAAAAACCACACTGTTCAAGGGAAGTGATAAACTCACAGCTGTGTAATATCCTGTATGTGAGTAGTATCCTTTTTTTATTGAAAAAAAAATTGGAAAGGGAAACGAATTACAGCGAGATCTCTTCAAGAAAAAAGATCTCATTATTGGTTCTGACTTGATTTTTGACAGCAAGTTTTGTGCCGTTCTGCTGCCTACAAGCAGCAACAGCACTGTTAACCTCCAATAAAACACACCGCCTGTAGTTCAAGATAAAGCAAATAAATTTGGACCCCACAGCCCAAATACTGTCAATCCACTGATCACAACCAAAATGTTGATCCCTTCTTGCAAATCAGAGTAACCAGTTGAATGGCCTCATCTCACTGATGGGAGTTTCTCATGGCATGCAGAAAGAAGAGGAACTGAATGTCTGAACACTTTCTGGGCAAGCAAGTGGTTCAAGTCAAGGCTGAAGTATGCATTTAGAATGCTTCTCTGTACAGGAAGATTTTCAGGCAGTTCCTACACTGCACTCATTCCTAATGATTTTCACCAGGTGGTCTCTGGACTAAGAGAATCGATTTTTTTTCATACCTATAGCAGCCATTCCTTAATTCATCCTCCCCAAACTCACACTTGGATGGAACACTCAAAACTCTACACAGGTCTGAGCACAACTAACTGCAGTAAATAATAAACTAAATGGGACTGGAGAGCAGGCGGTGATCACCAGGGAGTGTGAAGCTTATCGCCCAATACTCACAGAATTGATTATGCCCTTAAGTGCTTGGAATCCTCCAGTGACAGGGAAGACTTGCTCTTTCGTGTCAGCAATTTTTTCAAGCTTTGAAGAGAGAAGATGTGCAAACAAGTGAATCACTTAGAAAATTAAATCTGCCACACTGCTTTTCATGCTTGAGATGTAAATAGGCGTCTAAAAACAACTCACATCAGCTCCAGAAAGAGAAGGGAAATTTTGAGTCCCCTCTCAGTTAACCACGATTTCAACTAGGAGAACTTAGCACAACTTACTGCAGCTTACAAAATGTTGCAGCACTGAGCCATCCTGTCAGACCACCACACTAAGACAACTTTTAGAGCCTCTGTCTTGACAGCAACTTGTAACTCTTTCCAGAGCTGCCTTCCCTGCTTGCCTTCCATTACAAACCCTCCCATAGGAAAGGTGTGCTGCACAGTTATGCCAGTCCAGTCGTTTTCACAGTGCCAGGGGCAGCTGCGGCCTTCATTAGGACACAGTCAACTCGAGAAGATCTCTCAGCCAATGAAGGACATGGACCCTCCTTTTCTTCTCATCCCAAGGCTGCTGTTACACAGTTGCTGGAAGCCTCTCTATAGCCACTCTGTTCATGTGGCCTGTACCCTCAGCTGGCTGCCATGTGAATGAAAGGGCTTTGCTTACATCCTTTCCTGCTGGCAGTTGCCACTTAGTAAGGGTATTTCCAAGCCTCTTGGCAATGCAAGTGACACCCACACATTCTATTCATGCCTATGCACACATCTGAGGATCAGAGCCAGGGAAGACATTATCCTGCCTCATGTGAGTAAAATTAATGTCTGTCTTCCTTAACATTAACTGTATAAAAGCCTGCAACAAGGTGCTCCCCAGTGATCCAAAACAGTCATTCTTACCTGTTCTTGTACAAAATCCAGGACACCAACACAGTAAACTCTAGCTCCCAGCTCTCTGGATCTCCTTGCCTGCCACAGAATAGAACGGAGGAATAAACTTTTTTCTTTCATTCCAAAGGCAACACCCAAACTCTTCAGACTATAACATGCATTTTTCACCTAGTGCTCACCTCCTTCTCTGCATACAAGGGAATCTGACCATCTAGCTTGCCATCTGTCAATGCAATGATGATACTAGAAAACCTTGAGGCTCCTTGTTTCGCAATCTGTATGTTGGCCTGAAAACAAAAAAATACTTATCCAGCTTCATTTTCAAAGTACACCTCAGCTCTTAACCAACATGTATCCTGTAGTAAATACAACATCTGGAACAAGACTCAGCCTCTTCTCCAAACCCATCTCTCATAACAATACTCTTGTCTCCCCTCCAGCTCACCACTGACAAGGAAACCATTCATCAGTATTTTCCAGCCACCAGTTAGCCACTGTTTTTAAGCAGTAAAAAAACTGTTTGCTGAGCTTTTCAACCTCCAAATTGCCTAAGCATAAGGGAAGAAACTGAGGTTTTATCCACAGCAGTGAAACCCAGATCTTTACCACATTTCCTCACCTTCAGGGCCTGAGTCTTCCAGTAAAGTGGACTTCAAGTGTCCATCTCAGGAAAGTACGAGCAGTTGGAACTCCATAATTAAGACAGTCCAAAATTAAGACCATTTGTCTTAAAAATGCTGATCCATGCAGTAAATTCTGCTCTGCAAGGCACTGATAGACTCCCAGCCCCACGGAGCCATGTGCGACTATTTCCCATGTCATTGGCATGCTGTGCTAGCTGCTACCTTCAAGGTAAAGAACTGCTCTATACTGCAAAGGATCACATCAAAGAAACTCCATAAGGCTAATTTTCTGCAAGGGATCTGCAGAGTGTCTGGGCAGTCTTAGGACCTCTTAAGAAACCAAAATGAATTGAGTGTAACAGACTGAGGCATAGGATCAGGCATTTGTATTACAGGGTGTTGCTGCTGTTACCCAAAGGCTGAAAAGAGGGTAAGTTGAAGAAGATAAGTAAAACCTACCTGTTTTAATCCTTCATGTATGTATGTGTCACCTGCTGGTTTGACCTCCTCTAAATCCTTAAGACCCTTCTTGATTTCCTCTCTGAAAACAAAAAAAATGAAAGACTGTTAGTGTGATTTGAAGTGTTTTCCCTAAGGAAGATGTGAAGTACAGCATCTAGCTGACATGCCACATGGAAGCAGGTTGTGTACTCACACCGGAAGCAGTGCTGTGGCAACTGATGTTTTAGATCTAAATAACTCAACAAGCCTTAGTGAGTTAAGAGATAGGATCAGGTGAGGTGTTTCAGACAGAGCAGACAGTGCAAAGTAGCAAATCCTCAGCAGTAAACAGAGCAGTGGAAAATGTAAGTGTTTAACAGGGTAGGACAGAACCGCAGTAATTAAAATCTTCCTTAAAAACTAACCATCAAGAGGCAGAGGCAGGTTTGCAAGACACAGTTTGTATCTGAGGGACTAGGATAAAGGATACCTTGTTTAATTTCTGGCTGCCCCTGCCTTTCTGTGTGACTTCTGGCAAGTCATCACACACAAGTCACAAGTCACTTTCATTTACCAAGAGGACAAGACTGTGCCATGATTTCTCATAGGCCATTCCATTAATCCACTCCTGATGTCAAGATGTTCATTCAACTATGCCAAGACTGGAGAAGGTGGTAGGCAGCACAACAGGAATTGTTTCCCCACTGAGAGCAGGGGAAAAGGGTAAACGGATTTCACTGACAGCATCAAATCACAAGTTCTTAATTCTTATAGAAGCAAAGTTCCACTGAAGCCCATGGAGAGCTGTGCTAGGAAAGGACAAGTGAAAACTAAGCAGGGACAACATTCGGGCCAAAATATCCAGAACACTGTTCACAAACATAGGTGACAGGGAGAAAACCAGCAGGAGTGAGGAGAGGGAAGGGAAAATACATTGCAGGATTCGTGAAAGCTTTACTTAGGGCAAACAAAACAAGAAAGAGTACATATGCCACTCTGCCTGAGTGCCACCCACTAGTCATTTGTTCCACTGATGGGCTTCCTCTATGTTTAGAAGCTCTGTTCCAAAGTACAGTCCATAGCTTTAACAAGCTCCCAATCACAGGACAAGACAATACAATCAGGAAAGGGGAAAACAGAGATGTGGTACAGAATATGTGAAAAAGAACCAGTTATGTAAGGTAGTACAGGCTGTTAGATCCAAATATTTTACAGTCAGCATCTACAGAAACAAATTGAAACTGATTATGTATGAAGGCAGGTTACAAACCACATAGTCAGTGCTTGCCAGGAATGAGTGGCAGCACATCACAGGCATTAGAGCCCTGCTGTCAAGAAACAAGTAGCATCTGAAGCCCCAGTTTTCTGACACAGATTTCATTTTGCAAAAATAGATTTTGTACAATCAGTTCAGTTTTATTTATCTATCTAAAATGTCTTGTGACCTGATCACAGAAATCTACGATGTTTCCAGGTCTCTGCCTACAAAGGTTTCCAGGAAAATCTTTGGCAGCATGGGGTTTTTTTAGCTGCATTTAATCAGCCACCATTTCTTTCCCTCAGGGCACATCTGTACTATATAGGGCTGGCCAGATGTGAAGCAGCTCCACATGTGCTCCAAGTTGGTCAGGTACAAGTGAGTACTGGTCTGGATGTCACAAAGTCAGTGTGGGGACAGGATTCCGGACCCCAGCAAATGACCCCCAAGAGACAGTAGAAGAGATTGGTCCCATCACACTAAAAGCTTGCAGGCAGCTGTTTTGGAGGTGGGCACAGGAGTTCATGACTGCCTGAACCATCGTGATAGCAGGCAGGCAACCAGCCAAGCACTCTGAAGTCCTCATTCTCACTCTCAGTGCTCTAAAAGCTCTCCTTTACCTAGTTTCTGCAAACATTTTTTATAGGCAAAAAAATCCAGAGAAGATTTGCTCTTACAACTCATCTTGACTGGAATAAGAGAATCATGACCTCGGCCTGGGTGCCAGGACACTGCTGCAGCACAGCCCAGTGATAGCAGTAAAGGCTGCAGGGCCACTGGCTTCATGGTTTAAGTCAGGCAAGGGAATGAGCTGGAAAAAGCAAACCAAAATCAGCAACCTGCAGCCTGTATTCGGGCTGAAGCAGTACAAACTATTCCCTGGCATGTGCACTGCATCACATCTCTGCTTTTCAGAACAGGTATGCCCCACTTCTAACAGCCACTATCTGTTCTTTCCTCTAAGCTTTCTACTTCAGAGCATTCTTCCAGCAGCAGCCAGCAAACACCACCACAGTGACAAGGTCTCTGCCACCTCACTCTCTGGGTTCTTTTGTGCTAGTTCATGAACAGGGCTGCAGGAGTAATCCCAGCCCAGCTGAGGCAGGAGAGATTACATCTCTGGGGAGCTCTGCTCTGCTCCACCTCAGAGAGCAGGCCCTTTGATAGCTCAGCTGCAGAGGACTGTTTGCTGTGCGGGAGGCTGTGCCAACTCCACTGTCAACCATATCTGCAAACACTGCTACCTGCACAGGCCAAAGTCTGTGCTGAGCTGGTGCTGTACCTCCAGTGCCTCGTCAAGGCAGAGCACTGTAGAATTCAACTAAGAACTAAGAACAGACCATTTAGCAAAGAGGGATTAGAAAGCAGCCCAGTTTTGCAAATGCCTGAAGATATCACTTTAGCATAAATTAAAATGTAGCCACCTCTCCTTACCTGAGCATACTCCAAATCCAGATCTACACTCATGTCTACAAGGAATTATTTGCCTTTCTGAGTCTGAATCACACCAAGGCAGCTAGCCTCAGCTCACAGCACAGGTACCTCTGCATAAGCTCTGCTGCTCCAAGCTGCAAGCTTTTATCTAGGCAACTCAATAGCTACTGTTTTCATCCCTGTTTAGGATTAGTGCTGGGCTCTTGGACCACTTCTCACCATTTTCAGCAGGGAAACTGCAGTTCCCGAAAGAGTTGTTGTCAGGGACGGGCTGTGTGCCTACTTGGTGGTCTACCTCACCTCCAACAAACAAAACCCTGCCTTGGTTTTACTGCTAAGAAGAAAGCACAGAAATGGGAAAAACAAACTCTTTAGCGAAACACAGCTGGGGAGAAGTGCTCCTTAACAAGAAGAGGTATGGTGCATCCCTGACAAACAGACCTCCCCTAATGGTAAAAGCAAACCCTGTACATCAGGTTCCTCAGGTGCATTGCGTGGAGGAGGTTCCTGTCTTCCATAGCTTTCAAACACCACAGAGGGCTCAGCACTGTTATAATGATTCTGCTTCAAACTTCAGGCCTTCTGTATGGGCCCCACAAGCAGCTGACTTTGCTGTACTTTATACACTCAGCAGAACAAGCTCTGCAGGCGGCTCTGTTTTGGAGCTCCTTGAACCAAGGCAAAGGGTCAGCTCACAAGGCCTAACTGTCTTGCTAGACTGTGTGGTTGTGCAGCACAGGAGTAAGTTTGTGCTCCACCAGATTGTGGACAAGCACAGTTGGTCACGTAGCAGACAACGAAGTGTCCTATTTTTTCCACCTTCAGCAGCATAAGTCTTTAGTTCCAACAGGAGTTTCACCTAAGCAGAGTCAGCTCATATCTTCACCACCTGATGTACAGTTTCCAACTAAATTTCACAGGGGAAACATGTATCTCTAAAATGGGATATGACCACTATGCACAGTCTTTCCCATATGGGTGTTATTTTTATTCTATGTATTTATGATAGCTTGGTATGCACTGTGGCCAACAGCAACTTCTGTTTGCAGAGTTATTCACACAGCCCTGTTCCTAGTCACAGAATATCTGTTAATCTGGGTCTGAGGCACTATGATGTAGGTTTCTTTATATCCACAACTTTATCACGCAGTAATAACCAGCAAGAACTTTGCACAACTGGAAGCCTAAGGCTTTCAAAAGACTTCTCTACTTGAACTAACTGCTGGAATGAATTGTGGTTGCCTGACACTTGTGAACAAGCAAGAGGGGAAACATCCCTGCAGGTTCAAAATACGCATAAAAAAACCCCCAAAAAACAAGGCCATAATATCCCACAACACACACACATATACATCCATCCCCAAAACTGCAAGTTAGAATTTCTAAGCCATTTCCCTCTGCCAGTTTCTTTAATATTTAAAAGGACAGCTGTTCCAACTCTTACTTATGTACATATGGTCACAGTTAGCAACATCTATTCCTTCATTCTCCTTATAATTTCTCCTAAACAATTAAGGTAGAATTTTCCTTCCCCTGCTGCACTCACAGAAACATCAGAAACTTTGCATTAAAGTCAAGTCCCACAAAGGAGCTTATTCAGACTCAAGAACATGTTTCTGAGAAAAGTGCTGTTCTTTCCATGGCTTACACACAGGCACTTGTGTTTCCATGGCAGGATTCCAGAGCTCTGCCAAGCATTCCAAATGTCTGTACACTATCAGAGCTGGCTCTCCATGCTTGATAAGGAATAAGCCACTGACATGGACTGAGACCCTACTGAAATCAAGAGAAAGGATCTTATTGAATTCAGCAGTCCTCAGAACAGGCCTAAGTGTCCTCTCCTGAACTCTCTCAAGCCATCTGGAAAAACAGCTTATAACCCTGTCTCTCTCCACAGAGAGCAGCTCCAGTAGCCAGGCCCGGGTTGGGGGAAGAGAAAATGTGGCCTTCTCAAGTCAGACCGCGTTTGAAATGCAAAAGCAGAAAGGGTTAGAATGGGGTCTTCAGGTGCCCTGTGTCTACGCTGCCAGCACACACAGCCTGGCGTGCTTGTCTGCAGCCAATGGCAGGTCTCCTCTGCTAGTATTGTGCTTGGTATTACTTATTATTTTTAAAAAGAAAACAACTCAAATGCCCAGAAGGTAAAGTCACTGCCTGTGGCAGACCACATTTTGTACTGACTCTGCTAAAGGCAGAAAGAAAAGACTGCCTTGCCCTGGCCCTGCAGGGCATTAAAACACTTCCTAAATGGTTCATCCACATGGTCAAAATCCAAGACGTCAGGCAGTGTGGATGGCTTCTGAAGACAAGGGAGAGAGATCACATTGGTTTTGACAAGGCTGAAGGGACACAGAAGGACTCCGATAGTGTAGCTGTCCTCTGCTGAAAGCACGAGTTCAAAGACATAGCCTTCCAGCCCCCCCCACCCCGATTTCTATAGCTAATTTTGCAAACAATCTCCTCGAATCTGTTTTTCTCTTCCTATTTGCCTTCACCTGTCCTTCAGAAATCAGCAGGCAGCCTTGAATTCCATAGTCTTTGAAAACACCAAGAGAAAGGAAGATTCAGGCACATCCATACAGCACCACAGTGCCAGGATACCTTGCACCTTTCCAGTGGCACCAAGCCCACTGTCAAATATAGAGTTTGAAGTTGTGATTTTAAAACGCAAACTGAAATACCCACCTTGTATGAGATTATGAGAAACTCCAATTTACCACTGTATGCTTTACCTAGGCAAGAAAAAACACTGAAGATATCTAGAGATGCTGCAAGTAAAAGCAAGAGTCATTTCTGCTGCTGTGCCAAGGAAGACGTAGAGTCAAGCAGAGACGAAAACACAACCTGTAGCTGTTCTGCAAAGCAGAGACAGACTTCACAGGAAGAATTTCTTTCCCATCACTCTGCTCCTTCCTTTTTTACCAGGCTGTGCACTGATACACTCATGAAATTAAATCCAGTCCTGCACAGAGGCTTTGTGGCTGGCTTAGCATATCAGTTATTGTTCAGTATCTGCTGCTCTTACTTTGATTGAATGAGATCCCTCAGGGGGAGGGAGAGGGAGAATTAAAAAAGCAGTGCACTAACCTGTCTCCAGTTAATGGCATAATGATGTGTGCCTGGGTGGAAAACACAATAAAGGATAATCTCATCTTCGGGCTTTTAAAAAAAGAAAAAAAAGGAAAAAGAAAAAAAAATCAGACAAATTAAATGTACACATACATCCACAGCATTTCATTCACTTACTCATGCCCCACTAGTATAATTTTTATCCTCCAGTTTCCCCTGCACTATAGAGAGGCTAACTAAAGCATTTCTGCCCATCTACTCACTATCCACAATTATTCTTTCCCACCCAACTAGACTCCAGATAGAGGTATGCTAAGCTGAACAGTGAAGTTCTCATGTGACCCAACTGAAGGTAAACTTTGCAGATGGCGATCTACCAATAGACAGAAGGTAATGTTATGGTCACTCTTGCCCTGGAGTATTAAACATGAATACATTTACAAGTCGATTTCATGTCAATTTTGAAGTCAAACAGATAGTGCCTGGGACTGATCCATCTCCAAAACAGCAGCAGGACAAAACCCTGCAGAACGGTAGGGTATAGTTTTGGTGTCATGTGATTTGTGACACTTAAGACTAACTTCCACAAAACTTTCCAGGAAAAGCATCGTTATAAAAAGCAACACTGCAAAAACTGATTTCATTCAGTTTATTTTGTAGGAAGCCCACCTGGCTTTTCCAACAAGATTACCAGGAATTATATCCAAATATCCATGGAGAATGTGTAAGAACTGATGTTCTCGAAGTCCTGAAGAACTTTTAACTTTTCTAAGCTATGTTGTAACAGTTCCCCTACCTGTTTCTAACTTCCATTGGTGACAACTTTGATACATTCAGTAGCTTTGTAATTCAGTCTATGTGTATCAGCATTAACTAATGAGTTAACCTTGGTAAAGACATGACACTTGTAAAGATGAATGGCCACACATTTTCAATTTCAGTTCACTTATGTCAGTGATGCAACTTATTGTCAGTACTGGGCAAGTCTTGACACCGAACTGCACGGAGCCAGTCTTGCAGCCTATCCATTAAGGCTCTGAACATAAACCTCTGAGAGGCTCTAAATTAAACTATAATCTAAACCATGGGATTATGAATCTTCTTAGTTGCCACAAGCAGTTGCCAAACAAAACCCAAGTACTTGCAATCCCAATCTCTGGTTAATTACATCACTGTCCAGTCCAAGTAAGGTAAGACTTCCCTATTTGAGAGGCAACTCTCAGTTCCAGTTTATTTAACTGGTCTTTAGGACAACAATAAGACTATCCTCTTCATGACATATTCTCTTTCTGCTCCATTCTCCCAGCCCTCAGACATCATGATGATAGAGGAGGACCACATGAAGGCACCTGTTAGACCTGAAAACCCTGCCAAGCACAGGCCTTGCAAAACCAGCAGGCAGCATCAATACTTGAAAACATGGTCATTACTAATGAGACAAACTGGAGAGCAGATGCATCACCATGAATTAGTTTCAGGTGTGGACTGAAGGTAATCATTATCAGCTGGTTCTCTGCCTTCTTCCTCCTTTCAATCAAGAAAGGGCAAGGTGAAAAGGACTCCATGCCCTATTCTGAAAGTGTACTGAGGCCTGAAGCGACTCTCTGCAGTTCCATTAGGGAAACACTGAGGGAGATAGTCCCAACAGGAGCCCAACTACTCCTTGTGAGGGGCATATGCCGCACAGGGTAGTGTGTTCAGCAGGCAGACATCAAGAGCAGTGTTAGTGGTGGGGCTGTCTGGCTCTACCACTAACTGCTCCTGCTCTGCTGGAGAGGTCAGCATGATCACCTGCCAGCTCAGTAGCTAGCTGCATGTGGGATACTGCAGCCAGCGCACACTGCATGGCTGTGCCCAATGATGAACTCAGAGATCTACACTGAACAAGTGCCCCTCAGAAGGGGCAAATGTGGGGTTTTACCACCCACCAAAAAGAAATGCTGCTGTGGTATTCTCAGGCTCTTCTGAAAAAAGTTTGTGTCACCCACTTGGCTGACAGAATTTGCTTCTTACAAGATGAATGTAGACAACACTTAATTAGACAAACCTAATTGTCTCCCTTTATTAGCAAGCCAAGATTATCACTGCCCACCCCACTCCATTTTCCTCAGCAAAAACTATCACAGTGTCTCCATCTATGTCTTTGGGGTGTCTCCTTTTGTTTTGCTTTTTAAGGCAAAATGCTGCATCAGTCATCCTCAGCTGTTTGTACAGTTAGCCAGTATTTACAACAGCTGTTCCCGTAGCAGCAATCCTTGCCAGAGAATGCTGCTAGCCAACGTTGATCATATTTACGTACAACAAATAGTACTCTTAACATGGCACAAACTTCCCGTACCTTTGAGCCTGCCAAATGCCCTCTCCCTCTTGATCTGCACCATGTACCCACACCTATGAAGATGTATACAGTTTGCCTTCAGTCCTCAGATCTCTCAGAGCCACACACAAGGAGCACCCAGTCAGAAATGAGGCACGTGGCTCGTACAGAGAAAGTTTTTAAGAGCAACAAATTAGACCTGAGAGCAATTTTAGAAGCTAAGTATTTTTAAATGCCTCTTACACCTTTTTATACTAAGCTCAAAATGTGAGCAAATTAATACAATTTCCAGCTGTGGGGGCACTAAGAAGCCAAACTCTTCATGTACTTGTGAAACATCTCTACTGAGCTTACACAAGGGTTTTCCCAACCTACCCCAGCATTACAGGGGTCACAGAACGCACCTCACAAATCTTTCTGTCAGCTGATTGACAAAATCAAATATTTCATGCCAGTTCTGTGCCACACTCCCAGATCTGAAAAGAAAGCAAACAGCAGATTATCATAGAATCATAGAACGGCAAGGTTGGAATGGACCTCAAAGATCATCTAGTTCCAACCCCCTGCCATAGGCAGGGACACCTCCCACTAGCACAGGTCGTAGCAGTAGGCCATATTTTAGGAAAGCGGCAGGGAAGTGCAGCTGCTTCTGTGAGAAATCAGTCGACAACGTAGCGTTTGCTCTGCTGATGCTGTCCGGTAACCGCTTCCCGGGCTCACGCCAAGTAATCGCGTGCGATTTTGGTGACGATGCCGAGCCGCAGCACGGCCAAACGCACGCATTAAGCAGCACCCCGCCTGGGAAAGCACACAAACAACCCAGCGGCGAGGCCCGGCGGCAGCGGCTCCGCACCGCGGCCAAGTCCGCGCTCCCCTCGCAGCGGCGGGGCGCGCCGATGGCGATCCGCACGGACAAACTTCCCCACCAAAGTGGGGCCAGCTGGCAGGGGGATGGGCGGCCGCCGCCGCTCAGGCTGCCTTGCAAATGCTCACCCGTGCGCTTCCGCTCAGGACACGCAGCCTGGCCGAAACCCTCCTTCCCGAGAGCTGCACCGCTTCGCGGAGCCGCGGCCACCGGCGAGTGCCCCAAACTTTTCCCCGCGGACGTTCCGCGGCGCGCACCCAGCTCCCTCAAGCACCGAGCGCGCGCGGTCACCACGTAACGGTCACGGCGCGCGCAGCCGCCTCCTCGACTCCGCGAGTAACGGCCGCGGCGCGCGCGCGGCTGGAACAAAAGCCGCGCCCGGAGCACGGCGGCGGCCGCGTGCGCGCAACAGCCCAGCCCGCCCGCGCCGCTCTTACTTGTCCAGCACGAAGTACATGTCGAAGGCACTGTGGCACGACGGCCCCTCCGGGGCTGGGGCGGCGGCGGCGAGCAGCATCAGCAGCGGCAGCAGCGCCTGGCCGCGCGGGGCGAAGCGGCCCCAGGGCACCGACCCCGCCATGGAGCCTCAGGGCGGCGGGAGGCGGCGATGAGGGTACGCGGGCGCCCGGCGCTGCCGTTCTGCCGCTCAGCGGGCGCGGGCGGTGCTAAGTGGCCGCCCCTCGCCCGCCACCGCGGATCGCCCGGCCCGNGCGGCCTGCCATGACCCGCAGTTCACGTCCCCGGCGACCGGGCCTGGCGGGAGCTCCTACCATACCCGTCCTCGGCAATGAGGCCGACTGGCGGCGCGGCGGGCAGGGGCGGCTGCTCTTGGTGTGA
>VWZE01007785.1:661681-675501 GCA_013396675.1 Eubucco bourcierii
CGAGGTGCGGAGGGTCGCCGCGCCGGCCTGCGGGACAGCGTCTCCCTGGCCGAGCGAAGCCCATTCGTGAAACGGCCACCGAGCAGCAGAGGCTGCCCCCGTGCTGCCGAAGCTCGGTCTGGGTTGGGCAAAGTTTAAAAGCCGTCAGGAGCTGACCGGGCTGGATCGCGGCACACCAGGAACGCGCCGTTCCCGGCCAACAAAGAACATGCCGTAGCACAACACAACCGGGGGCTCCCAGCATTGCGGGGGGCACACAGGTGCCCTCCACCTTTCTGCGAACCTCTTCCTCTCTGGGATGTGACACACAACCTGCCCAGAAGTCTGTGTGTCTGGCAGCTTCTGAGGAGACTTCACTGGCAAGCCTCTGGCATCTCTCTCTTTCTTTCAGCTTTTTTTTTAGTATTATCTTTCAATAAATGTTGGGGTTCTTTGCCGGGGTGCTGAATGTTGAACGTTTGTCTCCATCACCGAAAAGCTGCTGCAGTCCCTGCTGCAAGCCCAGAGTGTGAGCCGTTTTCCCGGGCTAGAAAGCGGCCACCAGAGCTGCCAGCTGTTGCTGTAGGTACCCACCACCATGTCCTGATTTACAATGCACTCTGCAACACTAAATATAGAGCGGACATTTGGTTTAAAGCAGAAGCTGGATCACTCAGAGAAAACACGAGGCGCTGTAGAAAGCGTCACTTCATGCTGCAAGAATACTTCAGATTTTTCCATCTGGGGCTTCAGATTTTAACGGGAAGTTCAAACACACTTAATAATCTTAAAATATTATCTGAAGGCTATAAAGACACATGAATTTTCCATGAAGAAAAATGGTAGTCGTGTGACAGGCTGCATAAACCAAAATTATAAGTTAAAAATAAATGTGCAGCCTCTATTTAGTTGTTTCCTTTCTGGAGTTTTCCCCATGAGCAATGAATAGGACTTGAATATTTTTTTTCTCTTTTTATTCTTTGTGTGCCTTATTTCTTTAGTAGCCTAGCTTCGTGGAATGAATTCATCACTGCCAAGTGTGGGAGCTCAAGATGTGGGACTTCTGAGCACCAGAGACCCCAGGAGACTTTAGGTTAGGGCCAGACTTGGGATTCTTCCCATAATGTGTTACACTGTGTTTTACTAGCCAAAAAATGATCTGGAGCCCTCCAAAGTCAGTCTCCCAGCACAGCATCAGCCACAGGAGCAGTGAGTTGATAAGGCTGTCCAACTGCAGAGAGACAAAATGCATGTTCAGAGATGTGCCATGCCTTAAGCAAGCACGTTTTCTTCAGAGTCTGACAGCTCTGAATTGTGATGGAAGTGGTCAGAGAGTGAGCTATTCTCCAGGGCAAAAATCCCTCCAGAAACTCCTAGTTTCCCCCATCAGGTGCCCAGTGAATGACTTGTGAGTCACTGTGGGTTTGTCACTGGCAATGAGCTGGCACAGCCTTGTGAACACTTCCTGGGGCTGTATGGAGGATTTACCTGAAGCCCTTCCATTTGTTCCCAAGGTGCTTTTTGTTTCCTCTAGGTAACTCATCTCTTGGGTTGACCATTTTACTGACATTTCTCTCTCAACAGTCCCCACTCTGCTCTCTTGCAGTCTGATAACAGCTCCTCCTGCGTGCTGACACAGCACAGAGGTAGGAGTGCTTCAGGAACCCTCCTTGCCAGGAATGTCCCTTGACACTGGCATTGCAGGGCACAGCCCATTCAGGGGGCAGCAGCCTGATGCACAGGTGCACAGGTGTGTGTGTGTGTGTGTGCGTGTGTGCGTGTGTGTGATCCTCGTGGATCTGCACCATCCTCGTGTGCATTTCCTGGCAGTGCAGTGAGTGCCCTTCCCACCAGACCACAGGGCCATGTCCTTCAGCAGGCAGCCTTGCGCTGCCAGGTGGAACTGGGTGCATCTGTGGTTCACAGGCATTACTGAAGAAAGGTTTAAAGGAGAAAGGTGTCACTTGTATCTCTCTCTGCTAGGAACTGAGGTAATGGGGATGCTGGGGAAACACATCTTACTGCAAGCTTCCATCACAGGAGCTCTGTGGGTGCAGGGGCTGGCATACTGCTCAGGAGAGTCCAGGCAGCTTGAGAACCACTGATAAGTGAGGAAAGTACACAGGGAAGGGGTCATGGTGTTCGTTATTCTCACTGAGCCTCCATCTCTCAGTCAGCATCTTGCTTCTCCATGCATAATGAAACACAAGAAGAATCCCACATCACTCATGCCAGCAGTAAACTGGCAAAATTGGTATCTTTAGCATCCATCTTCTCCTTGTCACTTCTAACAGGCAGGTTTCCCTTGCTGAACTGCTTGTTGTAACAACAAGATTTCATGAAGAATTATCAAGTATTGCCAAACTGGCCCACAACCCAGTCCCACCACTGCAAGATCAAACCAATTATTTGTGCTTTCCATTTTCTGAACAGTCCTGGCTTTAAACAGGTGCTGCTTTTTACAGCCAGAGCCACCTGAGAGGTGTTGATTGCTGTCAGCATCCCCCCTGTGCAGGCTGGTGTCATAAATTAAATCCTGAACAAATCAAATATTGAATATGTACTGGTGTTAAAATATTGGGTGTTTTTTCCCAACATTTTGCTCTCAGTGCAAATAAAACAGCCAGATGAAGTGGCTGTGTCAGGGAGTTGGAATAGGAGCACTGAAAAGACCTTTAAAAAGTGAAGGATGTGAAAAAAATACACAAAATTGCACAGTTGGAATTCAGTCCTAAGCTACACCATATCTGCACATCTCAGTGATTGAAAGTTTCATCTGCACTAATGCAAAACTGGCTTTTAACTGAGACAGTGACCTAACAAGAATTATGTGGCCATGTCCTGCTCCAAAAAGGATCCTGAGCCTCCTTCCTCTGCAAGAGAACCTGGGAAAATCATAGTCAGAGGCAGCCTGCCAGAGATCTTTCATTTCATCCCATGCCCTGCCATCTTGGGAAGGTTTCTTGTGGGCACAATGCTGTGACCTAACACATCCATTTCAGAATGCCTTCTCCATGCTGATCTGAATGCAGAGCCAAGCCTCAGGATGGTGCAAGCTAGAAATTTCACAAAAGTCCACAGACCAACAGTGATTTATGTCAGCCAAAGATCTGGCTCATGAAGTTCTTAATGTATTTGAGCTAGCAAGGCTAAAGGGTAAGTGAGTAGCGTTTTACAGTCCCTGCAGATGCACGAAACATGGAAGACTGAGGACCAAGCAGCCTGTGCTTTGCCAAAGCCCCAGGGCTGGCAGCCTGCTAGATCTCAGGAGCAGGGTGCATCACCATCTCTCTCTGCAGAGGTGTGGAGAGCAGCAGAGCAGGCTTTCTGCAGGCTTCCAAACAAACTGTGCCTCCGCTTTCCCAGCTGCACTCCAACCCTGAGCCCCAGGAACCCTGGCCTGGCTGGGAGGACGTGTGAGGTCATCCAGCTGCTGGAAACTGCTTCCAGTGTATATGACCCACTGTACTTGGAACCAGCTACCCCTGCCAGCTGGGGACCTGTGGTAACCAGGGTTTGCTCTTTTCTTCTTTCCAAATGTGTGAATTTGTCTTTCAACCTGTGGTTTCTGCTGAAGGAACAGATAAATCATGCCTCTTTTACTGGAGTGGTTGGATGAGAGGGAGACAGGCATGGAGGAGGCACACATAGGCTACTGGCATGAGTTTGGCTTCTTTCACATAAGGACCCAGGGGCCTCTTTTCCCAGTTACCAGAACTCATCAGATGATGTTGCCCCTTTCCCTTCCTTCTTCACCAATTTCAGCAACTAGTTTCTCCAGAGGGGAAACAGTGTCAAAAGCTTTACTGAAGTTCCAGATGAACAACACCCACAACCTTTCCCTCATCCCCTGAGAAGGTCCCCTTGTCACAGAAGGAGATCAGATCGGTCAAGCAGAACCTGCCCTTCATGAACCCATGCTGACTGGGCCTGATCACCCGCTTACCCAGCACACACTGCATATTGGCACTTAAGATTATCTGCTTCATGACCTTCCCCAGCACTGAGGTCTGACAGACAGGTCTATAGTTTCCCCAGGTTCTCCTTCCAGCCCTTTTTGTAGATGGGGGCCACATTTTTGTTTCTGTTTTTTCAGAGCTGTTTGTTTCCACTCTGCTCAGATGAGCAGAAAGAATGAAAGCAAAGGAGGACTGCCCTGGTGCTTTGTTTTAGCACCAGACTTGGTAAAGTTAGATAACGGTTTGACTTGATGATCTCAAAGGTCTTTCCCAGCCAAAATGATTCTGTGACTCTAAGCTGCCATGGAATAAAAATAAATCTGTCTTGAACTGGAGAAGAAACAAAAAGCAGCATAAAAGCCATCAAAGTCCTGCACTGCCCTGGAAGCCACTGCTGGCCCTGAGCAGCACTGAGGGTAACTCAGGCTGGGATTTCAGCACAACTCTAGAGTTGTAGTGACCCTGTTTGGCTTTCGTGGGAAACAACGACCCAGCTGAAGGAGGCAGAGGGATGAAGTAGGCAGGAACTCTCCCTGCAGAGCAGTGCAGCCTGTAAAAAGGACAATACATTTCTGAGTAACAATTGAAGAAAAAAGAAGCATAAACAAGTCATGTTCCTACAGCCACCCAGCTTGTGGCTATCTTATCACTGAGTCTAGCAAAAAAGGCTCAAAACCCTTCTAAGGAGGCATCCAAACAGAAATGTAACCTCTGTATATTTGGGGTTGTAGTGGTCGAAAAGTGACTAATGTTTATCTACCCAACCTGACAACCTCCGAGCTGGAAAGGAGAAAGAAAACATTATGCTATGAAGTCAGTTTTGTCTTCCCAGGCCTAGGAGAGGAAGAGAAAAGAACAATTGAGAGAATGAATGACAAAACAAGTGCTTATGCCACTGTTTGGGGGGAATTATGTAAATATTTATGCAAAGGCAGCTTTGCAGAGCCAGCAAGCTGCAGCAGGACTCCCCCTGACAGCGTGCATGAGCCACTGTTGGATCAGCAGCCTGAAAAGCAGATGTGCCAATTTCCTGTAGCTGATGATGATGGGTCCTAATTACACCAGAGCTGTGGCAATGTCCTTTCTTATGTATGACTCTTAATTTTGTTTCATGAAGTCGTTTGTGCAACGTTCTTCCGGCATGCAGTCATGGGCGAGCGACAGTCACGAAGAGCTTTGTGCTTAGCAACAGCAGCAGCAGCAGAACCCTGTAAGCCTTACTTGTCCCAGGGAGTTTGGGCACCTTGTACCAGGGGGTTTGGGCACTGACGAGCAGCATGTGGAACACACACGACCCTGAGTGCCATCAACACCAGAGTCATGGCGTGTGAAGTTCCTTCCTGTATGCGCTGCAGAAGTTCCATGTATCTCCTTATGAACATAGCTCAGCAGCACCTAAGCCTTGGCCAACCCTATAGCCATGGGCACATCACACTCACAACCAGCCACCTTCAACTTCTTTTGCAGAAACACCTCTGGACAAACTGAACTCACTCCCAGTCTGACCAAAAGCCCACAGGGATTTGATCTGTTGAGCGTGCAAGGCAAAGAGATGTCTACTGGGCAGTCCATGGGAGGAGTAAAACTGCTCAAATGGACGCTTCTCTTAAAACCTGTGAGCAGACTCCTCTGTGTCATGGCAAGACTGGATGAGCAGAACCTCCACATGTCCCTGCTGGACATATATGGACACTCCAGAGGTGAAGGGAGTGCTGCAGTGTATGGATATGGGCTCCTCAGGAGGAGGAGGAAGAGGAGAGAACTGGCCAGAAATCTTGCCAGAAAAGTTACTTACACAGTTCAAAATGTATGGTTTGGAAATTTATACACACAGGGAACAGGCAAAACTGGAACACTTTAAGAGAATAACTAGCAAATGCAACCATTATACTGGAAGAGAAGGTTCTTGTGGTCACTATAGCGCTGGCAGTTCATTATCTTGCTTAGTCACTAGATGGACGCAGGAAGCTCCTTTCTGCTTATGCCAGAAGGCAATTAGTGGTTACAAGAGGCTTTAAGTATTTACTCACAGAATATTAACAGACAGTACCCAAACCATGTGGAGGGGTTGCTGTCAGTGGTCTCAAAACCGTTAGAGGCTTTGTAGTTTTCCCAGGGTCTTTTCTCAGGCAGCTGGAGTCTGGCAGTCTTTGACCTGGTTCCTCTTGATTCCCAATTCAGCAAAGCCTTGCAGAGGGGCAGGCGGGATGCAATGCCATGTGCAGGCTTGGCACAATGTCATGCTGGCTGTGCAGACTGAGTGCCTGCAGGCATTTAGAGCTTGTGCCTGGTAAACTTGAAGCAGTGGAGTTTCCAGGCAGTTCAGGATGCAATGAGGCAGCAGCAGCATCATAAATACAAGGGCAGAGAGCACCTTGTGTTACCTGCTCATCCCTTTTTTTCAATACAGCCCGAGGGCCTTTGAACATAGATTAGCCAATCAGGATGGCACTTTGCCAAACTTGACCACATTACGTGAGTTCAGGGCTTTGGTTTTCCTTTCCTGCAGTTGCTTCCCCCAGCACAGAAGGAGGGGGAGCAGGGGAACATGCCTGGGCAAACCAGGACAGGTATAAGCATATTTTGGCCTGCTTAGGTCTACCACAACAGGTACTAAGGATGGCTCTCTCAGCACACCTCTACCAGACTCTCAGAAAAGGAAGGCTGACTTTGTGGATAAGGCTCAAAATCTGACTGCAGAGTAAGAGTAGATAATGTCACACCCACCGCTATTTCCTCTCATTTTCTATTTTCCATCTGTGCAATGGTGACTTGGTGTCTGCTTTTCCTTTGCTGCCTGGGATGTTTAGAAAACAGTGCCCAGGGAGGCCTGATCTCCTTAGACATTTCTGTAGTGCCAGCAGCAATGTGCCCCCGACCTGTAGGGCATGGGCACTGTTGTTATTGTGCATATATTCTCCTGATGATGTTCTGCACACAATTTCTACGTGGATTTGTGCCTTCAGTTCAGCTCCTGCTGTGATGGCTCTGCAGCAGCTCAGCAAAAGTGACTCTTCTCTCCCGTACTCCAGTGGGCACCTGCCCAGATTCCCCTTTGACAGCAGAGGAAGCAGGCTTGCTTGTTTGCAGGCCACCAGTGCTTGTTGTGCCCATTCGCATGTCCCCTGGCTTGTTTGAGAAGTGCTCCTCAGCTTCTGCATGGAAGCACCTTTCTCCTCTTCATGACAGGACTGTCATAGCAAAGACACCTGTAGTGAAATGCATTGAGTGGGAGGTGCTTCAGTCCCTGCTGAGGACGTGCAAACAAGATGTGGTTTAATTCCCTGGCTAAGTAATTTCCTGAGTAGAAGATGGTGATGAGTCACTGTGTGCTTACCTGGGCAACTCACGGACACCTCACCTTGAGGCACATCTGCCCCTTAGCACTCCTGAGACAGTTCTGTCTCATCTCCTGTGTAAGCAGAGGGAGCTGAAGTGTGGCTTATGGCATCATCTTGAACTTGACTTGTCCTGAGTAGTAAACATCCGTGGTGAGTGGTGATGGAGAAAGTTAAGAGGCAATTCACTCTGTGTGTTGAATTTCTTCTGTGGACAGTAGTGCCTAGGGTGCAGAGCTTGTGTTCAGACACCAGTAAAAGGATGTCTGTGTTCAGTGGCTGACTGCCAGCTGCATAAGTCGCACAGCTTGCTGTAGGTCCCAACAACCACAAGCTCAGACTGTCCTGCAGTGTTCCTGCCTGCAAGGCTGCTCTGCTGCAGTGCCTGGGAGCCCAGCTGAGCCGGGAGGGACACAGCTAGGGAAAATTATTCCCATGCTTACTGCGTACAGCACCTTTCATCCCACTGGGTTCAAAGCTGCTGTGCTCCTGCTTTGAAGGAGTGACAAGGATAGCACAGCTACTCTGAGCTTGAAACATGGCAACTCCTTATTGACACTGCATGTCCTTATCTGCAGGAAGTAAGGCACAACCCCCGTAAATTGTATCCTGTAAATCAAACCCTGCTCTGAGCTGTGCCACAGGAAGCTCGATCAGCAGCAGCAGCAAAAGACACCATTGAGTCACCAGAAAGGAGTCATCACCTTGCTGACTACCTCATGGAAAATTATTTGTATGTCCTGTCTAAAAAAATTACCCTTTTCCTGCTTTCATTTACTTGAAACAGGAGTGGCTGAGCACAAAGCACCCCCTTTTTTCAGACAGCACAAGTGACAGTGAAGCAAATGTGGCTCTGTGTGATAGGAGCAAGCTTTGAGCAGGGCTGCTGTGTTACTGCAGATTGCCTCATGAGTTAAGAGGGCCATGGATAGGAGAGACACAAGTCAGATGGAGGCTCCCAGCTGGGACAGGCATACATTTGCTGGGATGTGCAGTTACAGCTGTGAAACTAGTTACTTATAGCCAAGGAAGCACACCCTGTTTGTGAGTATTAACTTTTCCAGTTTCATGAAGGCCAGATTCTGCTGGGGGGTGTGGGGGGTGTGTGTGGTAACTGTGGAACATTGTGCTGGGTCCTGGCAGCAAGAAGGAACACAGTACGTACAGCATCCCCAGTATATTGGTAGATCACCTAAGCTAGCTTTCAGTTTTGACTTGAAATCAACATAAAAATAATGGTAGGTTTCCCTAGGGCCTTGTCTTATACTTTTTTCCCACTGCCCTGCTCCCTTACAGAAGCATGTGCTGTATCTGATGCTGTGTCAAGAGAAAACCCCGATTTCATGTAAAGATTTTCCAAGTATGCAGTGGTTCTGGGCATCACCCCCCACACACACACAAGAATTCACCCAGACTAGATTCAGCCAACTGGAAGTTAAAGAATGAAGCTTTATATTCACAGTTTAGCACAATATACAAGCAAATATTTACAATGTATTACAAATATTTATAGCTATATACAGTAATATAGTAGTTAAGACTAATACAGAAACACAATACCCCTCCTTGCAGTCAGAGTGCCCAGGACAGGCTCCCAACCACCCTTCCACCTTCTTTCCACCCCCTCCCACCCTCTCCCTTATGTGCAAGGTGAGTTGGAAGAGGTCAGTAGAAGGGGTTAAGAAGGGGTTAAGGAAATTATTAGTTGGGTTATGTGGACGGTCAGGCAGAAAGAGTTAATACAGCAAGAACCAGGCAGAGACTGTCTTATCTATGTGTTCTGGTTTTTATACATCTAAGCAAACCTATGAGTGAAATAGACATCATATTGTTTTTCCTTTCACAGCCAATAATCTACTTTTTCTCATTCAAATATTCCAATTAGTTTCAAACCAGCACAATACACAAAGCAGGCAGGCTCTCTGTCTCTTCCTCTCAAAGTTTTCAAGTTTCTTTCAATAAGGTGTGGAAACTGAACAAACAAACAAACCCAAACCTCTAAACAAAAACCCAACACGGCTTCTCACCTTTTGTGCTGTGGGGACTGAAGCATTGAGTGTCTTGTAGGAAGTGTTTCGTGTTTTTCAGGATGAAACAGTTACTGAATGTCACTCATCAATGCAGAATGCTGTGATATAATTTAGAAGCTCATAGAAGCTCAGAAACGTAGCGACATGTTGGTGAGCAGTAGGAACCAACAAAAATGGGAGTTCTTTGTCACGAGGATATTAGTTACAGAAGGATTTGGGCATAATTTTCTGAAATGTCTTAGGCCTTTGTGACTTGGACGTTTCTAGCCAGGTGTCTCAGTACATAAATCACTTGGAAAATAAGACTGAAACACTCAAATGTTGAAAGGACTTCTCAATAAATTACTCTTGCTTGTAACAGGATAACCACATCATCTACATCATGCTGAAGCTGGGTATGCCTTTCTCTTAAAGGAGTCATGAATGACAGTAATTTTATGTCTTGCTTGCAGTGGGGCTGGGACCTTTGTGAGGCCTGAGAGCTGCGCCTGTGTAACAGAGACATCTGAGCAACTTGTTGGTGCATTAGCTTTTGCCTAGGTTGGTGGCACACATTCTTCACAGCAGGACTATTGGCTGCCAGAATGATGATCTTTGGCCAGTTACTGGCATAGACATGAGGTCGTTAAAAGACAGATTTGGAGATACACACTCTTCTTTTGTGTTGCCCACTTCCTTTGGTTTGCATCATCAAGAATCAGACAGGTTTCATGGTAACATAACCCTTGCCTGTGCAGGATTTGGCTCCTGGTTGGTTATAGCACCTCTCCCTCAAGCAGCAGACAATGAGCGCGTTTTGGGAGGGTGGTATCTTGAGGTGGGATATGTCACACACAGCTTGAGGGAGAAGGAAGAGTAGCAGTACTGTAGTGTGAACAGCCATGCTAAGTCTCCAAGTCAGTGTGAAGCCCTTCAGTTCATGGAAATGCTGTGCACAGTGATGGCCCTCACCAAGAATCTAATAACTCCTGCCAAGTGACCTTGGAGTTTCTCCCAAATGGCCACTAATGTGGCCTGGCTTTGCTCAGGCTGTTTGAGTATCCTTTGGAAGCTGCTACCATCGTGTCCTCGCACCCCAGGGAGTGCAGTGTCCCAGTTCCTAGGCAGCTCTGGCAGCTGCTGCTTCCTGGGATGTGGGTGGCCTCTGATGGGAATTCTGCTGATGCTGCCATGGAAAGTGACTCACACTTGAAAGCCAAGATTAGAGGCTGGTGTGTGAGAGGCTGCTCAGGGCTGGAGCAGTTGCCTGCAGAAAGGCTTTCTGGGTGACAGTACTGGGAGTGCTTTGGCTGTCACTGAAGTTGTGAGCCCAGAGTTGGGGAGTGCAGGGTCTACAAGGTGTCCAGGAGCTGTGGCCAGCCTTGGCCAGTAAAGCTGCAGGGTTTCAGTAATGGAGGTGGAATAAGAAAGTTGTTGTTAGACTGTTCTGGCACACAGACTCACTGGGATGTGAAGTCACCTGATGAAAACATTGCCCAATAACAAAAAATTCCTAGCAAAAAAATGAGCTTTCTGTTGCTGCAGTGCTGTTCTTCTGAGGTTTTCCATCTGCTTTACAAACAATATCTGGCTGAGCCTAGTAATGCTTCTGTGAGAACAGCATCTCTAGTGACAGCTTCCAGCTGTCTAGCAGATGAGAGCACCCAGGTGCTGTGGTAAACCAGGGGGTGAATAATAACCATCCCCATTTACAGAGGGATGCTGCTACAAGATGGAAAGAGACCACCTAGCTGGACTGTTTCACTGCTGAACATCCCTGTGTAGGCACTGAAGATGTGAACAGGGAGTGTGATGTAAGATCATTTAAGGAAGTATAAGAGAATAAATCCAAATAGTTCAGCCAGCTTCCTGTGGGTTAAGCAATGTTTGCTCCTATCAAACTTTAGGATCTTTGGAAGGGAATGTTCTATTTTGCAGAGTTTGTTTTGTGGAATTATCACAACCTCATAAGCAGGATATGGTCCACCAAGGCCAGGCTTGGAGCCATCTCTGGGTCTGCAGCCTCGTGCTGCCCCTCCAGCTCTCAGTGGCCAGGCCATGCCCTTCTGGAAGGGTAGGAGGGATCATGGTGTGCCATGGGGTGCTGAATGCAGTCAGAAGCGGGAGCTGCTCTGTGGCACAGATGATATCTATAAACTGTGATGACATTAATGTATGCCTTCTCCTACAAATGTGAATACCAACAAATACAAATTCCATGCAAATAAGGCATTCATGCAGCATGTGCAAATGGTTGAACATCTGAGGACTCAAATATTATATCAGAAGTTTTTCACATGCATGCCTGTTCCAAAATTTGCTGTTACAGAGCCCTTCTGTGTTCCCATGGGATCACTCAGGTGAGGAAGAAAGATGTACCAGCTGCTCCCCTTCAGCTGAAAGGATCACCTGAAGCAAGAACCATCTTCCTCTTGCTGGATTCCACCTTCTTCCTCAAAGCCTGCTGCTCCTGTTGATGCGTGGCACCTCAGAAGGACTTGCACCAGCCTCTGCGGCACCCCTCAGTAGGAAGAAAGGTGGATGTTAAGCCTTCCTCAGAGAAGGAAGCAGTACCCTTTGCCAACTGGCAAAGAGCAAGTGCTGGCACTAGCTGCAGAAGAGAATTTTTTCATTCATTCTGGGAAGACATACTGGGGATCCCTCTCCCAGCCCTTACAGGCTCTCCCAGCTGGAACCCAGGTGTCCAAAGAGGTTTGGGTGTGTAAGTGCCCAAACAGGCAAGGAAGTCTGTTCTGAGAGTTCCTTGGTCAGCTGTGCAAGTTTGCCTCCCTTTACAAATGTGAGAAGGAAGCAGAGGACACCAGAGTGGTTTGTCCAAGACAGTGAATTGAGTTCCCCTGTGCTTCTGTCCAGCACGTCGAGAAGGTTCCTCTTACAACAGGAAAGAACAAAGTAGAAACGAGTGTGAAGCATGCAAGACCTTCAGTGTGAAAATAGGATGCAGAGTCTGTTTTCTTCCCTTTTTTAGCTACCAGTGAGAGCTCAGAGGTCTAAGGACTTTTAAAATTGAACTGGACCTTGTAAAACAAAAATATGCTGTATAGAGCAGGGTTTATGGGAACTTCCTAGGAATAACAGAGGGAGAAGTAACCCACTAGTTCACATACAGGCAGCCAGAGGCAATGCTCCAGATGGATGGACTAGGAGTGTAGAGATGAGGACCTCAATCAAATTTGTTGGTAGAAAAGATGCCAGAGTGTCTCTTTGGTTTTTTTGTTTTGTTTTGTTTTGTTTTGTTTTGTTTTGTTTTTTTTAATAACTTTAAGCCTCTGTTGCTGTACAATCAAGGATGATCATTTAGGAGAGGGAGCAAGTTTATGGAGGGGATTATACCCTACATAAAGGCTGGGGTTTTTTTCCCCTTACAAACAGGGCAGCTTTTGTGGTGAGGATGGGAAGTCCACAGATGTGAGCTCAGGAGGTATATTCCTTGGCACTAGCTATGGGGTGCTCACTTGATTCATGAAATAAGACGTATAAGCATAAAAGTAGTCCCTGCCGTGTCCTTTATTAATGATGTTTAGGATTTTCTTTGCTGACCTTAAGCTTACAGATGTGATAAGGCAAACACTGATGTGCCATCAACAGCACATCAGTACAGGATGCACCTTTTAGCTTTACCCTCACCCTTGTCTTCATGCCCACAACAGTTCAGATAATTTCAAGTGGAGAAACTTTCTGCTAACTTTTGTGTTTAAAGAAAATTGTATCATATGGAGCAGCAAGCTCTATGGGTTGCAGTCACCTTTACTCTAAATATAATCAAGCAACTATTGCATGTATAGCTCCTTCCTTAAAATAAACCCTCTGCCAGCAGGTTAAGAGTTAAGGCCAGCAGCTCATAGTGTGTTGATAAATCTTCATTCTTGGCATACTAAATCACCAGTCTGCTCATTTCACATGTGGTGATACAAGGATGCCCTCTGCTCTGCCATAAATGCCAGTGCCCATGAACCAGTTTGATCAAGGTGCTGTGTTTCTAGCTCCCCTCCCTCGGTGTAGTTTGTCCTGCTGTGCACCTGAGTGCAGTGTCTTATCAGGTGGTGGCATGATGCAGGCTGCTTGGCTTTCCTTGTCCCTGCTGCCCATGCAGTAGCTTGGCACAGCCTGGATCACAGTGTGGCCCATGAGCTCCTCAGGGCTGTCTGCAGCTTTCTGGCTACTGTGGACTGTTTGGTTTCTCCCTCTCCTCAAAGACTTCTTATCTTGCAAAACATTCTAATTGCTGCTTCATTGGGTTTTACTGCAGAAAGGGAAAAATGTGGTGGTTTTGATAGCCAGATTGTATGTTTGCTTGTTCTTTTATTTTTGGCTTCTTGGGAGCTTATTGCCACTTTTCACTTTCTAATTGTCTTTTTCTAATCCAGGCAATTCTTATGCTCAGAGCCAAAATTTCTTATGGCAACACTTTACACCTGCTGGCTAGAGCAAAGCAGAAGAAAAACAGATTTTGGCTTAAGGATCAGTGAGTAGGAAGGCAGAAAGGCTCCTCATAAAGTTTTCTGTGTTAGAAT
>VWZE01007785.1:675556-690406 GCA_013396675.1 Eubucco bourcierii
GGAAAAAAAAAAAAAAAAGAAAAAGTGTATGTTTAAAGGCAAAAGACCTGGTTGCACACTCAGCTCCAGCTTAAGCTCTTTAACAGTATTTCTTTTAACTTCAGATGAAGCAAGCAGGATCCTGGGTACCATTGGAGGAGAAAAAAAGAAAACTACAGAAAAACCCTTGCTTGAGCACCCAGGCTGCAGTTCAGGGCACCCAGGCTGCATTTTAGGGCTTCCGGGCTGCATGTTAGGGCATCCAGGCTGTGCTTTAGGGCACCCAGGCTGTAGTTCAAAGCACCCAGGCTGTGGTTCAGGATGTTACAGTGGGATACTAGCAGAAGATTTTTGAGTAGTGAGCAGGTCTGTTCTATGTGTGTGAGGGAAGTGAGGCAGAGGCTGTGGCAGGCATGATACCCTCGTCAGGGATGTTGTTCAAACTGCAATGGGATGCTGTAGATCAAGGCGATAGCAGAAAAGACAGTCGGTCCTAGATCTCCTGGGAGAAAGGCATTTGTGTGAATCAGGCAGTGTCGTCGTGGCTGGAGAGAAATGAAATTTCCCAAGGACTTGTAGAACGACAACGTTTTACTGAAAAAGCATGCAGGGGGCTCACAGTTGTTTGCTTTTAACAAAGTACCCGACAAAAGTGATGACCGAAAAGGGAAGGATTGCTTCCCTCACTGCCCTGCAGCAGCCCAGTTGGTCCGAGGTGCGCCTGCTTTGGTGGTGAGACCCGGAGCTGCAGGAGTGCTGAGCACTGGCTCCCACCGCGCTGCGCAGCAGCCTGGCTGCAGCCGAGGCAAAGCTGCAGAACAACTTGCTAACGGGTTTGATCACTCCCATAATTTCTGTCTCCATGTGCACTGATCAGCCGAGAGACAGAGGCCATCGTGGTGACAGGGAATTTTAAAATGTTTGTTGTGAAGGGCGAAGCTGAATGCTAAATAGCAACATTTTGAAATGCCTCATCACAGCAAAGTCTCAGGTGGAGACGCCAGGCTCCCTACAGAGGAGAAGCACAACGAAGTGCTGCTGTCAGCCATGGTTAAGTGCAGTGGGGCATTGGATCCTGTGCTTCTGCCTGTACCGGCTCTGGCAGTGGTGTTGCTGCAGCTGTGGGCTCCAATGCCTTCACAAATGCTCTGCTGGAGCACTGGGACAGAATCCGGGCAAGGTGTGCCCACCCAAATGAGAGAGACCGAGCTGACCTGCTGCCCTGGTGCTTGTGCTCTGGCTTCTCAGGCTGCTGCACGAAAGGTGCCAGTGCTGGTGCTGCTGGCCCTACTAGGGAGGACCCCTCATCTGTGGAGCATCTCCTTTGTTCCCTCACAGTAACGGAGCCACAGCTTGCCAGGACTGATCCCAGCTAGGTCAGAGTTTGGCAGCTGCCATCAAGCTCTGACCACGTGTCTGAAATAATCTGCTTCCCTCACAACTATTGTTTCCTAGAGCATATTCCCAAGGGATTTGTCAGCCTACTCGCTTTGCATTAGCCCGTGAGTGGGGCCAACCAACCAGTTTTCCCTGGGAGGTTATTCCTGGCTGAACAGACTCCACTCTGCACAACTGGTCTTGTTAAACACAGTTTCCTTTCTTGCTTTCATTCCATGAGTTATAACGGGGGGTTCTCGTACTGCTGGAATAATGTCCTTCTTTGTTCTGAGACCCTTGCGTTGATGTGCAACAACACCCGCACACACACCCCCCTAAAAATGCATCCTTTTAAATAGACAAAAATGCCTTTTCTACATTGCAATTTCAATTGATTTTGATAGAAGGGATGGAGGAATTGTACAGAGAAGAAGAGGGGGAAAAATCCTTTAAAAATGAGAAGCGAAGCAAATATAGTTTAGTAGTATACTAGTTGCAGAATGAACAGCATATTGTATGTGCTGTGTTAGAGGTATGTTATGAATAACAAAAGCACTGGAGCATTTACATATTTGTTTTCAGAAATCCTGGCAGTTGGATTTCACCATTCTGTGCCTCTTTGCCAGAATCACTAAACAGTGGTACATATGGCTTCTGAAGTACCATATGCCGTAGAAAACGTTAGCTGATGCCTATACTGATGCGACACGCTATAGTCTTTATTTAGATTCTTTTTGCAGTTTTGAACAAAGAATATTAGATCATGGAAAACATTCTGCAAGCAGTGTGTAGTAGTACGTAGGGTAAAACACAATACATTGTACCCAGAGAAAAAAGCAAACTTAAAGGGGAGGGCATGGTGGGGCTGTGAATCAGAGTGAGCACATGCCAAGAGGTGCATCAAGCAGGGTGACACGGTTTTGCAGGGCTGAGGCAGAAGATGTGCTTAAAGGGCTTAAAGCAAGGAGTTAAGAGAGCTCTGTTGGATGTACAGATTTTGAATCGGGTCCCAACTCTAAGATGTTCCCTGTTCCAAAAAGTACTTAGGCTTAAATTTAAGTACATGCATAGGAAACACGTGCATGAGTGCTTCTCTGCTCAGAGTCCTCATTGCAGGAGCAGCAATAACTCTGCTTTCTCCCACATAGATGTCTGAAAATAGTGACAATAGGCACAATTTTAATGAGTCATGTGAGAAACACCTTGAAAATAAAAAGAAATGTGGGTTCGAACACAAATGGCCACCGTGCCCAACCTGGAATCAAAAGATAAAATTGGGCTTTGTTCTGACAAGAGTTTTTAAAATACATTTTCCCCTTCCATCTTGACATCTCTAACGATGACTGCATTCACAGACTTGATGTTGATGGGGACACCAGACCCTGAGGGGAGCCAGTGTTGTGGATCATCAGAACTGACCAAAGGAGAACATGCCCCTGGGGGGACCTAGGCAGTGTTACATACCCCACAGCTCCCCTCCCAAGCAATGCCCTACTCTCCCCTTCCTCTCTCTTCTGACGACTCTGCACAGAGACCACTGCCCTGTGAACACTTAATAGGCTTAGCTTTAAGCACTGCAGTAGATACATATTTAATTGAAGGAATCACATTTGGAGCTGGAGGGAGAAGCATCATGTCTCTACATCATGGTTTGGACCTTGCTCTTAAAACACACTCAATTTCCCAGAACCTGAGGTATGTTACAGAGTTCACATACTCTGTGCCAGAAGCATGATGGTGTGGTACAGCAAGTATTGAGCCAAGGAAAGTAGAAAATTGGGGAAACAGGATTTTTTGACACTTGGTTGAGGCCGCTCAGCTAACCAGAACAGAGATTAACCCAGCACAGAAACAGGAGGTGGATCAGGCTCAACTCTGCACAGAGCTGGAGGAGAGCAGCTTCCCCGAGAGGTGGGAGCAGAAGGCCAAAAGGACAAGGGCTTAGGCTGAGCTTGCACCACAGATGGGCAGGGGAATCAGGGAAGCTGTGACTGCTGGCTGTGAGAAAACTTATCTGATAAGCCTTATGCAGAGCACAGGTGGTATTGGAGATGAGCACCACCATGGTGCAGTATACTGGGGGGGGTGTGGGGTGTGGGGGGGGTGTGCACTGCAGAAAGGTGCATGTGAAGGTTGAATAGCACAGGTAAGGCAAAAGGCCAGCTCTGGAAACTAACCACCTAATTCCTTGACAGGATGAAAGAAATAGAAAAGACATTGTGAGGAACCAGTGCTCTTGCACACCATGAGCAAAAGCAGTGGAAGATTTAGGATACTGAGGCTGTCACAGAAATTCATCTGTGAGGCAAGGACTGTATGCTCATGTGTGTAGGTAGTGCCTTACACATTTTATGAACCACTACTTAAATGAATGGATGTAAACAGAAATAGTAGTAGGAGTGGAAGCTGAAGGAAAGGAGACAGGAATGAGGGAAGCTTTCATTGAGCAACTGTCTGAGTTTGCCTCCTGGACTCACTGAAAACCAAATACCGGTTCCATATCAAACCTCATTAGGTGGGTGTGGTTTTATAGAAGTAATCAGAGGGGAAATTAAACTAAAAACTTTACATCCATCTCATCCCAAGGTGTTTTAATTCTTTTAATTCAAGAACCTTTACAGCACCTACAAGCAGAAGAAAATAGAGCCTCTCTTTCCAGAGAAGACAATGCTAGCAGTGCTGAGCAGGTGCTCTCTGCCTCTGCCTCTGGCCCCACATCACTCAACAAGCACGAAGAGTGCCCAGCCTGTCCCAGTAACGCAGCTGCCCTCTTTAGGCTGTGAACCAAGGTGTCAAAACCTGCACTGAGCTCACTAAGTCATGAAACAGGATGTTGTCCAGATTGCAATGGCTAGACATTGGAAGGGAAGGACAACCTGAGTCATGTTGACTGTTGAGCAGGTGAGTATAGCTTGTTCCCTGTGTGGTCAGTAGGTCATGTCTGAAGTGGCTAAGCAGGAGAACAGTTCTGGGCTCACTGCACCCGGGCAGTGGAGAGGTGGGTGCTACAGACCTGCCTGGTTTCTCCTTTCATGGCGTTAGAATAGCTCACACAGAGGAAATCTACTTCAGAGATACTTGGGTTTATTTCCCTCCCATCCCCCCAAAAAACCAAACCCTAAACCAAGAAGGAAAACCTCTGTACAACTCAGTTATAATGGCATCTCAAGGGGCACTCTGACTGCTCATGTTTTGACTTCAAAGCCCTGCTCCTGGCTGCCAAGAGGTGACAGTGCCACACTCAAGGGCCTGAGATTCTCTCTAGGCTGCTTGGACATGAGATCTTCCCATACTGAGGATATTGTGTATCCTTTCTGGGCACAAACTGACAACTGCTGGATTAGTCTCACTACCTTTCTTTTCAAAAAGCATCCACCACTGTCTGCCCTGTGGTTTGGAAAGGGGTTAACGCTTTCCTTTCCTAAACCTGAACTTGCCAGGACATCTCCTGTGTGCTGCAATTATTAAATGACACTTCACAACTTCATCTCCGCTCCTACTACATCTGCTTGCTGCTCCCATGTGCAATCCTGCTCACATCCCCAACATCTAAACGCATTGTTTCCTCTGTTTCTCCTGCCAGCATGGAAAGAAGCCATCCCTGAAGCAGGATTGCCTTTGAGCTGGCAGCAGTGATTGGCATTGGGCATTGCTGCTGAGACTCTGGCAGGCCGTTTAGCAGAGAACCTTGGCTAATGAATGTCATCCACACCTAGCAGATGTGCCACTGGCTGCCATGCCAGGCTACCATGCCAGATTTTTGACATAACACAGTGCTGCTGGACTGCAGCATAACTTGTGTCCTCTGCACGGTGTTCAGTCTCACAGTTATGAGGGAAAAACAAAGCCCATGTGAGGGAGAGTGAGGCATCGGCGTCTTCTGCTCCTCGGCCCTGCTTTCAATCACTGTGTAAATCGCGTTTGTGTTGCTTCCCTCAAGTGTCAGGGGATCTTTTTTTAAAAAAAAATAGAAAAAGGAAAGAGAAAACCACAAAAACCCCTCATCATCCTGCTTTTCTGCGCTTTCAGCCCCGGCTCCAGCTGGTCCCTGCCACCACCCGGCTCCACGCCTGCCCGGGGTTGGGCCGGGCAGGTCCCTGCAACAGCCTCGGGAGCCAGGTTTGATGCAGGGAGGTGCCAGGAAAGCGAATCTGGCCGCCGGCGACTTCTCGCTTTCGTCTCTCCTCTCCTGCCCTCCATCGGGGGAAGGCAGCATGTGCCCCGCAGAGCACCGCGCCCGTGGGAGCGGGCACAGAGGCGGGGAGCGCCGGGGCAGCCGCTACTGCTAATCCCAGGCGTAATCCCGGGAAGCGGCGTCAGAGCTGGTGGCCGCTGATCCGGGTCTGCTAGGAGCGGCTGCGGGCACCGGGGCCGGTCCGGCTCCTCCCCGGTTTGAGGTTCAGATCCCTGCGCACGGCTGCGTTACAGCCAAGTGCTTCGCTCATAGGGCACCAGAGGATCCGGCCATTAACCCTCTAACCAGCCGCGCGGGGGGGCCGCGCTCAGCCGGGCCCGGGGCTGCTCCTAGGGCTGGGATTTGTGCACTCTCGGGTCGAGCCACCCAGCTCCTGCTCGCTGCCGCATCTTCACTCGGGACCGTTTTCCACACTCACACACCCCCCACACCCCACCGCCCCCAGCTATAACCAGCACCGCTGGTTTTTGTTTCTGCAGCCGAGGGGAAGGCGCGGTGGGACAGCGGTGAGTTCCCTGCCCCGAGGGAGAGCGACCCCTAGATCCACGTCAGGGAGGTCAGCCCTGACCCTCGCCCTCGCTGGCCGAACCCGGTGCGTCCCGTTTGGAGTGACCGTGGGGGTGAGGTTATTCCCTCCCAGCTGCTGGGAGTCAAGTCCAGCGGGGCTGGGCTGACGGGATGCTGTCGGGGAGGGGCACGGGGGTGTCGTGTCAAGCTGAGACTCTGTGGTTGCGTGAGACCGGGTGCCAGAGCATGGGGGTAACGCAGATCACTTTGTCACTCTTCCCGGTTTTTAACTCGGTCTCTTCATCTTTCAATTGAAAACCAATTAAAGGCTTCTATAAATCTGTTAGCATCCCTGTTCCATGGGGCCCTCCGTGCCTGCTGTATTGCCCTTTAGATGCCTCTTCCTTTTTTTGTTTTACAATTGTTGTATCAATATAATGCTTCCTTTCTTCCTCTGTCTCTATAGATACAGATATACAAGGCAAACTAAAGGTTTCGACTGCTATTCAGTGCTTCCTCATTTGTCCCAGAGTCCTAACAGTGGTGCCCTTTCTCTTCTGGCTGCTTTTCCCTGCTTCTGGAGCAGCAGTTATGGGAGAAGCAGATGGCTACTGATTGGGTGAGCTTTGTGGCTTTAATACTGAATACTTTATGGAAAAGGACTTTATCATGCTTGGTTGGTCAGAGGAACAACGGGATGAGATTTATGACTAGAGAAAATAAATCTTTTTAAGTTTCAAGCTCCTTCACATACCCCACATCAAGTTGCTGTAGCAGAGCCAGAGCTGAAATCCTCTGCATCTTTCTTTTTTCCCTCCCCCTCCCCAGCTCTGTCTGTTCTTTTACTGCTCTCCCCACCCCCTCTCTGCCAGGGTTTAGCAACCCCCTGCAAACTTTAGGAACTGTCGCTCCCTGAAGTAGCCGAGGCCCTCTTAGCCCTGCAGGCTGTGCAGGAAGGAAAAGGCCATGCCCAGAGGTGGCTCATCCCCCTGACAGGAATGCTCTGGGCAGTCAACTCCTTTCAAGACTTCTTCAGAGAGTCACCCAGAGAGTGGCCGCCCAAAGTCCAGGTTGGGAGCTCTGAGTAACAGCCACATAAACCTGACAGTGATGAGACTGTGGGACCAATCCAAGTTGGATTGCCCACCACTCACTGCAGAATCCAAGTTTCCTGAAGGAAAGGGAGACTGGCACTGCCCAACTCTGCTGTACCCCATGCTGGACAGTTCCAGTCTGGGGCTGTGGGACTGTACCCCTGGGGAGTAGCTCTCTGCACTGTTCCAAGTAGTCCCTGCAGAGACACAACCCTTGCTGCCAGCTGCAGCATCAGCCATCAAGTCTTTTTTTCTGTGTGGTCTCTCAATGAAGCTGGAGGATGACCAAGAGCCATGCAGTGAGTGGGCTCTGGCCCATGCGGGATACTGGTGGTGTCCAAGAGCATGCAAGAGGCAGAAGCAGATTTTAGACCTAGAGGGATTTCTCCATTGCATTTCTGTCTTGCCTCACCCATGAGACCATACAGACCATTACATCCTTTATCAGGCTGTTGAACATTTGAAGGAAACTAAAGCCAGGTGGAAGCTTCCCAGATTAAATCTTGATGTTGCTACAAGGGCAACTAAGGAGGAGAAACACAAAGCTGCGGTGGAGAAAAATAATTTTGAGATAGAAAGTCGTAAGTGATTTAGGACTTTATAGTAAAATTTAACCAATCATTAGATCCAGTTTTCTCATCAGTTAAGAAAAAATAATCTGTGACGCTTTGGTGAATAAACAAATTAATATTTCTAACTAGTTTCTGTGCCTGTTCAGAAAGACGTACTGGGAAGTTAAAGCACCACCAGGGACTGAAGAAATAGCCAAGGTGCTGATGGCATCTCTGAGACATCTCCATGATGCTGAGTCTTGCTGTGGCTGTCTGAGGCTCTTTGGGGAATGGGCATATTTGCTCTTTGTTGGAGTGATACATGGTCAAAGCTGGCATCTGGCAAAAAGGGCAAGAGGGCTTTGCAGTTCTGTGGTGCAGTGGTGACATGATCTGGAAGTCCCAGTTGCTGCTGTGAGCACCAGTGAGATGCAGCTGAAGGATAAGTAGGAACAGGAAGGGAAGGGGGCCATAGGTTTGCTTGGGGGCTGAGATGGACATGCAGTAGGGCAGGTATTTTCCATGTGCCTTGGCCCTGATGAGAGCCTGGTAGTGGGAAAGGTTCCGTCTGAGGTGGGTCTGAGGTGTCCCAGAAGTATCCCATGCCTGCTTGGAAGGATTATTGGTGAGGGAAGTACTGCTCCTCCATGCTGCTCTTTGTCTGCGGTGTGACGGTGATGCTGCTGACCCCCCAGTGTAGGACCTGCTGAGGAATGGAACCATCCATGAGCCTGATAACAGTAAAATGCAGAGGCTAATTTGTCATTCAGCTGAGGGCCAGTTTATTTCCACTACTGAGGCCTATCTGCCGTGTTTATCTCAGGGGAAAGGATCCATTCTGCCTGCATTTCTTCAGGCACCAGAAAAGCTTGTGGCTCCATGTTTCTAGTTCCTTCTCAGTTCCACCTCAAGTGCTCTGCCAAGACCACAGCCCAGCCCCACTGCTGACAGCAACAGGCAGAGAGGGCAGCAAGGCAGCTTTGTCCCCAGCACCACCTGAGTGATCCTTGCTGGGCTTGTGCACTCCTGAGATCTTGCTTATTTCCTCAGTGATTCTATTTCCCGGGTGACTTCATGGCAAAATCACCTGTGAGCTGATTCTTGGCCGTGTGTGTCTCTTCAGAACAGAGGTGCACGTCCATAGGCCAGGTGTGTGTCGCAGCTTTGAGGCAGTGTTTCTCAAGGGACACAGGAGTGTTCTGGGCACAGGCTGTGCAGACTCACCTTTCCCTCTCGTCTTCCTGGGTGAAATTTGGGGAGGAAAGTGAAGGTTTCTCCAGGGCAGATGGGAGGGTGCCCTGCCATCCCCAGACCAACAGATCCTCCATCCTTTGCTGCCATCCCCGTGGTAACTCATCACGGGCAGAAAACTGGCGCTTCCATGGGAGGTTAAGCAATGTCACTGAGTGTCACACTTCTGTCTCCGCCGGCCCCTTGGCCCCCGCAGCTCCCCCGTTTCCCCGCTAGGCTCCCTGGTGGCGAGCTGCAGAGCCCGGATCTCCCACCCTGGGGCTGGATGGCCATCCTACTCGCGTGGGACTCTGAACGGCCCTCACGGCTCTTTCCGAGCCCAAGTCCCTGGCCTGCCCTGGCCACTCCCGGGACTCTCCTTCTCGGAGTCCAGTGCTGCCGAGCGCGGCCGGACTGGTGCCGTCGGGGGCGGTGGGGGCGGAGGACGGCGCGGGGTGCCAGGAAGCCAGAGATCCTCTTTTAAGGGACCGGAGCCAGCGGAGAGGCGATGGGAGCTCCCCAATCCGCATTGCCCGTGACTCTTCGCGGGAAATTTTCTGGAATAAAGGTCCAGAAGTTGCCCCCACATACCAAGGTTTCTGTGGGTGCTTGTACCGGCTGACGGCAGCGTTCTCAGGGCCCGCTACGGAAACGGAACCGCTTCGGGCCCGGTCTTTCCTTCCCTGTTTCTCCCTCAAAATCCCGCTGCTGCTTCCCGGTGAGGCCAGGGGAACGGCCGCCTCACGAAGCCGCGAGTTGGATGCTGCCCGCTTTCTGCGGCGAAGTCTCTGCCATCGCGGACAAGAACACCGTCTCCTCCGGGCTCCAGGGCGGTTGGGATTCGCTGTGGGCACTCCTGGTCCCGGCACTTGGAAGCTTAAAGTTAAAAAGAGAGAGTCCGCGGACATCGGTGCCGTTCTGCAGGGCTGAAAGACGCCGTGCAGGGAATTCACTTTTATGGGCGCATCCGAGGCTGAAGAAAGGCTCAGAAATGCCACTGCGGTCCTCTCTAGCGCCGGGGAATTTCGGCAGCGGAGATGATGTTGAAGCAATTTTGAGATAGTTTATGCGCCGTGATGTTCCTCAAATTTCTCGTGAATAAAAACAACGCCTAGGTTTTCTTCCCCCCTATTAATGACAGTCATTCGGACAATTTATATCACACAACCAGAGCTACAGCATTTTAAAAAAGAGAGAGGGAGAGAGAGCAAGAGAGAGAGGGGGGAAAAAACCCCGTCATCCCCCCCAAAATCCCACAAAACAACATGAAAATAATAATTAAAAAACCCCAAAAAACAACAACAACAACAACAACAAAAAAAAAAAACCAACCCACACCAAACAAACCAAAAAGCAAAACAAACCCAAACCCTTTGAAGCAGGAATTGAGATACATTTTTTTACAGACTTCCATATTTTAATGTTATGGCAATCTCCATTTTAGGAGACGCTGTGCTTTGTCGAATTAATAAGATAAATGTTGAAAGCACATTATAGGCAGCCTTTAATCCTAATGCAAGGAAAATCGTAATTATGTAGAGAATAAGTGAATTTGAAAACCAAACATCATCCCACTCTCTGATTGCAAGCAACGCTCCTTTCGCTTCTGGAAAACGCTTTGTCTCTTCTTTTGTTCATTTTAGGAGGGTTTAAATTTTTTTTTTTTTAATCTATTTTGTGTCTGAAATGACGGCCATGGGGGAGGAACCGGCAAAGGGTTTCACGTGCCGTAAACCCCTTATTTTGGCACAGAGCATCTGCGACTCTTTCACCGAGTCCGCCTGCGCGCCGGTCAGTGCCAGTCCCTGGGGGGGAGAGCCCCGGTGCAGTCCGTGGTGAGAGACCCTGGAGGCCGCCCAATCGACGAGGCTCCTCGCGGGAACACCAACTCGGGGAGTGCTCCGGCGGGACCACCCGGTCTGACAGTTCCCGATGCCCGGCCGCACGTCGGGCCTCTGTCGCGCGCTTCCTTGCCTCGGCCGGGTCCGCGGAACGCGGCGGGCACTCATTACCGGAGCGGGCACGGGCATCTCTGCCCGCCTGCATCCCTGGGAGGAGAGATTTCCTCGAGAGGCCGGAGCGTTCCCTCCTGCCTGGCAGGTGAGAGGGCAGAGCGGGGAAGAGACGGCTGGGATTTTGGCTCCGGGTGGAACGGTCACCGGGCCCCTTGTCTCTCCACCCCGCACCCCTTGCCAGGCGGCATCAAAGCCACAGGTTGGCACGGCAAGGTGTCGGTGGGGGGATGCACCCTGGCCTCCTCCCCCCTCTCCGCAGGTGCCCGGTGGCTCCGGGGCCAGGTAAGAGGCAGGCGAACAGGCAGAGAGCGGGCAGCCCCCGAAGGGGTTAAAGGGAGGGGACGTGGGCTGTCACGCGTCATTGGGCAGATTATGTGCAGCAAACAAAAAGTGTGTGTCTGTGTGCCAGTCACTCACTGCATCGGGTCCATCTGCACCGCTCGCCTCCTCGCCCGCCTCCCCTTCTCGCCCGCCCGCTCCCCGCAGCCGCCACCCGCGCCCGGCCCCCGGCCCGCCGCCTCCCCGGCCATGGAGCTGCTTTGATACAATAGCGCCGGGGGCAGCGGAGACAGGAGCCCAGCTTTGTGCCACTTGTAGGGCAAGGATTATATTCCCACTCCCCCTGGTGAGTACCCGCGGAGGGGCCTCGCCATCCCCCGGCTTCGCCGCCGCCGGGCTCAGCGCCGGGCCGGGGGGGAGCCGAGCCGCGCCGCGCCGGCGGAGTAGCCCCGGAGGAAGAACAATGACGGGAGATGGCCGTGCCGAGGGCCGGAGTGTGGCAGCCCTGCCCGGGATGCAGTGCCCGGCGGCTCCGACTCCGGGAGCTGCTGCGGGAGGGGCCCCGGCTCCGCCCGGCCCGGACAAAGGGCAGCCGGGGGGAGGCAGCTCCGCGGGGCCAGAGGGGACCCGAGGATTCGGGAAGATGCGCGGCTGCGGGAAGCCGTGCGGGGCCCAGCGAGGGCGGGTGGAAAGTTTGGCGGGGGGCGCTTGCTGCCGTTTGTTTCGTTTGGAGAAATAATCCCTTCGGGGAATGGATGCGCCGGGCAGCGCTGCAACGAGAAAGGCGGCGGAGAGGCAGAGAAAGCGCCCCACTCTTCGGGCCCCGTTCCTTGGAGTAGCCGGGATCCCCCGCCGCCCACGCGGTCGCTGTCGGGGGCGAAGTTCCTGGAGTCTCCGAAGACCCGGTTGTCTCCCGAAAGCTGGGGGAAAGGCAGCTCGGAGGGGCCGTGCCCGATACGAGCTGCTTTGAGTATGAAGAGGGGCACGGAGAGAAATGCAAATCTGTTGGCGAGCGAACCCCAAAGGAATGATTTCGATGCCAGATGGAATGGGGGGGAAGCAGCTTTACACTAATCGGGTCGGAAGGGGCAAGGGCACTCACAGCCAGGCGCGCAGCTCCGGCATCGGCACAGCGGGGCGGGGAAGAAGGCACGGGTAGACCGGCGGTCACCGTCCCGCTGCTCATTGCCTGCTGCTCGCATCCTGCCCGATGCCCAGTGCCTACTGCCCGCACCCTGCACCCTGCCCGCCTCTCCTCCGCCTGCATCCGTCTCCTGTCTCAGCACGGGGGCCAGGGCTCACCCTCCGCCATAAATAAGCGTGTCGAGGTAAAAATAATTACCTCTGCTTGCTGCTTTTAATTAAAGTCTCGGAGGGAAAGTGCTGGATTATGGTAATGAGCAGACATACGTTCCCTCTTGTCGAGCGGAGCGGGAGGTGAACTGACATGCAATCAGCGACAATGACAAGCCACTTGAAACCCATTCGCTCTGCTCCTCTGTCACAGCCCGGAGACCGGCCCGGCTGCGCTCTCGCAAGAGCCCCGGCGACGGAGCGGAGGGAGATCGGCCGGGAGCCCCGCTCCTGCCCTCGATGGAGGCCCGGTTTTTTTTTCTAGCTCTGCCCGTGGCCGGAGTCGCAGCTCTTTTTCCTCAGCTGCCCCCGGAGTCGCTTCCTCCACGCTCGCAGCCGCACTCTCCCGTGAACAAATCCCCGCGGCGGCTACCCCTCACCTCCCCGCCCGCTCCGGGAGCTCGTCGCCGTCTTATTTTTTTCCCCTCCAGACTGGTGCAAGTGATCACCTGCTTTTTTCTTTCTTTCATTAAAAAAAAAAAAAATCTTTATTATTATATGAAATTTGTTGTTAATTATATATTTTTTAAATTTTGGGGTTTTTTCCCTGGAGGGTCGCGGCTGTATCTACGCGGAGCCCTACGGCGGGGCCCGCCGTGCTGTAGCGTTCCCGATACCCGCCAGCAGGCATGGAGGACGCCGGCGTCCAGAGGGGAATCTGGGACGGGGACGCCAAGACGGTGCAGCAGTGCTTGACTGACATTTTCACCAGCGTTTACACCACCTGCGACATCCCGGAGAATGCCATTTTCGGCCCCTGCGTCCTGAGCCACACGTCCCTGTACGACAGCATTGCCTTCATCGCCCTGAAGTCCACCGACAAACGCACTGTCCCCTACATATTCCGGGTAAGAGCCGCTCGTCTGCGGGCCTGGCCCGCACCGGGAAGCCGGCCAGGGCCGTTCTTCCAGACGGCCGGTGCCCGAGAGCAGCCCCACCGGGCCTCCCACCGCTGGGATGCTTTCTCCCCCCTACTGGGATTCTTTTGTCCCGCCGCCGGGATGCTTTTTCCCTACCGCCGGAATGCTTTTCCTTCGCTGCCGGGATGCTTTTCCCTCACTGCCGGGATGCTCTCCCCCGCCGTCAGAGAGGGCAAAGCCTTTCCCCGCCACCTGCCCGACCCCGTCCTATGGTTTTGTTGGTCATTCTGTGCGCGCTGCTATAAACGCGGTTTTCCAGGTGGACACGTCGGCGGCCAACGGCTCATCGGAGGGGCTGATGTGGCTGCGGCTGGTGCAGTCGGCACGGGAGCGGGAGGAGCAGAACCTGGAGGCCTACATCAAGAGCGGGCAGCTCTTCTACCGCTCCCTGCGCCGCATCGCCAAGGACGAGGAGCTGCTGGTGTGGTACGGCAAGGAGCTCACGGAGCTGCTGCTGCTCAGCCCCGCCCGGACCCCCGCTCGCAGCAACGGTGGGTACCCCGCGGCTCCGGATGGGAGGGGGACGACTGGTCCGGGACGCCCCCCCGGGGGATGGGAGGGAAGCGACCGATGTCGGGATGCCCCAACCCCTTTACTCGTAATCCCCCTGGGAATCCCCATAGCCGGCCTGCTGGCTGATGGTTCCCTCCGTGTCTCTGTTTCTCGGACCCCATATGCCCGTACCCGGCTGCAGGCTCTCCGCCCTTTGCCTGCCCCGAGTGCAGCCAGCGCTTCCAGTTCGAGCTGCCTTTCGCTGCTCACCTCCGATTTCGCTGCCCCAAGAGGCTGCACGGCCCTGACACTGGTCCAGCCGCCGAGGTCCCTGGTGGCAAGGATGGCTCAAGCAAGGAGCAGGAGGCTGGCAAGTACTGCAAGCCCGGCGGCCCGCTCCACCACCCCTTCTCCGGGGCCGACGGCGGCAGCGCTGCCGCCAGCACCAAGCCCTCCACGGACTTCCACAACCTGGCGCGGGAGCTGGAAAACTCTCGCGGCGGCCACGGCGGGTCCCCGGGGCGGCCGGCGGCCCCCGAGGGCGGCCCTGAAGTGCCGGCCGGCAAAGCCAAGCGGCGGTACCCCGAAGAGGAGGAGCGGGGCCCCGGGACGGCGGCACGGGGCCGCTTCCCGACGGAGCGGCCGGGGTTGCCCTCGGCGCCCAAGGAGGAGCCTGTGTGCGCCCCGCAGCAGCAGTACCGGGCAGCCGGTTCTTACTGCGGCCTGGAGGAGGGCGGCCGGCTCTTCGCACCGCCCAGCCCGGAAACCGGCGAGGCCAAGCGCAGCGCCTTCGTGGAGGTGAAGAAGGCAGCCCGCGGCCCCGAGCCAGACGGCGGCGGCCCCGAGGAAGGCCAGGAA
>VWZE01007785.1:693255-715931 GCA_013396675.1 Eubucco bourcierii
TTCTGGTAACTTCCCTGCCCACATTCGTAGCCTGCGTTGGCATCACTGCCCTCAGCTTCCCTCTGACGCTCTTGACTCAGACGCGCTTCATCAGAGCGCTTGCCTTTGAAAGCCAAAATTCGCTTGGTCCCCAGGACTGCTGTCTCAATAACCCCAAANGCTGGGCACTGGCGTGGCTCTATCTCTCTGCAATCAATTGCGGGGGCCAACCCTCAAACACGCCCTGGGAGTTTTCCTCTAAAGCGGCCCGAGGGGTTCCTACTCCGGGGTTGGGTGTTTGGGGTTCTTTCAGTAGCCGCACGGCGTTACCGGGTGCTTTGTCCGTGACCGGAGGAGCTGGCAGGCGGCCGGGGGCTACGGGTGTTTGGGCGGGCGGCTCCGGTGCTGCCGGGGGTGGGCGGGCACCGCCATCTAGTGGGGCTGCCGCCGGGCTGATCTCGGTGGGACAGGAGGAAGATGCTCGGTCACCTGTCCAGGCTTGTCCCCGAGGGTGCGCGCTGCTTCAGGCCCCCCTTTCGGGGTAACTCTGGCACTCTGTCAACTTCGCGGCCTCCCTCAGGGCTCAGCGCATCCTTGGCACAGAGGAGGCTTCTAGCGGAGTTGTAAGTGATGCTCGATGTGGGGCGCTGCTGGAGAGCTGCAGAGTCATCTCTGGCCCCTTGACCTTTCCCACGGGTGAGTGTTGTAGGGGCTGTTTTGCAGCTGCGGCTTTGGGACACTTCAGAGCATCTCTCACACTAATTTCAGATACTTTCTGGGCTGTTGCAGCCAAGCAGCTGTGTGCTTTTGGAGCAGATTGGGACTCTGGGGGTATCCTGCAGTGTTCTGCTCTGCCACTCTCTCGTTTTGCCCTGTCTGCAGGCAGATTGCTACGCCCCAGTGGTTTGCCCATGCGGCTTTTTGGGGCTAAGGGGCAGCTACCTGCATGCCCATGCCCTTGAAAACACCATCCCAGCTCATATCTGGTGCAGTAGGCACCCTGCACTGTTACTGGTACACAAAGTTCACATTGTGCCTCTGCATAAGTACTGAAAATGTACAAGATTTTTGGGCAGAAAATCTGATCAAAGATGTTAGATTTTATTTTGGTAAAATCTGATGATATCAAGATCAGAATGGGTAAATAAAACATCACTGCACAGGGTAGAGGCTGGCCAGGCTGCTGCACCAGCTGAATTGTTCTGCTAGCAAGATCCCCTCCCAACATTGCAGCTCACAAAAGGCAGCTTTGGGGGTAAAGAAGGGTAGCCTTCACCTTTGGCCTGCCCCAGAGCTGCCAGGGGAGCCACCTGCCTGCTTCCTGAAGTGCTGGAGGTAAGGATACCCAGTTCACAGCAATAATTGTGACAAAAGCTAATGTTGCTGCTATTAGTGGGGTGCAGCAGACAGGCTCGTACCTGTGGCAGGTGCTTTTGGAAAGCATAGCTGGATTGCATTTATTCTAATGGGTGTTGGTGATACACATGGGCAAAACTGTGTTTTGAGGGAGCATTGTTTGGTTTAATACAACAAGCAGCAGTCAGGTGGCCACAGGCAGCAGCCCCACAGGTCACAAATCCCCAGACTGAAGCCAGGAGCAGCTTTCTGCCTTGGGGCCTGATCTCATCATGCTGGAGCCAGTGGGAACTTTGCTTCTGGCTCCACATGGCAGCAGGTTCAGCTGTGAGTGAGCACCCACACTGCGGGTCACTGGTAGCCAAACTCCCTGACTCTACAAGCACAGGCTGAACAGAGCTGCTTTCACACAGGTTTTTCTCCTTGAGTTGCCTGAGTGAGGCTTTCACAGGGGTGGCTCTCTCCCGTTTCCCTGAAGCACTCTTACAGAGAGCCCATAGCGCAGTTCCTACAGTGGTGCCCAAAAATCTCCCTGGCTTTCCTGCTAGGTGTGAGGATGCAAAACAGCACAATGTGGGGACAAAAATCTGCTGCCCAGTTGGTGAAATCATTTGCTGGTGTTGTTTTTGAGTAGGTTGGGCTCCTCTGCAAGATCATAGAATCACAGAACAGTAAGATTGGAAGGGACCTCAAGGGTCATCTAGTTCCAACGCCCTGCTATAGACAGGGACACCTCCCACTAGAACAGGTCACTCAAGGCCTCGATGTGTGCTGCTAGTTAACCTGTAACTGGGCAAGCTGTTAAAATTGAAAAATCAGCTGTTGTGATTTCACAGTTATACCCAGCTCTCAGAAATTAGTTATTTGGCTGTAGATATGTAAGAAAAGACTGAACTATTTTGAAAACAATGCAAGCTATACAGAATTTATTTTCTGCTTTGGAGCCAAAACCCAACCCTGCTGCTAAGGTCTTATTTGGAGGAGGAAAAGATCTCACCCAATACAGAAGGTGTTGATGGTGAGTTTAAAACAAATACATACAAAAAAGCAAAATGCATGGGGGGAGTTCCTGTTAAATATGGTGCTTTTCTGCAAAATGCTGGAAATACCTTGCTTGCTTTTGGTTTATTTTAAAGACAGGCTCAATTTCACTTGTTGCTATTTATTTGTTTTCTTTATGTATTTTCCATTGTGACAGTTGGGCATTGTGATCAGGGTTTAAGCACTGAAAGGTTGCTTTCTCTGCCCTATCCTATGAGCAGGAGGAGGGTGGCTGTCAGTGGCTTGGAGTACTGTGGTTAGGTTAACATTAGGCTCTCCCTTCCAGTGTGGGCACAGGAGTGGAACCGCCCTTTTCCACAGCGCAGCCCTTGTCTGCAGCAATAGCTTTAGAGTTTTGTTCAACCCAGCATGTGCTACAGCCCTGGTGCCGGACAGGGTCTTGAGAGGCCTTGCTGCACTAAAAAGGAATGGAGCACATGTGCGTTGATGTGGAAATATCCCTATGCTCCCAGCCTCTGTGGTACCAATTGCCTATCAGAAATCCCTCAGCATTGCTCTGGGGGAGGCTTGTGAGTTTGCCTTCTTTTAAGAGGGTCCACATTGGTGTCAGGGGTGACTGCATATGCCTAGGGATGCACCAGTGTGTCTTGTGTTGATTGTCAGATTGTGTAAGTGCAGGAGAGTTGCTCAAGGGGGCATGAGAAGGCTGTGGAGCATCTGGGGCCAGCCCATGCGCACTGCCTCTTGCTGGGAGCTGGAGCTGCTTAGTTTGAAAAAGAGGCGGCTGAGGGGAAACCTTATTGCTGTCTGCAGCTACCTGAAGGGACGTTGTGGAGACGCTGCTGCTGGTCTCTTCTCTCAGGTAATTGGAGACAGAACAAGGGGGAATGGCCTCAAGCTGAGACTGGGGAGGTTTAGGTTGGACATTAGGAAAACGTTTCTCATGGAGAGAGTGGGCAGGGGCTGGAATGAGCTGCCCAGGAAGGTGGTGGAGTCACCAACCCTGGATGTGTTTAAGGGTGATTTGGATGTAGTGCTTAGGGACATGGTTTAAGGTGAATCTTGTAAAGTAGGGTTCTAGGTTGGACTTGGTGATCCTGAGGGGCTTTCTCAACCCCAGTGCTTCTGTCATTCTGTGTGATTTGGTGTAACATTCATCTTCAGCTGTACCATTTACACTATATTTTCCCTCAATAGACCAAATCGATGCACGAGGACAGCAGCTACGTGTTATTGTTCTGCAGGCCCGCTGCTAGCCCCTCCCCACAGCATTGCAGGGGGATGTGCTGCAGGAGAAGTGGTGCTCAGGCTCCTCTGAAGTGAAGCCTCTCGTGGCCTCTGTTTAGCCTTTCCCTTTCCTACAGCTGCCAGCTGCCGTGGTGTCTTGAGAGCAACAGCATGCCCTGCTGGTGTTTTCCAGTGGCAGAGGTGCTGAGGTGACTTCTGAGTGACCCTGGTTGCTTTTATATCCATGGGAAGGGGTGAATATCACCCGTTAGCATCTGAGCACCCTGCAGCACCTGCGTTATCTTAATTAGATTAAGTTGGTTCCATGCATCTAATGACATCATCTGCTGGCAGAGCTGCTCCAGCAGCCAAGGCTTGTGCCTTCCCCCAGGACTGGGGACCCTACCCAGGAGGATGCAGAATAATGGAGGGTGCAGCCAGTCCCCTCCTGCTGCAGGTGAGTCTCCTTCAAAACCTAAGTCCTTGTTACAGAGCTTTTCTGCAAGCTCCTGGAGTGTTGTGGGGTTGCATTTCGCCAGGAAGCTGCTAGCTCCAGGGCATCCCTGCATAAGCATAGGGACACAATGCTGCTCCACAGTCCCCTGAGAGGTTAAATCCATCATGCTATTATTACTCTGCTAATGCTGTGAAATAAGCCATCCCGTGGGTGACAAAAAAAAAAAAAAAAACAAAAAACCAAACCCAAGTGATACTTAAAATCTGGCATGCTTTCCCTGGTAAGCAGTCTGGCAGGGCACTGCAGTAGGCTGGCATGGTTTGGATTGGGTCTTTGTACCCATAGACATCCTGGGGGAACCACCTCTGCTTCCTGTTGACAGAGTTGGTGGAACAGGCACAGCCAGGGCTACAGCTTTACACACAAGCTTGATGAAAGAGCTTTGCCAGCTTGTTTTGTGTTCTGTCACATTTTGCCTTGCATATTTTGAAGGGAGATTAAACCAGTGCTGGGCTGGCATTTGGTCATTCCTGCCATGGCAGAGCACAGACCCATGCCACGTGGTAGATCAAGCAGAGCCCTTCTCTTTAAACAAGACATTTTACACTTGAAACCAAACTTATCCTGTCTGTTTGCTAAAAGTTTTCTCTGTAACCAAGCCTTAAATAATTTAGGTAACATAACATCAGCATTAGGCTTCAGAAGCTGCTGGGGTGTGCTTAAGGGTTGCTGCTGCCAAAGGCAATTACACTGGATTATTCCAGGAAATCAGCTATTATACCTACTTATTTATTTAGATTTAAGCCTCATCTCTCTCCCTCTCTTTTTTCTTGTTGTTGGGGGTTTTTTTTTGTTTGTTTTTTTTGTTTGTTTATTTGTTTGGTGTTTTTTGTGGGTTTTTTTTTGTGGGGTTATTTTTGTTTTTTGTTACTGCATCACACTACATTGGGACTTGGACCATTTGGAGTTACAGTTAATGCCTTTTGTTAATGAATAGATTCAAGTGAAAACAACCCAAGATAATACAGTTCATGCCCAAAGCACCGCTTGGGAGTTTTCTTTCTCAGGGTTTCATCATGATGATGAAAATGTGCCATAAGGAAGGCATTTTGCCCAGTGTGGCCAGTTGGACTGCAGCCCCAATGGGGTCATGGCAGTCCCCAGAGAAGGAAAATGGCATCCTGCAGATGGGCTGGAGGCTTCATCTCAGGTAGGGCCCCATGTGACAGGCAGAGTATCCATGTCCTATCCCACATCAGGGAAAAGCAGAGAGTGCAGGGGATGAGACCCAAAAGGGCTTGGGCTGTCTCACAGTGCTCCCCAGAAAGGAATGTGAACATACCACCTGGTGAGGTTGCCTCTGGCAGCAGGTCTAGAGAACCATCCTGGAAAAACTGACCCATTCAGTGTCAGCTCCATGGCATTTCCAATGACCTTGCCCCAAGGGATCTTGGATTTTCAGCATTTTCTTCATTGCTGGGGAAAACTTTGTCCAGAAACATGTGTGAGCAGAGGATGCTTGGCAGGGTAGCAAAAGAAAAGCTGGTGGAAACTATGGAGACAGACTCTAGGGTCAAAATCTGTGAGACTGTGCTTGATGATGGACCTCCAGGCGTGGCAGTTTGGGGTGGGCACTGCCCTTAGGACTTGCATGTGCATCCTTCCTCCTCCTGGCTGCTGCTCTGCCCATCATCTCCATGATAACTTCAAATGTTTTTATATTCACCTTAACTCACAGTGCCAGAAATGATGCATGGTCTCTTCAACCCAGATGTAGAACAGAAGTTTCCCAGGGGCTGATCCTGTGGCAGCTCCAGCCTTTAAAGCAAGATGGAAAAGTGGAGTTCTCCTCAAGTGATGTCACTGTGCCTCTGTGAATGCCTTGGTCATGCTGGTATACAAGGTCCAGTGCAAACCTTGTGGAAGAGGTTCATAACCTCTTTAGGTCTCTGTCTTGCTCATGGATCTGGATTTAGAGTGAGTATGTGCACATATAAAACAACAAGGTGAAATGGGCAAGTGGAAGTCACAGATTTTACCTGGCCAACCACTGCAGTTGGAAGAAGTAAACAAGGTTTTGAGTGCCATGACCCTCCTTCAGGTATGTGTATCTATATATAGGTATCTATATATACACATTTATATATAAACATGTGCATATATCTGTGTGTGTGTGTATATATATATACACATGAGCTGATAAATTGCTTGAAGGTGTGGTAACGTTGTTGTGAGATCATTTTTGCTCACACCAGACCATACCAGGTGTCAGTCAGCTGGATATGGCCCCTGAAGTGCATGCCCCTTCCCTGCGCCCCTGACCTTCAGCTTCTTCCCAAGGCGAAGGTCACCCTCAGCGTGCCACCCGCCCTGCCTCCTTCCTGCGGAACCTGATCCCTGGGCGCACAGCCCGGCCAGAGCCGACCCTGCTGCGGGCCACGGAGGCTTTCCTGTGCAGGCTTTAGCGGGAAACAAGTTTGCAAGAGCAGCAGGGGCACGTAGGTAGAGCGTGGGCTGTGTGCTGGGCAGGGCAAGATCAGCTAGCTGACGGTGGCTTCTGTGGAGGTGAGATTTTCCCGGTGGCTTTGGGAGATGTGCAGGAAGCCTCAAGGAGCTCCAGGAGCGGCAGAGGGCAGAATGTGCTCGGTGCTGTGCCGGGTGATGCATGGGCTGTAGCCGCGGGGTCTCCTCCCGGGCCACGGCGCTGTGTGGCAGTTGTCTTTGTAACTGGCGAGAAATACGGCTGCCGATGCTGGAAGGGCACCGGGCACATGTGGGACTTAGGGTGGCAGCGGCGGGAGGATGCGGGGCCGCCCCCCTCCCTGCCTAGGAACCACAGAGGATGTTGCATGCAGACAGGGGCCAACGCTTCCCTGCTCGCCTCCAGATACTGTCAGGGCAATTATGCGGCGGCAGCCCCCACTGACCCAGGGGCTGCTCTCTGGGGCCGAGCACGGCCCGACCACCCCGTGTAGGAGAGGAAGCAGCTTTTCCACTCGGGGGGCTACCTCCAGCCCCAAATCCGCTCCCATGCCCCCTGCCCGCGGCTGAGGCCGGGCTAGCTGTGCAGCTGCCGGCTGTCATCCTCCTGCATCCCCGGCCTAGGGGGCTGCAACCCAATCCCTTCTCCTTCCCAAGGGTTCCGCCGGCCCCGCCGAGCCCTCGCTCGGCCGTGGGGAAGCCGCTGACAAGGTATTTCTCGGCGGTAACTCGAGCGCAGCCCAGCGCCTCTGTCTCGGTGGAGCGGACAAGTTAATTCCCCAGATTTATGCTACCCCCGAGCCCCAGCATCTGCTGCGGGGGGCGGTGCGGGGGGTGCTCGGCGCTGCTGGGGCCGGGCACAGGTGCGGGGCCGCCGCCCGCTTATAAATACCCGGTGGCAGCGGGGAGGGGCGTCCCGGTCCCCCCCGTGCCCGGTCCCCCCCGCCGGGGCTCCGCGCTGGAGCGGGATGCGGCGCGGCGCCCGCCCTCCCGCCGGCAGCATGAGCCCGTCCATCCTCCTCCTCCTCCTCCTGGCCCTGCCTGCCCGCGCCAGGCGGCAGCAGGTGCCCGGCGGGGAGCAGCCGGGGCNCCGCCCGGGGCGGCGGCGGGGCCGGCTGTACTGCCGGGTGGGCATCGGCTTCCACCTCCAGCTGCACCCCGACGGCCGAGTGGACGGTGCCCACGACGCTAGCCCGCTCAGTGAGTGCCCGGGACTGGGGGGGCCGGGGGATGTCTGGCAGTAGCTTGACGCGGGGGGCAGCGGCATCCCTGTTCCTGGAGCAGCTCCTCTAGGGTGCTGGAGCCCCTCTTCTGCCATCTTCTGGGGTGAGCTGCAGCCCAGGTGGCCCCAGGTGGTGAATTAGGGAGACTGCCCCCTCCGGGAAGCGGGTACTGGGTGTGCTTGCACCCCGTGGGCTAGGGCGGGACGCAGCCTCTGTGAGCATAGCAAGCTCTGTCCTGCTCGCTTCGGTAAGTGCCATCCCACGGGATCTGTAATCCGTGGGAACCGATGTGAAGGTTCTAGCTCTGCGCTCCCACCATAGCACCCCAGCGGGGTGCCAGGAGCAGGGAGGATGCTGCACCAGACTCTCCCATTCACCCCTTTTCTGTCCTTATTCCGTGTAACTTTTCCATCCTTCTGCATTCTCATTCTTCCAGCAGCACAGTAGGATATATTTAGTTTAAAAATAGGACTGAGGCTGACATTCCCCCGAGAGAAAGCTGTGCTAACTCACGGCTTATCCTTCGGGTCGGAGTTGCCGTGATATCCTGTCAGAGGGAATAAAATGACAGGCAGGGAAGAAAAATCACTTAAGAAGCCTGAGACTTGGGCCTGAGGTGACCCTGGTAGCATGCGTGGCTTCAGCTGTCAGTGTGCTCGCAGGGACACGTCTACATCTGGCCTGGACCAAAGAGTTGGAGCCTTGGTTTGTAGTATGGTGCTGCAGCAGTGTAGCCCCCAGGCAGGCCTGCTGAGAGGTCAGAAAACCTGCATGGGGTTTGGAGGAGCACTGCAGGGGTGTGGCCAGTAGGGGATTAGGGGATGAAAAGGGAATGGGGGAGAAAGAGGCATTCAAGTCAGGGCTGGTTTAGGAGATGTGAGTTTGGAGGGGCTGCCTACATCCCCCTAGAACTTCTCTGGCAGTGGCATGGCAGTGGGGCTCGCTGTCATGAGAATTGTGAAGCCTTTGAGGCCACAGCTGTCTTGCAGAGACTTGAATTATGAGAAGTTCCTTCCTCTTTAATCTGAGACTTTTCTCCCTGGAAAGGTGACAGCAGCACCAGCTCTGAAATTTTGGAGTGGAGCCAGCTCCAGCTAGGGGCACATCCTGGTGGCAGGGGGCCATACTGGGCTGTTGCTCTGGTTAGCCATCCCCTACAGGGCAGGAGTTGGCTTTTGGTAGGGAAGCCTTGGCTTTGGCACCCTAATAACTGGAGTGTGTCTTCCAGCCAGTATGGCCATCCCCTCAAAGGCGAACCCCAAGGGTTTTGGGCTGCCCTTAAGGACAGGCAGTATAGTGGAAAGGGTTCATACCTTGTTGCGGTGGGGCTATAATCCCATGTCTCTTGACAGTCGCTACCACTGGGGCGTGGGGGGTGAGGAGGTGTGGCCCTTTAGCCTCACAGAGTACCCCCTGGGCCCTTGGTACCAGGACCTGGGTGCCTCTGGAAGCTACACTTCCTCCTTAAAATAAACATGGGAAGTGGTGATCCGATGCCTCGGGGATTTAACGTGGCTTCATATTCGCTCTTGGCACTTTAATCTGCTCAACCCTTCGCTGGGGCGGGGTGAGATGCTCTCACTGACTCCTCCTCCTGAGGCCAGCGACATCAAGACCCCGTTGGGGGCAGACCAGGGCCGCAATTGGGGGTAGCAATGCTTGTTTCCCAGAATGGGAGCATGATGCTTACTCCATCTGCCCCTGGCTGGCAGGTGCATTGGGGGGGGGGACACCTGACCCCACTGCAATCCTTCCTCTGCCTTGAGGGGTGGGGGGGCAGCAGTGGGTTGCGGTGGGGAGCAAACGTGTCAGTGTTATTGTTGAAGGATGCTTGGAGGTTTGGAGCTCTTCCATAGGATGAGTTATAGGTCATGCATGCTCTACCAGGTGCTAGAGCCCACTCCTGCTCAGAAATTCACTGAGGGAGAAAGCTTGCTTTTTCATAGTGGGCTGTGTAACACCTCATTCCCTAAGTCCTGCTGTGAGGAGGAGCATAGAGCACCATTATTGGGATTTCTATCCCCAAGGGGTGTGTGTGGCACACCTTTATTTTCAGAGTCTGCCATGTATGTGAGGAGAATAGGCAAGGCTGATCCCAGCAGGCTGGCTGTAGGCACAAGGGGTTTTTCCCACTCTTGAGAGGGATTTCCCCAGTGGGGGCACTTGCCCTATCACAACTGAATTGGACACTGTCCTCCAAAACGCAGCTTTAAAAGCAAAGCCCACAACCCTGTGCCCCTCACCGAGCGGATACAGGTCCCTCTGCGGGCAGTGGGAAAACTCAGGAGCTGTGTGGAGGAGCCAGGCAGCAGAGGAGCAGGGTCATGCAGAGAGGAAATGCAAACCTATGAGACTGGCTTTTGTTTTGGGTTTTTTTTGGTTTTTTTGTTTTGTTTTTTAATTATTTTCTTCTTTGACACACTGACGTGAAAAGGACTGTGATTCATTTTGGGATTTCTGTCATCCTAGGTGTTTTGGAAATATTTGCTGTGTCTCAGGGGATTGTAGGAATACGAGGAGTTTTCAGCAACAAATTTTTAGCGATGTCAAAAAAAGGAAAACTCCATGCAAGTGTAAGTAACACCCCCCCTGCTTATCAGTATCTATTGTTTATTAAAGGCCTTGTGAAACACAGCAGGGATGCTCCCAGGCAGGGCCGAGCCCCTTTGGCTGCTGGGAGGGTGCCGCGCTGGGTGGCATCACACTGCTTAGACAGATAGGGGACAGGTGGAGGCAAAATCCTCGAAATCCATATTCACATTACTGCGTTTAAGCAAGAAAAGTGTTGTGGGTTTGTGTGTGTGTTGGGTTTTTGGGTTTTTTTGGTTTTTTGTTTTTTTTAATTGCAGTTGGGTATTTGCATCAAAAGGACTTGTTCTCTGAGCACTGCTGGGTTATTTTTAGCAGCTTCTGCAGCAGATCGCACAGACGGGTTTAGCCAAATGTCTCCCGGAGAGCGGCACGTGTGGCGCCGGGAGCCCTGGGGAAGGGGTTGCAGCCCAGGAGCCCTGGCCCATGGCGAGAGCATAGGGTTGCAGGCAGGGTTTTGGGCAGGTGTGGTCCAGCTCATGCAGGAGTGTGGTAGCTAGAGTGGAAAAATCCCAGTAACTTTTGTGACTGCAGGCTGAAGGTTGGGGTTTTCTGCAGATCCAGATGTGCCTTGTCCAGGGTTTCTGTGCTGAACAAATCCTCTAAGCGAATTTCTTTTCTCTTTTCAACTACAAGGTGCTGCTTCCTATTTTTTTTCCCCTGTTAACTCTAGAGAGCATTTAAACAAATGAAAGCAGCTACTGGGCTTACATGAAACTTGCCATCTTTTAAGGGTCTGTATAAATGGAACACCCAAAAAAGGGCATGTTTTGGGTAACATCTTGGATGACCAGTCACCCAAGTTTGTTTCCTGGGACCATATTCAGGGCTGAGAGCTTGGAAAAGGGAAAAGCCCCACAGTTATAAGGCAGAGCTCATCATGTGGATGTGGATGTTATTGATGCACACAGGCTACCCAAGCCCGCAGATTGCCTTCAAGTGAGATTTATGAACTCGCTTCACTTCTCCCTTGAGTCTTCTTGAAGTGTTGCTCCTGAAACCTAATGATGCTTAAAGGGTGAGCACGTTCCTGCTTATTTTAGGAAACAAAGTATAGGAGTGGGAACAGCATTAAGGGGAAAGGGGGAACAGCTACGTGGAGGTGAACGCAAGAGAAGGAGAGCAGGACGGGCACAGCAGAAAGGTAAAAGGATGGAGAGGAGGGAAGCAGGCAGACCATGATCCCTGGACTCTCCAGAGCCTTCCTTCCTTTATAGCATACAATGGGCTCCTTATTTGAGCTGAAGCCTTGATTTATGCCCTGGCACAGGCAGAAATTAAATCAAACCTCGTTGGTGTATGGTTAATTGTCGGCACACAAAGGGCAGTGCTGGAGAGGGACCTCAATTAGGCAGGTCAGGGCCGGGGTGAAGACACACGATGCCCTGCTCGGATGAAAGCAGTGAATTTGTAGAAACTTGACCCAAATGTCTAAAGATTGCTGGGCTAAATAATGCCAATAATGCAAACCCAGCATCTGTTGTTCTTTCCTGCCTTGGCAGGATAAAGTTATTTCATGGCCTAATGAGTTTTGAGCAGTACAAAGCGCGTCCTGCGCCCGTCACTCAGGGCAGCACTTTGATATGGGAGTCACGCTGGTGACTTTGTGCTGAACTGCAGATAAAAGTCATTCCTGTAGGGATTCGGGGTGCTTCGAGGCTGGCTTCAGGCAGGTCCGGCTGTGTCCCAGCTCTCTGCTTTACAGAGCCCTCCTTAGTTTGGTGGCTTTTTGTGGGTTGTGGTTTGGGTTTTTTTGTTTTTTTTTTTTTTGGTGACTTAATTAAATTACCAAGTGGTTCCTTTTTAGAGGCATGAGCCTCAGAAAATGACAGTAATTCTGGCAATTATCAGTTGTGTGCACAGATGGCTTTTTCCTCGTTGATAAATCCTCGGTCTCCTGTTTGTACATTTTTAGCATGCAACGGGCAGGAGGGGGTTTGGTGTTGATCTCAGCAGGGACTGCCATGAACCCCAAGGGAGAGATTTGCTGCAGGGGGCTCAGGTAATTCTCTTTTCTCAGGAGTTGCCCTGAGTCAGACAAACAGCACAGACCTCATTGAGGCAATTCTCTGTTCAACTGGGTTTTGAAATGTAATTGACTTCAGGATTGCTCTTTATGATTGTCTCTGAGCTGCTGTAGAGCAAATCTGATGCCCAGCCAGTGGAGCAGGCAGTGACAGTGCTGCCTGAACTGGGCTGGGAAAAATGTCCTTTCTCTGACTGCGAGGAGGCAATTGCTGAGCTGAGAGGCTGGTCAGAGTGATGGCAAAGCAGCAGCTGATGTACTTCCCAGGGTGGTTTGCTGTCTGGGGGTGAGGACGTCCCTCCATGCACGCTACTGTGGATCTCCTTCACCACACTGCTAGTGGGAGCAGTCCATGGCATCCCTCTGTCCAAGACTGAGACACGTTGCCATGCACACACTTTCCCAAATCCCACTTCAGAAAGGATGCTACTCCAGCTCTTAGGAAGTGGCTCCGCAAAATCACTTTAAGCAGGAACTTTTCCTGTGATACTCTTGACAGGGAGTGGGGCAGACTTCTTACTGCTCCAGTAGCACTGGTTCAGACTGGAAGCACTGACTTAGCTCACCCATGAGCATGACAGTGGTGAGCTCTGCCAACTGTACAGGGCTACATATGAGCAGGGCCACCAGCATCCCTCCTGCCACAGAAGTGCATGCAGAGGCTGCTAAGACTGTTCCTGTATTGGATCCTTGGTGGTGGCCAGCCTCAACTCCTATGGCATCCAACTTCATCCTCTTGGCACTTGCTGATCCCACTGGGAAAGCCTGGCCTCTTTCAGGGCATTTCCTACTGAGCACCCTTTCAGCTGTGCATTGGTGCCTCTGTCAGTCCCAAAACCACCATGCAAAGGCTGATGTGGGGGACAGCCTGAGCACCGCAGTGTGTGCTGGGGGCAATGAGGGGTCAAAGCCTTGCCTTGGGAGGATGAATGGTGGTCCATGGGCAATACAGCATTGAGAATGGAATAAAAACAGGGGAAGCAAAAATGAATCATCAGGCTGATGTCTCTTTCAAGCAAAGACCAAAAGGAGACAATTCAAAGTGGCGTGAGGGGGGAAAAATGCATGGCAGGCCGGGGACTGCTGCTTGTATTGTAGTGGGGTTTTGTCCTGTTCTCCACTGCTGGGTAGTTTGAAGCTTGAGAGCTCTACATCCGTTTCATGTTGGTAGTTTTGAAGCATTAGTTTGCAGTCAGGCAGTGGTGCCTCAGACACAACTGGAGACCAGTTGGGCACCAGATATAATGCCCATGGTCAGATTAAAGAGTGGTAAAGGGTTTCAGAGGGTCTGTTGGAGGCTGCAGCCAGGTGTCCCAGGGCCTTGTGTACATAGCTGAGGCATTACAGCTCTGGTATTGTATTTCTGCATGTTTTTTTATTTATTTCCTCCTCCTCCTTGACAACAACAAGAAGTTATGAAATGTTATGGGCAGCACCCAGGCTGTCCTCTCTGGCAGTGGGAAGCCTTTCCCCACCACCACCCAGGAGCCAGCGCAGCTACCTTGCTCTTGGGCTGCAAGTAATTTCTTCATGTTACCGAGGGACAAAGTAGCCCAAGTTAATTTAAGATAAAGACAAAATAAATAATTCCAATACAATGAAAGCCATGTTCAGTGAAGCATTGAAAATCTGCATGCAAATTGCCTTTCAGATTATTAAGTGATGATTCAGTGTCTAAGTGAGGGGTGTGAGGATGGGAATGAAGATGGAGACAGGGTTTAACCTCAGGGTCCTTGGTGGGGTTGCCGCAGAGTGGGTACATGTCCTCCCTTCTGTCAGTGAGAAAGACAGGGGGTAAGCTGGGGCAGGACAAGCCTGGTGGTTTGGTTTTTTATCCTAATAAAGACCAAACTGGGTGGCAAGGACCTACTGAAAGTATCTGTGCCCAGAAGCCTTGTAGCAGGTTGCCCAGGTGCCCCGCGTTGCTGCTCACCCCTTTGGACTGGTTTGCGGGCACGGCAGGGTAGGGGATGGGTGAAACCAGCCGGCCCGTTGCTGACAGTGCCCGGCTCTGTCCCGCAGGAGAGGTTCACGGCGGATTGCCAGTTCCGGGAGCGCTTCCAGGAGAACAGCTACAACACCTACGCCTCGGCCGTGCACCGCAGCCCCCGCTCGGGTCGCCAGTGGTACGTGGCGCTCAACAAGCGGGGCAAAGCCAAGCGGGGCTGCAGCCCCCGCGCCCGGCCCCAGCACGTCTCCACGCACTTCCTGCCCCGCTTTCGGCAGCCCCAGCCTCCGGAGCTCGCCTTTACCGTCACCCTCCCTGAAAAGAAGCCCCCGCCGAAGCCGAAGGCCGCCCCATCCCCGTCTCGGAAGAACCCCGGCCCTGTGAAGTACCGGCTGAAGTTTCGGTTCGGGTAGCGCCCTGTGGCGCGGCTGCCAGGGTGGGAGAGAGGGCGCCTGGGAACTTTTGGGGCTGGACACCGGCATCCCGGCTCCCCAGACAGATGTGGATGCTCCAGGTAGCTGTGTCGGGCCCAAGGTCTTCTTTTCACCCCGCGAAATGGACAGCATCCTCAGAGGTGTGTACTGGGATGACGGACCTCAGGCTTTCCACAGAGCTGAACTGAAGTGAACTGAGAACACTTGATGGACCTCGGGTTAATTTTCTGTTGTTGAAAGAAGCAGAAAGGTACCTCTATGGTGAACATATTTTCTTACTTTATTTTCACTAGTGACTCTTTTGACAATCATTTTCATACAAGAGATATGTTCAGAGCCAAACTTTTAAGTGCTTTCTTTCCCCCTGCCACTTTTTTCTTTGTTGTTGTTATTGTTTTTCGTTGTTTGTTTGTTTCATTTGTGTGTCTCCTTTTTGGTGCACATTTTTCCTCTGACCATACCTCAGACACCATGTATCCAGGTCTATCCCTCCCCCCTCTCTTACAAACCAGCTTCTCTCTGCCATGACAAAACCAAGACCAAGCCAAACAAATTCATTCACTTACCTGTGGTGCAAGGCGGTCTTAAAACTCCTTGTTGGCAATAATAGATATGTGTTTTGGTGTGGGGGGGTTGTTTGTCTTTTAAAATTTTATTTTATTTTATTTTGTTTGGGTTTTTAAAAAGAGTTGCAGGCTTGGGGAGGGCTCCCTTTTACAATCCTACTCCTGGTGGTCCCTCCTGTTCTTCCCCAGACAGATGGAGGAGCAAGTCTCTTCCTGTCCATCAAAGTAAGACTTCGATGTCTGTGTTTAAAATACCTCTGCCAAGCTCTATGGCGTTTCTGCTCACATGGAGAGGGAGCTGTGCTGAAAGCTGTCCCTGGGAGGTGGCTGAGGGAAATCCCTCTGCACCCATACTCCACAGGGATGGGGGTGCCTTTGGCCCCCGGGTGCCCCCTGGTTTCCTCTGACACTTTGTGCTGCTGATTTGTCATTGTTACAACACACCGAGGGGGAGCAAGCACGGTGACATGGCAATAAATGCTGTTACAGCTCCTTCTACCTTCCCAAGTGTTTTTTCCCACACAGGCTGCTCTGCAGCCCCCACTGCTGAGTTGTTCTCCGTGGTGGTGCCACCTGTGGAGCAGTTGCGTCTATGGAGTTTGTCAACGGCGGCTGTCTGTGTTGCACACATACAGATACCAGTAGCGCTGAACCTCACCAGTTATGCCTTAATCTGAGCCCATGTGGGCACGATTTAGCAAAGTCCCTGCTCTTCCCTGAGCCCTGCCAGTGTGGAACAGTAATAATGAGGGTGGGTGGCACTGCTGGAGCCTCTTCTCCAGCTGTGGTCACAGCACAAATGGCTGTTCCCATCAAATTATGGTTCTTTATCTCTTGTCCTGCTGGGCAGCCCCTGACTGGATGCCTCCATTCCAGTGGCAGCAAAGGAAGAAGGGCACATGCTCCACATGTGGGCATGGATCAGGACACCAGAATAAAATATAATTGTGCTTCATTGTAAAACCTGGTCTTGTCATCTCTTGACTGCCTGCCGTCCCTGTGTTTGTTTCTTTTCTGCCCCGGAAGCAGAAAACTGACTTTTGCTGCTCTGGGTGTTTTTGTCAAAGGGTTTGGCTGGTGTGGTATCAGCAGAGTGGAGTGGAGTGAAGTCAGTGCACACACTTCTTTGTATGCCAAGGCTCCCATGCTGTGCACTGAGGCAATCCCCTCAAGGGCAATTGGGGTAGCTGCCTGTGCCCGACTCATGCCAGGGGAGGGCAAGCCAGACAGAGACACTGTCTGCAGCTGGCCATTTGCAGGGAGAAGGCCTGAATGCCAACTGACAAGCCCAAACAACACTGCTTATCTGCTGTCCAGCAGCAGGCACAATTACTTGTAATTAATGTTCAGTGAAGCGTAAGGCCACCTAAATGAACTAATTGCATGGAAACACTTGCAAGAGCCGTGCTAGGAGGGTGCTCTCTTCAGCTTTCCACCTGGGGTGGGTGTCTGGAACTCAGGCAGGTAAGAAAGAGCAAATGTGGTCCCTTGCTGTCCCAGTTTTCTCTCAGAGCAAAAATGTACCTTTAAAACATAATTTTAAGGAAAATGTTTACTGATAACTACCCTGAATGACAGAAAATGCTTTGATCCATGTTTTTATGGGCAAAACCAGATCCCAAATCTAGCCATGATGCCAGCATCCATTGTTCGCCATAGCAACTACAGGGACATGCTGCATGCTCTGTTGCAGTTGCCAGCAGCACAGAGTGGCATGGCTCCAGCACACTGCTCTTGGAACAGGAGGGCAAGTAGGGTCTCCCCAAGCCAGCCCCCATCCCCACTGGGTAGGTATTTCCTGCTGATGGGTCTGGGTGTCCTGGGTTTCTCCTGCCACCCCTTGCAGCTCCTACTGAGGAAAGGAGGAGCCTTCACTACATTTCAGAGCTGTAGGATGAAATTTAAGGGACCAGCTCAGGGGATCTCCCTTCTTGGTGGGGCTGGTGAAACCTTCACTCCCCTACCTAGTGCAAGTGAGGCCTAGGGTGGGCTGAGGGGGCGTTGGTGCTTTCCTAGCTCACACTCCCTTTCCCAAGAGGCATGGGACTACTGCTGAAGCACAAACCTTTAACTTGGGCCTTCTGGCAGCCAGGAGCAGCCCACAGCTGACAAGGGGTTCTAGCAGGCATGGGAAGCTGCAGAGGGGAGGCTGGCACTTTAATATTAGCACAATTGAATAGATTACAGTTGTGCTGTTGCAATGGAGAGGTCTGCAGCTTGCTAGCAACCTCAGCAGAGAGCCTAATGCAAGTTGATATAAGTGATGTGGACTGACAAAACTCTCCTGTTTGTTTCTGGATACTCTTCTGCAAGTAAATTGAGTGAGTTTGCTTAACAGGAGAAGATTGAAGGCATTTTTAAAATGGGTAAGTATCTGTGTTATATTTATGAACAGTTTCTGGGCAACCTAAGACGTTTTTAAGCAACAAAGGTGTGTTACATCTATTGCATTTCAAAGGTGGTTTAGGTGTTGGCTTACTTTTATTTCCAGCTGTTGATTGCAATTAAGCCTTTCTGGCTACTGCTTTTGCAAGCAGAGTGGAGGCCATGTTGTACTGGCCACTGCTCCCCAGGCAGGAGAAGTCCAAAACCTGTAGCAGAAGCCCAGAGTCTTCTGCTCCCAAGGCATGGGGAGCTCTCTGTCCTTCGGCAGGTGGGCATTTACTGTCAGAAAGGATATCAGACCAAAATGCTTCTCTTTGTGCTTCTTGGCACCACTCAATCTCCTGCGCTGATGGGAAAACTGCTGCTGTGGAATGAAGGGCAGCAAAAGAGTGTTCCTTATCGTGCCTCAAGGGAGGGAAGATTGCTGTGCCAGTCCAGGAAGAGAAGAAAGCCTCCAGTTGTGACAAACTGTCCTCTCACTTGCTCCCATTTCATCTGAGTGGATTCAGTGTCTCGTTTTTAACAGCAACAGTAGTAATTGCTGTACTCTTAAATAGATTTTCACACTTATTTTACACAAACCCTTTTGCCTTTCAATCTGTGTTTCAAAGCCTGTTTCCAGGCTGCTTGGGCTCCCTTGCACCTATATCTGTGTTTCACTCTGTGGTCACTGAGGCTTCTGTTTGCCAGGGAGCTGCACTGCTCTGACAGGGATTTGGAGTTACCTCTGACTGTTCTCTACCCACAACATTTAACGCTAAGCAACAGCGGTAAAACTGTACATCGGTTCTACTTCACCTCCTGCTCTCCTGTGTCCCTGCCCCTGCACTCTCTGAAGCCTGCAGACAAAGTAGCTGCGGCTGAAAAGGGATCTTCAGGACAGCGATCCTGTGTCTCTGGTTGACCCGAACTTCAAGGCTTGCTTGCCTTTACCTGATACAGCCAGGAGAGGCCTCCCTCCGCTTAAGATTCGCAGCCTCTGCGACTCTGCTGAGAGCTGTGAGTAGACCATGAAAAGAGTTAAAAATAAACCAGCGAGCTAGAACCCTCCCTGAAAGGCTTTCCTCTGTACGAATGCCTGCGGCTTCTGCTCCGAGCGTCCAGGCTCTTACCTCTGGGGCAGGGATAGAAATGCTGGGAAATCACTTCAACCCTGTCTGGGAAATGCAGGAATAATGTCCAGCAACTAGTTTCTCTGGAATGGAGTGCTGGATCTTTGTCCGTTTCAGGTTTAAAATACCCATTGCTTTTTGGTGAGTTGGGTTTTGTTGTCTCGTTGGAGCACAGGGCTGAACAGTTAGCCCAGCAGTCAGGATGCTACCTGAGATGGGGAAGGTGTCCTGGGCTCCAGCATCACTCCCAGGGCTTCTTTTCTGCCCCTTAAGACACCAGCACTAGCCTTGGGAGTAGGGGTAGGAGGTCAGGCATATTTCTCCCGTGCAAACGCAGGTGGGAGTGGAGCAGCAGGCTGCAAAACTGGGCTCTGCTCCCGGTCTGGGGGCACTGCACGGGCTGGGCGATGCCCATCCGTCAGAGTGAGCATGGAGCAGAAGGGGGAGCCCAACTCTTTTCTGCAGACTCCGGATTGTAGGCAGCTGCAGAGCATCTTGCTTTGGGATGCTGGCGAGTGTCCTACTGAACACAGTTAACTTTAACCTGTCTCTCTCTGCTATCTGATCCTTCTGTGTACTCCTGGTTCATTGTGCATTGCACAAAGATGATGGATACGATGGAGATGGAGGAAATGCCAAATCCCAGAGTCCTTACGTCTGTAATGTGAAGTGCAACACATTTAAAGCAAAAGCATTGGCTAGGTGTTTTCACATACGTGTGCATGTGGTCTAAGGGCCTTTCTTGTATAGAGCAGGACAGGCCTTCAAGCAGTATCTAGGGTTTGAAAGGGCAGTTTGAGCCTTCCTTCAAATCTTCACTCTGGTTCTTGTGCTAGAGTGGCTCTGTACTCAGTGCAGCCTCACGGACTCTGTTGCGGCTGCAGAGCAGACCCTCAACAGGTAAATAACAACCTACAGGTTGGGATTTCTTTGAGAGTACTTCTTTTGTATGAATCCAGTTGTGGCCAAGTGTTACATGGATACAGCTTCAGAGGGAGGATGTGAGAGGGATGGATGAGTCTGTTCCAGAAGGACTGTTGGAAGCAACCTTCTGTCAGTACACCCAAGGATCTTGGAGGAAAGTGGCATGATTTTAGTACCTGCCTTTGCCATTTTAGCTTATAAATTAATTTTGACTTTGGCATGAGCTACATCTTCACTGAGGAGAGGGGAGGGGAAGGTACCATCTGTACCAGAACATGCATCAAACTGCTTCAGTGGAAGAGTGCTGGAAGTCTGTGATGCTCCCAGTTTGCTGGGTGGGCCACTGTCTTACAGCCACAGATGGATCAGGGGATATCTGTTTCAAACACTTGTGGCTTTTAAGATAGCACAAAAAATATGGAGGAAACCTGCTCATTCCTAGGCTGAAATGCTGAAAAGAGCTGAAGGATGCCGAGTGCCTGGTTTCCAGTGAACTAAGCAACTCACTTCCTCAAGGCTTTGAAGAGCCAAGTTCCTGCAGATGCAGTAAAGCCGGTCCTGATTTTGTCCCCAGCCAAATCTCTCTCAGAGCTATTAGTAAGCTCCAATGGAGATATTATTTTTTTTTCCCTGTGATGTTATGGACAAAGTATGGTTAATTATATTTAATATCAACGTGCATCTGTGCTCTTAGCACTTGCTGGGACTAGCAGCCGAACAGCTTGAGTCATGAGGCTCACAGACTGTTTTTTGGCTCAACCAGAATGAGTAAGAATTGGAGAATGTGCAAGAAAATCCATGGCAGGAATATCTTAGAACTTTTCTTTTCTTCCCTTTTTTACAAGCCTATAATGTATAGATAACATTTAGATTGATATCAATGTTGGAAGGCTTCTCTGCACAGAATTTTTTGAAGCTTGCACATGTCTCAGTAATTCAAGACTGGGTAAACAGAGCAAACTGGAACAGCCTCTAGAATGTTTCATGGTGGCCCTTCTGGCCCAGCAAAATAGCTTTTTTGGACATATTCCTGTTCTCTCTCTGTTTCTCTTCTTCTTTTCCACACCCTCCCTTGGAGTCTTTTAAACCAGTACCTTAGTGGGAAGGCGAAGATGACCCATTCCTGACCCTAAACCTAACAGCAGGATTGAGACCAGGTTTTTTTCCTCCCTTTCTGAATTTTTATTGCTTGTTCTACTGTTAAAATAGCAGCATGTTTTTTCCTCCACGATTTGGTGTGAAGTGGTGCTTTTTCAGACTAATGAAGGAAGGAGACAAATGCAACTCCCACTCCTGCTGGAACACTGACTCTGACAGTTATTTGCTGATGATACAGAGATCTGGTAGTACTTTCTGCTTCTGTCATGCTTTGAAACTCCCGAGACCCAGCCGTAGAAAGGTATGGGCTTGAGAATTGCTTCTTACCCACACATCTATATTTAGCAGAAAATGCTAGGAGATGAACTAGTTGGTTAAGGTTTTGAATTGTACTAGTTGGTAGCATGATGTACTGGTTGGTGCTGATAATCCTATACTCTTCCCCTTCTGATACCTAAAACTTGTCTGTATTTCCCATTGCATCTTGCCACTCCTGGCAACTCAGTCTCTCTTCATGAAGACAAAATCTCTTTCACCTACCTCCAGTCTTCTCTTCTGTGCAAACAGCAATTCTGAATCTCTAAATGGTCATGTAGCCATAATGTCACCTTTTCTGTGTTCTGCTGAGGAAAGATGTAACTGCTGACACTTTATCGACACCTTATTTTGGTTTAATTACCCTTAGCTTGAGTGGAACATGGCAGCTGCAAGCTTCTTGAGGGTGCCACAGACATTTCAATTGTCTGCAGTCATTCTTTATGGGCTTTCCCTAAACATACCATGGCTACATTCTCAAAAAGATGCAGAAGGCAGCCTGAGACAGTGGAGATCAGCTTAGAAGTGATCAGTTTCTGCTTTGCCCTTGTGTCTAACACCATAGGAAATAAGTGTGCCAAGTGGTGTCTTCAGCCAGATAAAGAAAATGATGATTTCCTGTTTCTCTCAACAGACTTCTGGAGGTATACAATATACAACTTCAGATACCTTGAGACATGTAAATGAAACCTGACAGGGAAACAAACTCCAGCTATGTTTGGCTCAAGATATCCATTAAGGTGTGCATACTAATAGAGGATGTGTGGGTACTAGAAGTCTTTGGGTTCTCAGTGCCTTTTGATTTTCAGAAGCCAGGCAGCAGTGCTGAGGGAAGGAGAGAAGCCTCAGTGGCTTTGAGCAAGGACAGTCCATTGTTTCGTTTGAGCTGTCTAGTCCAGAACTAGGGAAACTGGAAGAAAAAGTTTTCTCCATCTTTCTGTCCATCACTGGACAAAGTTCTAAGGCGGTGCTGTAATAAACTGTTTATTTGGTGGAGGTTTTAAAAATGCATTTGTTTTTGAGTGGGATGGTGAGGGAAAGGTTGATAGTTCGCATGATTTCTGACTGGCATTTCACAGCAGTAAGTGCTACATGTGAGCTCTCCAGCAAATCAAAATAAGACATGGAAAGAATAAATAAGGATCTCCAACCTTGGCTGTGCAGGCTGTGACACAGACTTCTGAAAAAGCTAAGTAGCTGAACAAATGCCTGATGCAAATTTTGAGTGGGACACATTTGTATCTGGAGAACACTGAGTTCACTGTGTGTGAATGTTGTCCACCAAGTAGCACAGAAATCTGACCAGTTTGTGACAGTTCCAACTGTTGTGCCCTTAATGTTCTTACCTCAATATTAAATGTGTATTCGAAGAGGCCCAGATGCACTTGGGTAGCTTTCTACTCTACACAGTGGATTTGTTACACTAGTAGAAATGGTTTTTTCACCTGGAAATGTTTCAATAACCAATGGGGTTTTTTTTGCATAAGAATAAACTGGCCCTTCCCTTCCCTTCCCTTCCCTTCCCTTCCCTTCCCTTCCCTTCCCTTCCCTTCC
>VWZE01007786.1:5588-20889 GCA_013396675.1 Eubucco bourcierii
TCTATCTTTCCTTCCATCCCTCCCTCCACCCCCCCACCCACTCATCCCTCCATCCCTCCTGAGAGCTGCAGAACCTCCCTGCTTATCCACATCAAACACTCCACCTGGGAGCCCTGGGATTGCTTTCAACCAGCCTTGACTGCTTCCCCTCCATGTCCAACACACAAGGAGAAGGTATGAAAGGAGCTGCCACTAATTCCTCACATCTGCTTCAGCAAGGGGGAGATGAGTGCAGCTCAGCCATAAAATCTCATCTGCTTAATTAGCTGTAATTGCCTTGCTGAGTCGGGCCACGGTGGGAAGCATTGTTTGATGGCAAAGCAGATGGAAATTGACCTGTGCTAAACCAGCCCTCAACACCACCACCCCCAGGGCTGGCACCCCTCAGCTGGGAGATGTTTAGAGTTTCTTTTGGGCAGAAGTCTGGAAGGGAGAAAAGGTTTACAAGATGAAGAAGGGGGAGAGGTCTGTGTGGTGGGGGATTTTTACCTGCTTTTTAGGGTTTTTTTCCTTCAAAAGCTTTCTGCAGAGAGGTCAAAACTTGGCTCAGGTAGAAACACTTCCCAAAATGAGATCCTCATGTGTTTTGAGGAAAGGGATTATAGGGCAAGAACATGGTCTGGAGACATCTTGAGCTCATGGTGGTGTTCCTCCTCAGCATGCAGTGAGGTAGGCAGGAGCTGCATCTACCTGAGGGCTTCTTTAGGGGCTGCTGTGTGGTCAGAGGGTCTCATCCCAGTGGGCATCTCTAGGCTCTGGTGTGTGGTCAGGAGGTCTCATCCCAGTGGGCATCTCTAGGCTCTGGTGTGTGGTCAGGAGGTCTCATCCCAGTGGGCATCTCTAGGCTCTGGTGTGTGGTCAGGGGGTCTCATCCCAATGGGCATCTCTAGGCTCTGGTGTGTGGTCAGGGCGTCTCATCCCAGTGGGCATCTCTAGGCTCTGGTGTGTGGTCAGGGGGTCTCATCCCAATGGGCATCTCTAGGCTCTGGTGTGTGGTCAGGGGGTCTCATCCCAATGGGCATCTCTAGGCTCTGGTGTGTGGTCAGGGGGTCTCATCCCAATGGGCATCTCTAGGCTCTGGTGTGTGGTCAGGGGGTCTCATCCCAATGGGCATCTCTAGGCTCTGGTGTGTGGTCAGGGGGTCTCATCCCAATGGGCATCTCTAGGCTCTGGTGTGTGGTCAGGGGGTCTCATCCCAATGGGCATCTCTAGGCTCTGGTGTGTGGTCAGGGGGTCTCATCCCAATGGGCATCTCTAGGCTCTGGTGTGTGGTCAGGGGGTCTCATCCCAATGGGCATCTCTAGGCTCTGGTGTGTGGTCAGGGGGTCTCATCCCAATGGGCATCTCTAGGCTCTGGTGTGTGGTCAGGGGGTCTCATCCCAATGGGCATCTCTAGGCTCTGGTGTGTGGTCAGGGGGTCTCATCCCAATGGGCATCTCTAGGCTCTGGTGTGTGGTCAGGGGGTCTCATCCCAATGGGCATCTCTAGGCTCTGGTGTGTGGTCAGGGGGTCTCATCCCAGTGGGCATCTCTAGGCTCTGGTGTGTGGTCAGGAGGTCTCACCCCAGCTCCTGGCTGGAGGGTGAGTACAAACCATTCTGTTAACTCTGCTCAGCACTGCTGAGGGCACACCTTGAGCCCTGGGGTCAGTTTTGGGATCTTCACTCCAAGAAGGACATTGAGGGGCTGGAATAGGTCCAGAGAAAGGCAACAAAGGTGGGCAGGAGTCTGGAGAACAGAGCTGGGGAGGTGCAGGTGAGGGAGCTGGAGGTGTTGAGCCTGGAGAAAAGGATGCTGAGGGGAGAGCTGATTGCTCTCTGCAGCTCCCTGAGAGGAGGTTGGAGCCAGGTGGGGGTTGGTCTCTTCTCCCAAGGAACAAGGGATAGGACAAGAGGTAAATGGCCTCAACTTGCACCAGGAGAGGTTTATAGTTGACATTAGGAACAATTTCTTCCCTGAAAGATTTGTGAAGGCCTGCGCCAGGCTGCCCAGTGCAATGGTGGAGTTCTCCCATCCCCGGAGGGGTTTCAGAGCTGTGCAGATGCAGTGCTGAGAGCCATGGCTGGGTGCTGACCTGTCTGTTCCACCCCAAAAGTGATCCCATGACTTTTCAAGCAGGTCTAACACTGGCAAATTAAATTCACACAAAACTCAAACGAATGTGTGGCCAGGTTCAACATCTTCATCAGTGACCTGCCCGTGCTGCCAGCCAGCCAGGCTGGCACAGGCTGAGGGTTGAGCAGGGAGAAAGGGAATGAAATTCAACAAAGGCAAGGGGAGAGCCTTGCACCTGGGAAAGAACACCCCCAGGGAGCAGGATGGGTTGGGGACTGAGGTGTTGGAAGGCAGTGAAGGGGAAAAGGACTTGTGGGTCCTGGTGGCTGGGAGGTTGAGCATGAGGCAGCAATGTGCTCTGGTGGCCAAGAAGGCCAAGGGCATCCTGGGGTGGGTTAGAAGGGCTGTGGGTAGTGGGTCCAGAGAGGTTCTCCTGCCCCTCTACTCTGCCCTGCTGAGGCCACATCTGCAATATAGTGTCCAGTTCTGGGCTCCTGAGTTCAAGAAGAAGCTCAGGGAAGTGCTTGAGAGAGTCCAGCACAGAGCCACAAAGCTGCTGCAGACAGTGGAAGATCTTCCTTAGGAGGAGAGCCTGAGGGAGCTGGGGCTGGGAGCTTGGAGGAGCCTGAGGGCTGCCCTCATTCCTGTTGCTAAAGATGTGCAGGGTGAGTGCCCAGAGGCTGCAGCCAGGCTCTGCTGGGTGATGCCCAATGCCAGGCCAAGGGGCACTGGGTGGAAGCTGAGGCATAGGAAGTTCCATGGAAATAGAAGGAGGAATTTTTTTCCCAGTGAGGGTGCCGGAAGCCTGGAACAGGCTGCCCAGGGGGGTTGTGGAGTCTCCCTCTCTGGAGATACTGCAGAGCTGCCTGGATGTGTTCCTGTGTGATCTGCTCTAGGTGACCCTGCTCTGGTAGGAGGTTGGAACTGGATGAGCTTTGGAGGTCCCTTCCAGCCCCTGACCTTCTGTGCTTCTGTGAAACAGGAGCAAATTCCCAATCCTTATGGCTAAAATAATGCATCATAGAGACAGACAGCAGGAGGTGGTTCCCTTTCTGTAGCTGGAAGCGTGGAGGTCTTGGACACAACCACTGCTGTCACAGAGCAGAATTTACAGCTGGAACAAAACAGCAAGGCTGGAAATGAAATCTTTTTTCCTCCACCCTCCTGTCTTGGGAGCCTGAAAAGGCTGAATTGAACATTAGGCAGATGAACAAATGCATTGTGGAGCACAAAGAGCTGTTTGCTCAGCACAAACTCTGACCTGAGGGCACGGAGGAGGAGGTGGCCTTGCTCTCCTGCCTGCCAGCCCTGATGTTATAAACTCCTCCAGACAGAGCCTGCCAGAATTCTTCCCTTCAAGACCCATCTTAGAGTTGCCATAGAAACTCTTGCCACAGCAGGAAAGGGGACCAGGAGTGCCCATCCCTGAAAGCTGGAGGCTCTCCTTGCCCTTTGCAGGGAGACCACAAATTGGCCATCGAAAAGCAATTGGGCTTCTGCAGCCTGGTGGAGGAAAGCCTGTGGGTGGTGGTGAGCCCCTGAGTTTGTAGAAGAAGGAATGGCAGAGGGGACAAAAGGATGCTCTGTCACCTCCTGGGTTAGGGAAGGGTCTCAAGGAGGGTCCAATGCTTAGAATGCACTGCAGCGAAGCCTTCTCTGTGTCAGAGTCGCCCCAAGCAACCTTCAGATGGAGGTGGCAAAGCAGGAGATGAGGCATGAGGTCCTCATCCTCTTTCTCCTCACGTACATCTCCCCAGGTTTCAGCTTACTGCAGCAATTTCTTTCCCCCCCCTCCCTCAACCTTTCCACTCCAGTGCAGATTGCAGCTCAGACAAATTCATGTTTAGTGCTGAGCAGAGAAGAAAAAATGTCCTGATGGAGGTGGGGGCCAAGTGGTGGCCCTCAGGGGTCTGTACTGGGACCAGTGCTGCTCAGTATCTCCCTCAATGCTATGGACAGGGAGGTTGAGGCACTCTCAGCAAGTCTGCAGGTGGCACCAAGCTGAGTGGTGAGCTTGGGGAGACTGCAGGAAGGGATGGAGGTGGCGTCCAGAGGGGCCTGGAGAGGCTGCAGAGGTGAGCTGAGGTTCTCCTGCCTCTCCTACCTCCTCAAGAGGTTCAATAAGGCAAAGTGCAGGTCCTGCACCTGGGCTGGGGCAACCCTGGGCAAGCTGGGGGAGGATGAGGTTAAGAACAGCCCTGCAGAGAAGGACTTGGGGGTGCTGGTGGGGGAGAAGCTGGGCAGGAGGCAGCAGTGGGCACTGGCAGCCCAGAAGGCCAAGGGCAGCCTGGGCTGTGCCCAAGGCATCATGGGCAGAGCTGGAGAGAGAGGATCCTGCCCCTCTGCTCTGCTCTGGGGGGACCTCAGCTGCAGGGCTGGGGCCAGCTGTGAGACCTCCAGCACAAGAGAGCCCTGGAGCTGCTGGAGAGGCTCCAGAGGAGGCCAGCAAGGTGACCAGAGGGGGCTGGAGCAGCTCTGCTGTGAGAAGAGGCTGAGGGAGCTGGAGTTATTCAGCCTGGAGAAGAGAAGGCTCTGAGGAGACCTTAGAACTGTACTTAAGTATCTGCAGGGGACCACCAGCAAGGCCAGGGAGGGCCTGGCGTGATAGGAGGAGAGGAAATGGTTTGAAAGTGGAGCAAGGCAAAGTTAGGTTGGGCACCAGGAGAAGTTCTTCACAGTGAGAGTGGTGAGACACTGGGACAGGCTGCCCAGGGAGGTGGCTGAGGTCTCATTGTTGGGCAGGATCAGGCTTGAGGCAGCTCTGAGCAGCCTGATCTAGCTGGGGGTGTTCCTGGTGACAAGATGACCTCTGAAGATCCCTTCCAAGCCAATGCATTCTGTGATGCCTTAACTCCAAGATACAGGAACAGGACCAGGCTCCTGCTCGTTCTCTGCTCAACCATGCCACATCTATGAGGCAGTGAGAGCAGGAGATGACTTCTTCTGTTGAAGTAAGCAGAGCTGACTCTGGGTTCAGGTAGGAAAGCAGAGTTCTTCAGGTGAAAAAAGCAACCCTGTCACCTTCCTGCCCACAAACTGCCTTTAGGTTGTCATTCTGGATCAGTACAGAGCTGCTGTGGCATCTCCTCTCCTGCCCTGCACCCCGTGCTGACCTTTGCAATGTTGCAGCAGCCCCAGAAAATGTTTTCTCCTGCATTCCAGAAAAGACAGAGGGAGAAGCCCCTGGATAGGATGAAAACTGAGCTGTGGAGAGTCCCTGTGGGCAAGGAGAGGATGGATGCCTCCTTTCTTTTCTTTGGGTTTGAGGTGCTGTCTGAGTTAAGGGACTGAGAGTTGTTGAGCTTCATCCTCGTTGCTCTGCAGAGAGGACCACAGTTCATTGTCTTCTGCACTAAGCATTCTGCAAAGAACCAAGATGAAGAGGGGAAGGAGGAGTTCAGTCTTAGGGCAGCCTGTGCTGAAGCCTCCCAAACCTACTGCCTCTCTCCAAGGCTGTCATCAAAGCCTTGAATCCCAGCAGAGTGGGTTTAGGAAGGGAGCTCTGGAGCTCAACCAGTCCCAACCTCCCCTGCTCCAGCAGGGCACTCACAGCAGCTTGCCCAGCAGCAAAATGCCTAGGGAGGGTTGAAAGCCAAAGCAGGTCACACAGAAACACAGGCAGGTGGAGTTGGAAGCTCTGCACACAAGGAGACTCCACAACCTCTCTGGGCAGCCTGCTCCAGCCCTGCAGCACTCTCACAACAAACAAGTTGCTCCTCATCTTCACATGGAACCTCCTGGTTCCAGTTTGTGCCCCTTGTGCTGTCCCTGGGCACCACTCAGAAGATGCCAGCCCCAGCCTCTTGCCCCCCACAGCCCCTTCAGCTCTTGCTGAGCACTGCTCAGCTGCTCTCTGGGGCTGCTCTTGTGCAGGCTCTCAGCCTTTGCTCCTCACAGAGCTGCTCCCCAGCCTGCCCTGGACTCTCTGCAGCACTTCCCAGGCTCTCTGCAACTGCCAGAGCCCAGAGCTGGACACAGCTCCAGATGTGGCCTGACTAAGGCAGAGCAGAGTGTGAGGAGAACCTTCCCTTTACCACCTTCTCATCCTCTTCTCAATGACCCACGGCAGCAAGTCCTTGCAGAGAGGAGGTGACCTTCCCCACAGCTTCAGCAAGGGCCCTCAGCAAACATCTGTAGAGGAGCTAAGCAGTGCTGAGCAGTGCTCAGGGTGAGTTACTCAGCCCAGGAAAAGAGGAGAGCTGAATGGGGAGGTTGGAAGCAGCCTCCCGTGGGACTCGAGCAGGGAGGAAAGTCAGTGCAGGTGAGGATAAGAAGCCTTCATCCCTCATCTATAGATGCTGGGGTCTGAGCTGATCATTCCCCATCCCTCTAAAAGAGGGTCCTGGACCATGGCAGCCACTGCCTTTAAGCCTGTCCTCACAGATTGCATCAGGTTGGAAGGGACTCTCCAAGGTCATCTTGGCCAACCCCCCCTTGCACTCAACAGGGACACCTCCAACTAGCTCAGGCTGCCCAGGGCCACATCCAGTCTGATCTTGAATGTCTTCAGGGATGGAGCCTCAAACACATCCCTGGGCAGCCTGTTCCAATATTTTGAGGCTGTTCCTGCCTTGCTTTGGATCCACCAGAAACAGAGTGAAGCAATGAGCATGGATGTGGAGGGAATCCAACCAGTATCTGCCTCTTCTTTCCCCCTCAAGACTTGCCTCAAGGTAGGCAGGGAATGTGACAGATGTCTCTTGGCCAGAAGTGATGCTGATTGACAGCCTGTCAAGCTCTGTCACTTCTGGGTTATTTATAGGATGTGCCTTAAAACAATCCAGGCTATCTCAACTAATAGTTTTGGACAGCTGCTGCTAGTTTGCAAGATGAGGTTTTTGCTCATACCAACAGGACCTGAGCCCAGGCAGCTGCAGGAGAGCCTGGAAGGCTTTTTCTGGATGTTGGCTGGGAAGTAAAACTGGGATGGAAGGGAAACAGAAAATGGAAATGAGAATTCATCTCTTTTTGACTAACAGCTTGTGGCTGTGTTGAACTGCAGAGGTCTCTTCTCCCTAGTCTTAGGTGATGGAAGGAGAAGGAATGGCCTGGAATTGTGCCAGGGGAAGGTTAGGTTGGAGAGGAGGAAATTTTTCTTTTGCTGCAAAGAGCGGTCAGGGATTGGCACAGGCTGCCTGTGGAGGTGGTGGAGTCCCCATGCCTGTGAGGTGTTGAAGGAAGCTGTGGGCATGGCACTTGGGGCCATAGTGGGGTTGGGTTGAAAGTTGAACTCCATGGTCCTGAAGGTCTGAAGAAATTCTATGGTTCTGTGAACCTTAAAACATGTTCTGAAAGCAAATGGTGTCTGAGCAAGGGAAAAGTGAGACAAGGTACACCCAAACCAGGGCTTCTCTCATCTGCTCAATGGCTTTTTGGTCCTGTGAAGTCACAGGGTCACAGATCACAGAATGTTAGGTTTTGGAAGGGACCTCCAGAGATCATTGAGTCCAACCCCCCTGCCAGAGCAGGACTAGAGAATGCAGCTCAGGTCACACAGGAACACATCCAGACAGGGCTGCAAAGTCTCCAGAGAAGGAGACTCCTCAACCTCTCTGGGCAGCCTGTGCCAGGGTTCTGGGACCCTTACACTAAAGAAGTTCTTCCTCATGCTGAGGTGGAACTCCCTGTGCTGGAGTTTCCATCCATTGCCTCTTGTCCTATCCCAGGCACAACTGAGCAGAGTCTGTCCCCTCCCTCTTGACCCCCAGCCCTCAGATATTTACAAACATTGCTTAGATCCCCTCTAAGGCTTCTCTTCAGCAGCCCAAACAGCCCCAGGTCCCTCAGCCTCTCCTCACAGGGCACTGCTCCAGCCCCTTCAGCATCTTCTCAGCCCTCCCTTGGAGTCTCTCCAGCAGATCACTGGCCCTGCTGACCTGGGGAGCCCAGAACTGGATGCAGTATTGCAGCTGAGGTCTCAGCAGGGCAGAACAGAGCAGAAGGGGAGGAGAACCTCCCTCCTTCTGCTGCCCACACTCCTCTTAATGCCCTCCAGGACCCCATCTGCCTTCTTGGCCACAAGGGCAGATAGAATCACAGAATCATAGAATGAAGCAGGTTGGAAGAGCCCTCCAAGCTCACCCAGCCCAACCTAGAACCCAACCCTAGCCAACCAACCAGACCATGATACTGAATGCCCCATCCAGGCTTTGCTTGAACACCTCCAGGGACAGTGACTACACCTCCCTGGGGAGCCCATTCCAATGCCAATCACTCTCTCTGGCAAGAACTTCCTTCTAACACCCAGCCTGTACCTGCCCCCCGACTCCATTGCTGTGCCATGGAGAGCTTCTTGCCCACCAGCACTCCCAGCTCCTTCTCCACAGGGCTGCTCTCCAGCAGGTCACCTCCCAGCCTGTACTGGTGCAGTTTATTGCACTTTCCAGGTGCAGGACTCTGCACTGATCCTTGTTGCACTTCCTCAGGTTCCCCTGTGCCCAGGTCTCAGCCTGTCCCAAGTCTCTCTGAATGGCCTCACAGCCTGCAGGTGTCTCAGCCAAGCCTCCCAGTCTGCTCTGGGGCCAACTCTGGAGCAGAACTGGATGTGCTCCCCCACTGGATGTGTTCCAGACCAGCTTGGAGGGGCTTTAAGCAACCCTGTCCTTGGTGTGTTTGGTTGGCTTGAGTGGGTGGATGCTTTGCTGGCTTCAAAACTGGCTGCTGGCCAGGGTGGAGGTGTTGAAGGCCAGGTTGGAGGAGGCCTTGAGTGAGCTGTACTAGTGGGAGGTGTCTCTGCCTATGGGAACTAGATGATCCTTGAGGTCCCTTCCAACCTTACCATTCTATGATTCTATGAGATAACTCCAGTTGGTGGCTGGTCACAAGAGATGTCTTTCAGGGTGCACTCCTGGGGTGGGTTCTCTTTAATGGGGTGGGTGAGGTGGATTGGGAAGCGGTTGAAGGAAAGAAGTCAGAGAGTTGTGGTCAGTGAGATGGAGTCCAGTTGGAGGCTTGTGAGCAGTGGGGTCCAACAGAGGTCAGTACAGGGACCAGTTCTGTTCAATGCATTCATCAGTGCCCTGGATGAGGGCACAGAGGGCTGTCAGCAGGTTTGCAGATGGCACAGAACTGAGTGGAGTGGCTGGCACACACCAGAAGGCTGTGCTGGCATTCAGCCAGACTTGGACAGGCTGAGAGTTGGGCAGGGAGCAATGGAATGAAATGCAACAAGGGCAAGGGGAGAGCCTTGCACCTGGGAAAGAACAACCCCAGGGAGCAGGATGGGTTGGGGACTGAGGTGTTGGAAGGCAGTGAAGGGGAAAAGGATTTGTGGGTCCTGGTAGCTGGGAGGTTGAGCATGAGGCAGCAATGTGCTCTGGTGGCCAGGCGGGGCAATGGCATCCTGGGGTGGGTTAGAAGGGCTGTGGGTAGTGGGTCCAGAGAGGTTCTCCTGCCCCTCTACTCTGCCCTGCTGAGGCTGCATCTGGAATATTGTGTCCAGTTCTGGGCTCCTGAGTTCAAGAAGGAGCTCAGGGAAGTGCTTGAGAGAGTCCAGCACAGAGCCGCAAAGATGATGAAGGGGTTGGAACATCTTTCTTATGAGGCAGCTGGGGCTGGGAGCTTGGAGGAGCCTGAGGGCTGCCCTCATTCCTGTTGCTAAAGATGTGCAGGGTGAGTGCCCAGAGGCTGCAGCCAGGCTCTGCTGGGTGATGCCCAATGCCAGGCCAAGGGGCACTGGGTGGAAGTTGAGGCATAGGAAGTTCCATGGAAACAGGAGGAGGAATTTTTTCCCAGTGAGGGTGCTGGAGGCCTGGAACAGGCTGCCCAGGGGGGTTGTGGAGTCTCCCTCTCTGCAGATATTGAAGAACCATCTGGATGTGTTCCTGTGTGATCTGCTGTAGGTGACCCTGCTCTGGCAGGGGGTTGGACTGGCTGAGCTTTGGAGGTCCCTTCCAGCCCCTGACATTCTGTGCTTCTGTGACTGTTCAGTGACCTGGCTGAGGGGATTGGGGCACCCCCAGTCAGCTTGCAGATGACACTAAGCTGGATGGGATGTGGAGCTGCAGGAGGGTAGGGAGGCTCTGCAGGGTGGTTTGGCCAGGCTGGGACCATGAGCCAAGACCAGTGGGATGAAGTTCACCAAGTGCTGGGTGCTGCACTTGGGTCACAACAACCCCCAGGAACGCTCCAGGCTGGGGGAGCAGAGTGGCTGCAGCCAGAGGCAAGACCTGGAGGTGGCTGAAGATGAGACAATGTGTGCCCAGCTGCTGTGAACTGTTGAGATGAGAGCTCAGGAAGCCTCTGAGCAGGAGTCCTTGGAGGCAGTGGTTTAATGTCCCTTGTCCTGCTCTTTGATAAGGCACTTTGTTATCTGGTGCCTGTGCTAGGGCCACTGTTGGGAGCATATCACTGCTTCAGCCTTGCTGGCATGAAGAATGGAGGAGAAGCTTTTTTTCCTCTTGTAAATTAATTTAGGCTGCTTGTAGCAATTGAAGCATCAAATCAGATAAAGGGCAAGAGAAACTCTTCCTGAGGAGTGAAGTGGCACACTCTGGAAATCCCTTTTGACAATTCACTCAGCTGCTCACCACTGGAAGGCTGAGCAAGGACCCAAACCAGCTCAGCTCTCAAAGACAAAGAGAAGCAGGTTGTGTCTCAGGGGGTTCATGAGCAGCCAGAGTCCTGCAGAGACCTGGACCTGGTGGATTTTCCTGCTGCATCTACTTGAAGAGTCATAGATCTACAGAATGGAATGGGTTGGAAGCATGCTCAAAGCTCAGCCAGTTCCAACATCCTTGCCATGGGCAGGGGTAGCTCCCACCAGCTCAGCTTGCTCAGGGACTCATCCAGCCTGGCCTTGAACAGCTCTGGGATGGCACAGCCACAGCCTCCCTGGGCAACCTGTGCCAGTGTCTCCCCACCCTCACTGCCAAGAATTTCTTCCTGATCTCCAGTCTCAGTCTCGTCTCTTCCAGCTTCAATCCATTGCTGTCATCCTGTCACCCCCAGCCCTTGTCCAAAGTCCCTCCCCAGCTCCCCTGTAGCCCCCTTCAGACACTGGAAGGCTGCTCTGAGGTCTCCCTGGAGGTCTGGGGATGTGAGCAGTGCTCAGCAAGAGCTGAAGGGGCTGTGAGGGGCAAGAGGCTGGGGCTGGCATCTTCTGAGTGGTGCCTAGGGATAGGCCAAGGAGAAGGGGCACAAACTGGAACCCAGAAGGTTCCAGCTGAAGATGAGGAGCAACTTGTTTGGTGTGAAGGTTCTGTAGGGCTGGAGCAGGCTGCCCAGAGAGGTTGNGTCTGGGGATGTGAGCAGTGCTCAGCAAGAGCTGAAGGGGCTGTGAGGGGCAAGAGGCTGGGGCTGGCATCTTCTGAGTGGTGCCTAGGGATAGGCCAAGGAGAAGGGGCACAAACTGGAACCCAGAAGGTTCCAGCTGAAGATGAGGAGCAACTTGTTTGGTGTGAAGGTTCTGTAGGGCTGGAGCAGGCTGCCCAGAGAGGTTGTGGAGTCTCCTTGTGTGCAGAGCTTCCAACCCCCACCCTGGCCATTGTGGTCCTTGGGACCCTGATCTAGGTGAGAATTTGATTGAAAGAGGAATTTGATCCCTTGCTGGACAAGGAATGGTCATAGAATCAGAGAATGGCTCATGCTGCAAGGGAGCTCAGAGCTCCTCTCCTCCACCCTCCACACCATGCCCAGGGACACCTCTCAGCCAGAGTCAGCTGATCAAGGCCTCATCCAGCCTGGCCTGCAACACCCCCAGGCAGGAGGCAGCCACAGCCTCCCTGGGCAGCCTGGGCCAGAGTCTCAGCAGCCTCCTGCTCAACAACTTCTGCCTCAGCTCCACTCTCAGCCTGCTCTGCCTCAGCTCCAAACCATTGCCCCTTGGCCTGTCTCTAGAGCCCCTTAGCCCAAGTCCCTCTGCAGCCTTCCTGCAGGATCCCTNCTCTCTTGCCCTGCTGCCCACACTGCTCTGGCTGCAGCCCAGCACACAGCTGCCTGCTGGGCTGCATGAGGGCACTGCTGGCTCCTGGGCAGCTCCTCAGCACCCAACAACCCCCAGGCTCTTTCTTCAGGGCTGCTCTCAACCCCCTCTGCATCCCTGCTGGATTTGTGCCTGGACTTGGCCTGACCCAGCTGCAGACCCTTGCACTTGGACTTGTTGACCCTCCTGCAGCTGTCCCTGCCCCACTTCTGCAGCCTGTCCAGGTACCCTCACTTGCCCTCAAGTGAGTCCATGGCACCACACAGCTTGGTGCCACCCCCAACCCTCAACAGCAGTGTCCATGGTTGGTGACAAAGATGCTAAGCAGCACTGGAGCCAAGACAGAGCCCTGAAGACTTCCAGTGCCCACGTGCTGGCACTCACACACACAACCATCAGCTAGAGAACTGTGTGCCAAGGAGACCAACCCTGGTGTGGAAACACTGATGAAGGAATTACAGGGGGAAATAGACTTGGTGTGGGCAGGAACTGAGCAGGATTTGGTTTAACAGCCACAACCAGATTGGTCAAGAGGCAAAACAGGGTCTTGGAGCTCAAAGCAGGCAAGGAGAAAATCCTGGAGCAATGAATAGGTTGGACTTGGTGATCCTGAGGGTCTCTTTCAACCTGAATTTTTCTGTGATTCTAGGAATGTGCTGGAGCAGAGAGTCAGGGAGGGGGGTTTGCTTCTGCCTGAAGATCTGCATCATGAATGCTCTGCTTGCAATCAGTGCCTCTGCTCAGAGGAGCTGCTGGAGGAGCCTCTTGCTTGCTTCAAGGCAGCATTCATATTCCTCTGCATCCTTTTATGGTGCCTAGAAACAAAACAACAAAAAAAAGTGAATCAATAACATCTAAAAAAAAATGAATCTGTTCAAGTGCTGCTCACCCACCATTAACTCCAACAATTTTTAATTAACCTGATTTAGAAGCCAAAGACATGGCTGATGAAAATGAGGGGGTAGAAGATCCAGGCAGTTATTCCAGCACATTGGTTCATGACTGTTGGGCTTAGATTTATTCTAGGGAAGCTTTCCCAATCTGGGCTGCAGCAGTCGGCTGCCTGCCAGGCTTCAGGAAGCTGCAGGGACTTGAGGAGCAGCACTCAAGCTTTAGGGCATGGGGAGAGGGAGATCTGTGATGTCTTTGACTACCTGCTGCTTGTAGTGGTCTCCAGATGCTCAGCATCTTGGTCAGTGGCCTGGCTGAAGGAGCAGCTTGTGGTGGTCTCCAGATGCTCAGCATCTTGGTCAGTGGCCTGGCTGAAGGAGCAGCTTGGGGTGGTCTCCAGATGCTCAGCATCTTGGTCAGTGGCCTGGCTGAAGGAGCAGCTTGTGGTGGTCTCCAGGTGCTCAGCATCTTGGTCAGTGGCCTGGCTGAAGGAGCAGCTTGGGGTGGTCTCCAGATGCTCAGCATCTTGGTCAGTGGCCTGGCTGAAGGAGCAGCTTGTGGTGGTCACCAGGTACTCAGCATCTTGGTCAGTGGCCTGGGTGAAGGGGCAGAGGGGACCCTCAACCAGTTTGCTGCTGGTGTCAGACTGGGAGAAGTGGTGACAGCCCTCAGGTCTCCTTGGCATTTGCAGCTGGACCAATTGAGGAGCTTCAGAAGTCTTTACCAAGCTCCCTTGACTTGAAACCATAGAGGGGGAATTTAAACTGAACCATTGAAGGTCTGGGTTTTTGTTGCTGTGGTGGTGTGACAGGCTGGTAGGAGGGAGGAGAGCAGGATGAGGTCTCCCTGGGTTTCAGCAGGGCTTCTGGAAATGGTTCCCATAATATCCTCAGAGGGAAGCTTAGGAGGTGTGGGTTAGAAGGGGCCCAGTGAGGTGTGTGCAGGCCTGGCTGAAGGACAGAGCTCAGAGGGCTGTGATCAATGCTGCAGGGTCTGGTTGGAGGCCTGGAGCTTGTGGTGTTGCCCAGGGGTCAGTACTGGGTCCAGTCTGGCCCAGCATCTTCATCAATGACCTGGATGAAGGCACAGAGAGGCCCCTCAGGCAGTTTGCTGGTGAGAGCAAACTGGGAACAGTGGGGACAGCCTCAGGCTGTGCTGGCATCAGTGAGACCTGGCCAGGCTGGAGAGCTGGGGGAGAAGAACCTCATGGAACTGAAGCAGGGCAAGTGGAGGGGCCTGGCCATGGGGAGGGGCAAATCTCTGGAGCAGGACAGCTGAGGGGGGAACCTGCTGGGGAGCAGCTCTGTGGTGAAGTACCCAGGAGTGCTGGTGGGCAACAGACACTCCAGGAGCCAGCAATGTGCACTGGGGCAAAGAAAGTCAAAGATCTTGGTGCCCAGGAGCCAGCAAGGTGCCCTGGGGGCCAAGAAGGTGTCCTAGGGTGCATGAAGAGTGTGGCCATCAGGAGGTCATGGTTAGTTCTCCTCTCACTCTACTCTGCCTTAGTTAGGCTGCATCTGGAGCTGTGTCCAGCTCTGGGCTCTGGCAGTTGCAGAGAGCCTGGGAAGTGCTGGAGAGAGTCCAGGGCAGGCTGGGGAGAGGCTGAGGGGCCTGGAGCAGCTCTGTGAGGGGCAAAGGCTGAGAGCCCTGGGGCTGAGAGCCTGCACAAGAGCAGCCCCAGAGGGCAGCTGAGCAGTGCTCACCAAGAGCTGAAGGGGCTGTGGGGGGCAAGAGGCTGTGGCTGGCATCTTCTGAGTGGTGCCCAGGGACAGCACAAGGGGCAATGGGCACAAACTGGAACCCAAGACGTGTCACCTGAATATGAGGAGAGAGTTGTTTGTTGTGAGGGTGCTGTAGGGCTGGAGCAGGCTGCCCAGAGAGGTTGTGGAGTCTCCTTGTGTGCAGAGCTTCCAACCTGCCCTGGGCATTGTGCTGCTGGGCAAGCTGCTGTGGGTACACTGCTGGAGCAGGGAGGGGTTGGCCTGGGTGAGCTCCAGAGGTCCTTTCCAACCTCTCACCATTCTATGAAATAGAGAGAGAGGGAAGCTTTTAATTAATGAAGGCAAGAAGAGGGAGTGGGCTGTGAGCTGCCTGCTAATTACCATCTCCCAGCCTCTGCTGGCAAGCAGCAGACAGCATCAGCACAGCTTGGGCATGGAAAGGCTCTTGCAGGGTCATTGTGTCTGCTCTTGGGTTGGCTCTGCTCTGGGATGACTGCCAGGGAGATGCAGAGGGAAAGCAGCAGCCATGTGGGTGAAGCAGAGCAAATCTCCCTGCCAGCCAGGGCAGGGGAAGGTGCCCCATGGGCTGCAGCCCAGAGATGTGTGCAGGAGCATGTCAGGAGGAATGGAGCTGCTCAAGCCTTGCTGCTTGCAGTGGGGAAGGCTTCCAAGCATCACGTCCTGCTAAGGCAAATGGAAAACAAAGCAGAGGT
>VWZE01007788.1:24100-44623 GCA_013396675.1 Eubucco bourcierii
CACACACAATGAAAATCCCCCAGACTAGACTCAGCCAGCTGGAAGTTAAGGCCTGAAGCTCTATTTACAGCTCAGCACAATGTACAAGCAGAGACAGACACAACAGACAGGAATAGTTACAGACACAGACAAGTTAAAGGTAACACAGAAACACAATCCCCCTGCCAGAAATTGGAGACCCCAGGAGGGACTCCCAACCACCCTTCCACCTTCTCCCCACCCCTATACCTTACCCCAGGGTCTGCCTGGGTGAGTTTGGGGACTGGACCAGGGGAGTTAGAAGGAAAGTGGTTAGTTGGGTTACACAGCAGGGAGACCAGAAGCTCCCAGAGAGGCAGAGACGAGACTCAGAGTGCCTTATCTATGGTTGTGTTCTTATTCTTATCCATCTCAGCAAGGGTATGAGTGCAGCAGACATCTCCACTGTTTGCTTTTCACAGCCTAGAATGTTGGTTTTTTTTTTCATTAAAATATTGCAGCTAGCCTCAAAGCAGCACAGAGGAGGAGGGAGACCTGATTCTCTGCGTTTAGCTGTAGGACCAAGAGCAGATGACATTCTGCTCTGGTCTTTGGTTTCAGCCTTGTGTCCAAGTTCACCCTGGGCGTGTGTTTGAAGGTAACCATAAACATGAAAGTGATCTTCACTATGCTGACTTCTGGGGCTTTTGCATTTTAGGTGCTAGGGAGTGCCTGTTGCAGCATCAGTACATCCTGTGTTTCATTTCTGAACTTCAGTGTGGCTCTGAGGGTAGCCTCTTCTCAAGTTACTGGGACACCAAGTTAACATCTTTGAGTACACTTGGCAGAACAAAGTCAGAGGAATGTACTTCTAAGTCAGAAAACTTAGCCTCCAAGTGCTGCACAGAAAAAGGACTACTCCATTTCTGTGCCTCAGCCGAGCCTCCCACTAGCAATAGAAAAGACCTGGGAATCTCTGGTGTTATCTCTCCCAATGTCCCCAGCCCTTAATGGAATGCTGCATTCCTGGCCAGTAGGAAAACTTGTTTATGAAATCTTATATTGCCCTGTGAAACTCAATACTCTGCTGCTTAATACTACAGCCCAAATGATGTGCAATGAGGTGGATGGAGTGCTTTGTGTGTCATAGAATGGGAAGGTTGGAAGGGACCTCAAGGATCATCCAGTTCCAACCCCCTGCCATAGGCAGGGACACCTCCTTCTAGTACAGGTCACTCAAGGCCTCCTCCAACCTGGCCTTGAGCACCTGCAGGGAGGGAGCAGCCACAACCTCCCTGGGCAACCTGTGCCAGTGTCTCACCACCCTCACTGCAAACAACTTCCTCCTAACATCCACTTTCAGTCTCCCCTCTGACACTTCAAACCCATTGCCCCTTGTCCTGGCATTACAAGATCTTCTCAATAGTCCCTCCCCAGACCTCCTGTAGGCCCCCTTCAGATCCTGGAAGGCTACTATCAGGTCCCCTGGAAGCCTTCTCCTCTCCAGGCTGCACAGCCCCAACTCTCTCAGCCTGTCCTCACAGCAGAGCTGCTGCAGCCCTCTCAGCATCTTGGTGGCCTCCTCTGGACCCACTCCAACACTTCCATGTCCTTCCTGTGCTGAGGGTTCCAGAACTGCACCCAGGACTGCAGGTGGGGTCTGAGGAGAGCAGAGCCAAGGGGCACAATCCCCTCCCTTGCCCTGCTGCCCACACTGCTCTTGCTGCAGCCCAGCACACAGTTGCTGTCTGGNTCCTCAGACCCTACCTGGCTTCTGCAGCCTGGAGAAGAGAAGGCTTCCAGGAGACCTTAGAGTAGCCTTCCAGGATCTGAAGGGGGTTCCAGGAAGGCTGGGGAGGGACTATTGACAAGGTCTGGGAATGCCAGGACAAGGGGAATGGGTTTGAAGTGTCAGAGGGGAGCTTGAAAGTGGATGTTAGGAGGAAGTTGTTTGCAGTGAGGGTGGTGAGACACTGGCTCAGGTTGCCCAGGGAGGTTGTGGAACACAGGAGCACCGAACGTGATCTTTGATCACATTGGGTGATTCTGTGCTCCACAACCTCCCTGCAGGTCTTCTGTGCTTCACAACCTCCCTGGAGGTGTTCAAGACCAGGTTGGAGGAGGTCTTGAGTGCTCTGTGCTATTGGGAAGTGTCCCTGCCTGTGGCAGGGGGTTGGAACTGGGTGGTCCTTGAGGTCTCTTCCAACCTTACCATTCTAGGATTCTATGAAGGAAGTAACATCCCTCCTGCAGTGTTAAAAGGAGCCTGGAAACCTGCAGTATTTGTGCAGAGCAGGCAGTTGGATGAAGCCATCTCTTTGTGCAGAGCTGGGTTTTAGTGCCATAGTGCTACCAATTAGTGATGCTGAAGTGAAAATCAAGAGTCTCCTGATGCGTCTGTCAAAGTGATTGTGTTGATGAGTGAATGCTTTTTTAGGTGGAACAAAAAAGAAACTTTCAGGATTTTTATTTTGTCAACTAGCAGTAGCAACTGAAAATTTCAGATTTCTGATATTCAGAGAGACTTTTGCAAGGGCTTGTCTGTATGTTATTTTTTTTTTTTGAGGGGAGGGAGGTGGAACAGTCACCATGCTGAGCTGTGCCACGTTGGCTGAAGAAGTTCTGTTTTGCATTCTGTTGCTGCTAAAGAGACTCTTCATCTGCTTACTCAGTTTGCATGCACATATGCAATTGCCTGCATATATAAACACACAGAGTGAAATTAAACCTTAAAAGTTGCTGGGAGAAGCTGAAGCTTTGGCAGGATTGACTTCAGCAGTCCAGAGACTCTGAGTCTGTGGATGCTGTGGGACTGGTCTGGCAAGATTGCTAGCCTTGTCCAGAAGTGCTTAGAGTTTGAAGTGACGGTGCTGGGCACTGGGGAGAGATTCCTGTGGCTGTTCCTGTGCCTTTACATCAGGAGTGGCTGTATCTGAGCCAGTTTGCTAAATCCTCTGTGTAGTGGTGTGCTTCTCTGAATTGTGTAGCTTGGAAGAGACCTCCTAAAATCACTTGTCCAGACCCCAGCTTTCTCAACTGCTATTAGATAGCTGCCAGGGAATGAGGTGAACTGTTTGTAATGAGTGCTTGTTTCTCTTGACTGACTGATATGGTAGTGCTGTGTGCACTGGGTGGGCATTTTCCCTGCACTCATACCACATGAGATATGTGACTTTCTTCCTATCCTCCAGTAGAACTGTGATCTTCTCCATACACAGCCTGGATGTGGATATTTTAGAATCATAGAATGGTAAGGTTGGAAGGGACCTCAAACATCCAATTCCAAACCCCTGCCATAGGCAGGGACACCTCCCATTAGTACAGGTCACTCAAGGCCTCCTCCAAACTGGCCTTGAACACCTTCAGGGAGGTTGTGGAGCACAGAAGACCTGCAGGGAGGTTGTGGAGCACAGAAGCACCCAACGTGATCTTTGATCCCATTCGGTGCTTCTGTGCTCCACAACCTCCCTGGGCAACCTGTGCCAGTGTCTCACCACCCTCACTGCAAACAACTTCCTCCTAACATCCACTTTCAATCTCTCCTCTGCCACTTCAAACCCATTCCCCTTGTCCTGGCATTCCCAGACCTTGTCAATAGTCCCTCCCCAGCCTTCCTGTAGCCCCCTTCAGATCCTGGAAGGCTACTCTAAGGTCTCCTGGAAGCCTTCTCTTCTCCAGGCTGCAGAGCCCCAACTCTCTCAGCCTGTCCTCACAGCAGAGCTGCTGCAGCCCTCTCAGCATCTTCATGGCCTCCTCTGGGCCTGCTCCAACACTTCCATGTCCTTCCTGTGCTGGGGGCTCCAGAACTGCACATAGGACTGCAGGTGGGGTCTGAGGAGAGCAGAGCCAAGGGGCACAATCCCCTCCCTTGCCCTGCTGCCCACACTGCTCTTGCTGCATTCCAGGACTCAGTTGCTGTCTGGGCTGCATGTGCACACTGCAGGCTCATGTTGAGCTTTTCATCAACCCAGATAAAATATATTATTTGTATATTATTATTATTAAATATATTTATATATTATTATTTCTTATTTAATATATTATTTCCACCTCCCTGCAATAGAATCCTTTGTATCCTGCAGTAGAATTGTGATCTTGTCCATACTCAACCTGGATGTGAATTTTTTATTTCATTTTCTGCAGGCAGTGTACTGCAGACCTATAAAATGATGTTCTGTATGGGGATGCTTATGTGCTGTCTTCTTCTGCCTTTGAAAGGCTGAGGGAGCTGGGGGTGTGCAGCCTGCAGAAGAGGAGGCTCAGGGCAGAGCTCATTGCTTTCTGCAGCTACCTGAAGGGAGGTTGTGGCCAGGTGGGGTTGGGCTCTGCTGCCAGGCACCCAGGGACAGAAGGAGGGGACACAGCCTCAAGCTGTGCCAGGGGAGGTTCAGGCTGGATGTTAGGAGGAAGTTGTTGGCAGAGAGAGTGATTGGCATTGGAATGGGCTGCCCAGGGAGGTGGTGGAGTGCCCATCCCTGGAGGTGTTGAAGCAAAGCCTGGCTGGGGCACTTAGTGCCATGGTCTGGTTGCTTGGCTGGGGCTGGTTGCTAGGTTGGGCTGGGTGAGCTTGGAGGCTTCTTCCTACCTGCTTGATTCTGTGATTCTTTCTACTGCTGCCAGTACCAGTTGGACAACTGCAGGAGTGGGAGAATGCAGATGAGACCTGTGTGTGGGTTGCACCTGTGAGGTACAAGTGTTGTGTGGCTTAAAACACATCAGCACATGTGGAAGATGCTTTGGCTACATCTGAAGCCTAACACCCTTTGAGAACAAATGCTCCCCTTCAGCAACTCTGTAGTTGGAAGGTTAACTTGTGTCTTGTTTGACATATAAATAAGGGGCAGTGGGTTTGAAGTGGCAGAGGTGAGATTGAAACTGGATGTTAGGAAGAAGTTGTTTGCAGTGAGGGTGGTGAGACACTGGCGCAGGTTGCCCAGGGAGGTTGTGGAGCACAGAATCACCCAACATGATCTTTGATCACGTTGGTTGATTCTGTGCTCCACAACCTCCCTGCAGGTCTTCTGTGCTCCACAACCTCCTGGAGGTGTTCAAGGCCAGCTTGGATGAGGCCTTGAGTGACCTGTGCTAGTGGGAGGTGTCCCTGCCTATGGCAGGAGGTTGGAACTGGATGATCCTTGAGGTCCCTTCCAACCTTCCCATTCTATAACCTTCAGTTCTGGTGGCATTTACTGTTTCCTGTCCCTGTTAAATAGTCTTACAAGGCTTGAAACAACAGATTTCCTTTATCACACCCTGAAAGAACAGGAAAATAGCTCTTAATGTAGGTGGCTTGGCAAAATATTCTAGTCAAGTCAGCTATTTGGCCTGCTACCCAGCCTTGGGTACGTAATCTTTGGGTGCTGCCAAAATACCATTCTAATTAACTTGACACAGACTGTGAAGCCTGGGTGGTATTACTTTGGTTTTCTTTGCTTGTGCTTTCCAGCACTGCATTTTGAAAGGGTTGCTGGAAACTGTGACACTTGGAAGCTCACCAGAGTCTTCATTAAGCAAGGATTTCAGTCACCTTGTGACCTACAGGATCAAAGGAAGGAGTATTCTCTTTCTTCCTCTCTCTGCAGGTGCAAGTTAATAGCAATAAATAAATGCACACCATTGCACAGGGAACATGTGGTCAGTTGGCCAGACTTCAGCTCTCTGTTGAACATTAACACATTAACCCCTCTGCAAAATATTAACCTATCCTGTTATTTTCTGTTCTGTTTACACTTAGCTATGCTCTGTTTGTCCCAGAGGTGGTGCATTTGCAAATAAGTCAGCATACTTGCTTTCCAGATGTCATCTTAAAAGTGTTGTTTTTTTCAGAGCTGAAAGGCAGAAAAGGGGTAAGAAATACTTTTTTTTTTGCATTTCCTATCTCGTTTGTTTATGTAGTTCCTTGGCTATTTTAGACCTTCCCAGCCTGTATCCAAGAATAGAGCACCAGTAATATTGAGCTGTCTTGAAAGTCAGGCGCTGCAGCCGCTCTCTGTTCCTGCTGCTGACTGTAAGCCACCCGTGGATTTGGAGCTTGTGCGTTGCATAACGCCAGCAAATGTAGCAGAGATTACAAAATGGTCTCCTTGCTCTAAGAAGAGATTGTTGTTAGTCAGGCAACATTAAAATACACGAGGTATCTAGGACATCAGTATCTTAAAGCAGCGAGCAGGGTTTTGCAGTTGAGCGTGCTCTGGCCCTGTGCGTGTGCTTCGCTGCTCAGGGCTGAGGTACTGCAGCCTCTGGGTTGTGTCCTGCAGGCTGGGCTGGCTCAGTTGTTGTTCCAGGCAGTCAAGGCTGTATGTATTGCTTTAGGTGTCTTTGGGTTATCCTTTTCTTGCACTTCTTCACTATAATCTTGAGTAGATTTTTCTGTTTGCATCTAGAGCCATGCAGGATTTGTTGGAGTTGTATTGCTTTAGGTTTCTTTGGGTTATCCTTTGCACTTCTTGCACTTCTTTACCATATGCTTGAATAGACTTTGTTTGCATCTAGAGCCACGCAGGATTTGTTGGAGTTGTATTGCTTTAGGTGTCTTTGGGTTATCCTTTTCTTGCACTTCTTTACTGTATTCTTGAATAGACTTTATGTCTGCATCTAGAGCCACACAGGATTTGTTGGAGTTGTATTGTTTTGGGTTATCCTTTGCACTTCTTGCACTTCTCATCTATTCAAGAGTATAGTAAAGACTTTCTGTTTGCATCTAGAACCATGCAGGATTTGTTGGAGTTGTGTTGTTTTGGGTTTCTTTGGGTTACCCTTTTCTTGCACTTCTTTACTGTATTCTTGAATAGAATTTCTGTCAGCATCTAGAACCATGCAGGATTTGTTGGAGTTGTATTGCTTAGGTTTCTTTGGGTTATCCTTTTCTTGCACTTCTTTACTCAGCACAGGAAGGCCATGGAACTCTTGGAGCGGGTCCGGAGGAGGCCACGAAGATGCTGAGAGGGCTGCAGCAGCTGTGCTGTGAGGACAGGCTGAGAGAGTTGGGGCTGTGCAGCCTGGAGAAGAGAAGGTTTCCAGGAGACCTTAGAGTAGCCTTGCAGGATCTGAAGGGGGCTCCAGGAGGGCTGGGGAGGGACTGTTGACAAGGTCTTGCAATGCCAGGTTGAGGAGGAATGGGTTTAAACTTGCAGAGGGGAGATTGAAAGTGGATGTTAGGAGGAAGTTGTTTGCAGTGAGGGTATTGAGACCCTGGCATAGGTTGCCCAGGGAGGTTGTGGAGCACAGAGGCACCCGATGTGATCTTTGATCACGTTGGGTGCTTCTGTGCTCCACAACCTCCCTGGAGGTGTTCAAGGCCAGGTTGGAGTAGACCTTGAGTGACCTGTATAGTGGGAGGTGTCCCTGCCTATGGCAGGGGGTTGGAACTGGATGATCCTTGAGATCCCTTCCAACCTTCCCATTCTGTGATTCTGTTTGCACCTAGAGCCACACAGGATTTGTTGGAGTTGTATTGCTTTAACTTTCTTTGGATTATCCTTTGCATTTCTTTACTGTATTCTTGAAATAGACTTTCTGTTTGCAACTAGAGCCACACAGGGCTTGTTGGAGTTGTCTTGCACTCTTTGCAGCTGGAAGTGGAGCTGGCCATCATCACCTGCTTTCTTGGAGCTTGTGTAGTCCAGGACTTGCTTACATGGTTGAGCTCCTCATGGCTCTAGGTTATTGCTTACCAACTATGCTATGGTAGCTCCTACCCTGCTGTGCATGAGAGAGAAAATGCATTTCCTTGTTTGTTTTTACTTACTACTATTGCTTACCAGTTTACTACATCTCAGCTGATGTGTGGTATCTTTATCTTAGCTGTTTAAACAGTTGATTTCTTTGGAATAAATTATCTGGGTGTACATTACCACAAAACTCTTCAGAGGGTGAATTAAGGTCCTGTTGCTGTTGGAGAATGCATCTCTGCCCACAGCATGCAATTCCTCCTCAGAGGCTGAGCAGAAGGGCCTTTTTTTGGAGTGTTTTAACTGCAGACAGGAGGTACATTAAGAACAATCTGTGCATTTAAGTGTACCTCTTGTACCTAAAAAGAATGAGTAGCTTGCTGTTGGAATTGAAATGTCTAAACTTGCCTTCTGGGTTCAACTGTCTATATGTAAATAAACCAACAATGTAGGTTAATTAACATAAATTAGAGATATCTGTAAAAGTCTCTGTCAGTCTTTGCTTAAAAAAAACATGAACCTTGCAGTCTAGATAAAAGCTTTTTGATATCCTTATTTATTAACTGCTGTACTAAGGAGAGCAGCAAGTCACATGTGTACACTTACTGTGTTTAATTATTGCTATCAAATACTGTAAATAATCAAAAATAAGACAAAAAAAAAAAAAAAAAGTCTAATGTCCTGACTCAACAATGATGATTTTTGGTTTTTTGGGTTCGGGAGAATTATTTTAACCCATCTGAAAACTTAAGAAGGAAGAGAAGACCAAAGGAGGATTGTGGATGGTGTTGATATGTATCTGCCTATACCTTTCTGTGTGTGAGTGTGGAATTTGACTCCAGGGTCAGCCTTAGGGTCAGCCCCCTGCAGCCAGCACTGTTACAAAACCTGACAGATTTGGTGACTACTGAACCCCCTGTGCAAATCTTACAGAGAAAGAATCACAGAATCACAGAATGGGAAGGTTGGAAGGGACCTCAAGGATCATCCAGTTCCAACCCCCTGCCATAGGCAGGGACACCTCCCACTAGCACAGCTCACTCAAGGCCTCCTCCAACCTGGCCTTGAACACCTGCAGGGAGGGAGCAGCCACAACCTCCCTGGGCAACCTGTGCCAGTGTCTCACCACCCTCACTGCAAACAACTTCCTCCTAACATCCACTTTCAATCTCCCCTCTGACACTTCAAACCCATTGCCCCTTGTCCTGGCATTCCAATCCCTTGTCAATAGTCCCTCCCCAGCCTTCCTGGAGCCCCCTTCAGATCCTGGAAGGCTACTCTAAGGTCTCCTGGCAGCCTTCTCTTCTCCAGGCTGCAGAGCCCCAACTCTCTCAGCCTGTCCTCACAGCAGAGCTGCTGCAGCCCTCTCAGCATCTTGGTGGCCTCCTCTGGACCCACTCCAACCCTTCCATGTCCTTCCTGTGCTGGGGGCTCCAGAACTGCACCCAGGACTGCAGGTGGGGTCTGAGGAGAGCAGAGCCAAGGGGCACAATCCCCTCCCTTGCCCTGCTGCCCACACTGCTCTTGCTGCAGCCCAGCACACAGTTGCTGTCTGGGCTGCACTCACACTGCAGCCTCCTCTTGAGCTTTTCATCACCCCAGACCCCCAGGGCCTGTTCCTCAGGGCTGCTCTCAGCCATTCCCCACCCAGCCTGGAGCTGTGCTTGGCATTGTGCCCACCCAGGTGCATGACCTTCCACTTCGTTGTAAAAGGTGTCCAAAGCAAAACAGGCAGCAAATAACTGTAGGGATGGAATAGTTCGTTTGGGTGAAACAGACTTAAAACGCTTGGGAAACTGATCAGCGAGGACTGTGTTTTGTGATTACTTTCTTCTCTGTGTGTGTATCTTAATTGTTTTCTTTTACATCAGTTACAAAGGGGAGGAAGGGCTCCTGCCTGCTTTAGAAAATCCTCCAAAATGGAAGGAACATTGCAGTGAAATGAAGGGGTTGTAAGTGGGAAAAGTGCTCTAGATCACAACTCTGAGTTTGGGAGTCCTCCTCTCTCACCTGTGTGTGTATGTTTTGACTTGTTCCCCTAACTTACATTGTCAGGAGGCTGTAAAAGCCTGTAGGGTGCATCCTACCACCTTGTAACCTCAATAAAGGGAAGTTGAGTGAGGTGGATGAGTACTTCCAGTGTAGCGCTTAGTCAGGAGTGGAGATCAAGCTGTGGTTTCACAGTCTCACAGTTATCACCAGGGTTAGAAGAGACCTCAAAGCTCATCAAGTCCAACCCATTACCACAGCCCTCCAGACCAGACCATGGCACCAAGTGCCACGTCCAAACCTGCCTTGAACACCTCCAGGGACGCTGACTCCACCACCTCCCTGGGCAGCCCATTCCAGCAGTCAATGACTCTCTCAGGCAACAACTTTCTCCTCACCTCCAGCCTAAACTTCCCCTGGCACAGCTTGAGACTGTGTCCTCTTGTTCTGGTGCTGCTTGCCTGAGAGAAGAAGGTGACCTCCCCCTGGCTACAACCACCCTTCAGGTAGTTGCAGACAACAATAAGGTCCCCCCTGAACCTCCTCTTCTCCAGGAAGAACCAGGTCTGTAACGATCTGAATTCCTTCAACAGAAATTTAATTGTGAGGAGGAATTTTCCCTGTGAGGGTGACAAAGCTCTGGAACAGGCTGCTCAGGGGAATTGTGGAGTCCCTATCTCTGGGTATATTCCAAACCCACCTGGATGCATTCCTGTTTGATCTGGTATAGGAGATGCTACTCTGGCAGGGGGGTTGGGCTGGTTGAGCTTTTGAGGTCCCTTCCAACCCCTGACACTCTGTGATTCTGTGAAATGTTTGTTAAAAGAAGAGAGTGGAGAGGACTTCTGATGCAGGGATTTGGATTAGACCAGTGGCCCCTGTTGGGTAGTGAGGGAGTTGTCATTTGGGATGTTGCAGCAGCATTTTACATAAGGACAGCAGACCTGTGTGTGCTAGATCTAGTGTGAAATCAGAAACAGTTGATTTGTAGATTTTTTTCCCACCTCTCTTTCATTCCACTTTCAAAGAGACAATACTCTAGTACCTAAATAGAATCATAGAATGGAAAGGTTGAAAGGGACCTCAAAGATCATCTAGTTGCACCCCCCCCTCCATAGGCAGGGACACCTCCCTTCATCCTCATGTCCAGTCTGAATCTCCTCACCTCCAGCTTTGCTCTATTCCCCCAGTCCTGTCACTACCTGACAGCCTAAAAAGTCCCTCCCCAGCTTTTTTGTAGGTCCCCTTCAGATCCTGGATGGCCACACTAAGGTCACCTGGAAGCCTTCTCTTCTCCAGACTGCACAGCCCCAACTCTTTCAGTCTGTTCTTTACAGCAGAGCAGCTCCAGCCCTCTGAGCATCCTCGTGGCCCTGCTCTGGACACCCTCCAGCATCTCCACAAGCAGAAATAACTGGTTTGGAACTGCAAGTTCTGTTACTGATTTCCTGTAATGTCAGGAGGGAATTAGAGTAGTGGGCTCTGACTGCCCAGCTACCAGTCTGATGTTTGGGTAGAAAATGAATCCCTGAAAGGGTTATCAAACTTTGGAATAGTCTGCTCAGGGCAGTGGTGGAGTCCATGTGCTTATGGGTGTTCAAGTGGCATGTGGACCTGGTGCTTAGGGACCTTTCAGTGCTGGATTGAGGGTTGGACTGGATGATCTTTAAGGTCTCTTCCAACCAGATATGTTCTGTGATTCTGCACAGAGACTGCTAAGCTTCACCTATTCTTATAGGTGAGAGGTGGAAAAATTCCTTTTGTCTAGTTTAGTCTTTGAGTTCAGGGTCTACAGCCACTGACTTGGAAATCCCAAGCCCTGTACAGGGGCAAAGACCATTCACACATGGAGCTCGTGTGTTATGGTAAGTATGCAACAAAGGTCAGGACCACAAGAGGAAAGCAATTCCCTTCTAGAAAATGCAACTTTATATTTCATTTGGAGATTTAGTGAGACACTGGAACAGGTTGGGCAGGGAGGTTGTGGAGTACAGAATCACCCAACGTGATCAAAGATCACGTTGGGTGATTCTGTACTCCACAACCTCCCTGGAGATCTTCTATGCTCCACAACCTCCCTGGAGGTGTTCAGGGTCAGGTTGAATGAGTCCTTGAGTGCCCTGTACTAGTGGGAAGTGTCCCTGCTTATAGCAGGGGGTTGGAACTAGATGATCCTTGATGTCCCTTCCAACCTTCCCATTCTCTGATTGACCCAAATGTTTCTCTTCTAGGAGACGCCTGGAAAGTAGTAGTTCCTGCAGGCATGCATCAGGAAAGGTTTGGCAGCTCCTAATGGAAGCAACCAAAGAAAGGGAAAGTTCCCAGGTTGCTTCAACCAGTGTATTAGTCAGTGAAAAAGGGTGAGCCTGTTCTCTTCCCCTCTTGCTCACCTTCTGCTATGCATTTTGTGCCAGCTGAGCTGCTTGTCCTAGCTAAGTTTATTGCGCTTGCTTCCTTTGCAGAAAACTAACCCAGCCAAACAAATGAGTTAATTAGTGCAAGATGAACTCATTAAGGACCTTACATGGCACAAAAAGGGGAGAAGGGAGGGGGTACTATGAAGCTGCTGGGAGGAAGTGGAGGAAGAAAGCAGAGCAAGTGGGATGTCTGCCCTGTTCTTGGCAGTAACAGGCTATTAAATCATCTTAAGTTGTGTAACTTCACTCAGAATCTTCAGGTTGAGTAAGAAAAGCCTAAAATAACAAAAGGATGTATCTAGATTGCATCCTTAAATTACAAAACTCTTTGTGGTGTGTTATGAGAAAGGGGACTAGGTTGTGTTTGGGGGGGGGGGGAAAGACAAAATGAAAACAAGGAGGACAGAGGTAGTGTTTTTGTTCTGTGGAAGCAGCAACTGTAGTGAGAAAGTACTTAGATGTATGTATATTGTATACACACAAATTTAAGAGACAATTAGGCACTGTTTTCATTCTGGATGTCCTTGGGCTACCTGTCTGTGCACCTCTGGTCTCAGTCATGCATCTATGGACCTGCCTTGCTTTGACACAGGACATGCTGATGGAATTGTCTGCTGTGTGCTGTGTAGTTAGAATCATAGACTCACAGAATGGTAAGGTTGGAAGGGACCTCAAGGATCATCTAGTTCCAACCCCCTGCCTCAGGCAGGGACACCTCCGACTAGCACAGGCTACTCAAGGCCTCTATTTCAGTTTCATATCACCATTTAATTTAGACCCAGTGCAGTCACTTTGGTTGTGAGAGTTCCTGCTTCAAAGCTGTGGATTATTTGTTTTAGAAACAAGTTAGTTGCTTTTAAACAAGTTATCTCCTTGATAACAGGTTCCCTGCCTGGTGAGTGCAGGGCAGGCTGTGGATGGAGTCTACCTGAACTTAAGCAAAGCCTTTGACACAATCTGCCACAGCAAACTCCTGGCCAAGCTGGCAGCTCCTGGCTTGGACAGATTCACTCTGATATGGGTCAAGAACTGACTGGAGGGCTGGGCCCAGAGAGTAGTGGTGAATGGTGCCACATCCAGGGACTATTGACAAGGTCTGGGAATGCCAGGACAAGGGGAATGGGTTTGAAGTGGCAGAGGGGAGCTTGAAAGTGGATGTTAGGAGGAAGTTGTTTGCAGTGAGGGTGGTGAGACACTGGCACAGGTTGCCCAGGGAGGTTGTGGAGCACAGAATCACCCAGTGTGATCTTTGATTCTGGAATTCACAAGTTATGAGTCTCGAGGAGCCTTTTTTTCTGTGTTGTAGGCAGCTTCATCCAGTTTAGGATGCTGGACTACTTCTACTTTGTTTAGTTTTATTTGGCACGGCTCGAAGCGGGATGGCATCAGCACTCCTGCGCCGCCGCAGCCGCTTCAGTACGGATCTGTTTTGGCTTTCAGAAGCCTGGATTGCTGCTGCCAAGATTTTTCACTTTCTGGCAAAATTGCAATGGCAAATGGCTTCTTTTACAAGGTGTAATATTTAGACTAACAGCTTTGCAATTAAGAATGGCAAAGAGAATTATATTCCCTTTTCTTTTTTTTTAATTTTTTTTTTTCAAAGACCAGATTTTTTAGTATGGAATCGTGGGAGTGTTTGGATGCCACTGAAGTGCTTTTGATTGATTTTTGTAATTTGAACAGTGCTTTCCATGCTAGTGTGCAACACACAGTACAGATACTGGCTAGAACAATGCTTTGTTTTCAGAGATCATAGAATGGGAAGGTTGGAAGGGACCTCAAAGATCATCTAGTTCCAACCCCCTGCCATAGGCAGGGACACCTCCCACTAATACAGGTCACTCAAGGCCTCCTCCAATCTGGCTTTGAACACCTCCAGGGAGCTGGTGGAGCACAGCAGATCTCCAGGGAGCTGGTGGAGCACAGCAGATCTCCAGGGAGCTGGTGGAGCACAGAATCAAAGATCATGTTGGGTGATCTTTGGGTCCTCCTGTAGCCCCCTTGAGATACTGCAAGGCCACTCCAAGTTCTCCTGGACACAGGTCTTCTGTGCTCCACAACCTCCCTGGAGGTGTTCAGGGCCAGGTTGGATGAGGCCTTGAGTGACCTGATTTAGGTCAGTCCTACTCCTGCCATCCAGTTGGAACTGGATGATCCTTGAGGTCCCTTCCAGCCTTACCATTCTATGCCTCTTGAGGCTGTCTCCTCTTGTTCTATCACAAGTTAACCTTCAGAAGAGATCAGCACCTGCCTCTCTATATTGTCCTTTCCAGTAGTTGTAGGGAGTGATAAGCTCTCCCCGCTACCTCCTCTTCCTCATAGTTAACAGTCCCAGTTCCCTCAGCTACTCTTCGTAATACTCTAGGCCCTTCACCAGCTTAGTTGCTCTTCTTTACCATTCCTTCAGTGCCTCAGTGTCTTTCTTGTATTGAGGTGCCTGAAAGGGAGCCTCAGGAGAGCTGTGCCCTCGCCATGCTCTGCACTGGGGCACAGTCACTTCCCTGCTCCTGTTGGCCACACTGTTTCTGATGCAATCCAGAATGCCATTGGATTTTTTTGCTCCCTGGGCACACTGCTGCCTTGTGTTCAAGTTTCTTAGAATAACCAAATCCCTTTCTGCTGGAAACCTTTCCAGCCACGCTTCAAGCCTCTAGTGTTGCATAACAGAACAAGGGGACACAGCCTCAAGCTGTGCCAGGGCAGATCTAGGCTGGATGTTACGAGGAAGTTGTTGCCAGCGAGCTGCCCAGGGAGGTGGTGCAGTGCCCATCCCTGGAGGTGTTGAAGCAAAGCCTGGCTGGGGCACTTAGTGCCATGGTCTGGTTGCTTGGCTGGGGCTGGTTGCTAGGTTGGGCTGGGTGAGCTTGGAGGTCTCTTCCTACCTGCTTGATTCTGTGATAGGGTTGTTGTGGCCCAAGTGCAGGACCCAGCCCTTGGCCTTGTTGAAGCACACACCATGGACCTTGACCCATTGATCCAATCTCTCCAAGTCTCCCTGTAGAACCTCCCTACCCTCAAGCAGATCACCTAACCAGGTGCCATTTTAGGTGGTCAGGCTTTCAGCATGCAAGAAGTTGTGTGGGTCTTGTCCTTGCTTAGAAAAGCACATCTGGGGGCTGTGTGAGCTGTCAAGTCTTTCTGACAGGAGACAATCATTGGCATGTCTCATACCTTGTTGCTCCAGCCCAATCTCATTTCCTTTGCATTTATGACACTGGGAAGAGTAACAAAGCTTATGTGTCCTCGTGCCCTGTGTTGTGTAAAGGATTACCAGATAGGTCACAGTCTCACAGTATCACCAGGGTTGGAAGAGACCTCAAAGCTCATCAAGTCCAACCCATTCCCACAGCCCTCAAGACCAGACCATGGCACCAAGTGGCACGTCCAAACCTGCCTTGAACACCTCCAGGGACGCTGACTCCACCACCTCCCTGGGCAGCCCATTCCAGCAGTCAATGACTCTCTCAGGCAACAACTTTCTCCTCACCTCCAGCCTAAACTTCCCCTGGCACAGCTTGAGACTGTGTCCTCTTGTTCTGGTGCTGCTTGCCTGAGAGAAGAAAGCAACCTCCTCCTGGCTACAAGCACCCTTCAGGTAGCTGGAGACAGCAAGAAGGTCTCCCCTGAGCCTCCTCTTCTCCAGGCTAACCAATCCCAGCTCCCTCAGCCTCTCTCCATAGGGCTGTGCTCCAGGCCTCTCCCCAGCCTCGTTGCCCTTCTCTGGACACACTCAAGCACCTCAATGTCCTTCTTCAATGGAGGGGCCCAGAACTGGACACAGGACTCAAGGTGTGGCCTAAGCAGTGCAGAGTCCAGGGGGAGAATGAGCTCCCTGCTCCTGCTGGCCACACTCTTGCTGATGCAGGCCAGGATGCCATTGGCCCTCTTGGCCACCTGGGCACACTGCTGGCTCATGTTCAGGCAGGTGTAAATCAGCACCCCCAGATCCCTTTCTGTGTGGCTGCTCTCCAGCCACTCCCAGCCCAGCCTGTAGCTCTGCATGGGGTTGTTGTGGCCAAAGTGCAGCACCTGGCACTTGGATTTGTTGAGCTCCATCCCCTTGGCCTCTGCCCATCTGTGCAGGCGGTCGAGGTCCTGCTGCAGAGCCCTTCTGCCCTCCAACCCAGCAACATCAGCCCCCAGCTTGGGGTCAGCTGCAAATTTGCTGGTGCCTGACTCGATGCCCTCGTCCAGATCATCACTGAAGATGTTCCAGAGGATGGGGCCCAGCACTGATCCCTGGGGCACACTGCTAGTGCCCAGCCTCCAGCTGCATGTGGCATTTACCTTATCTTGGACGTTCATTTACCTTATCTGGGTGCCACACTATAGCAATGTATATAGGTCTGCAAAAAAGCAACACCCCAGAACACGCTCCTGGATGCTGTGATGTAACTGAGTTGTCTGAGCTCAGGTGGGTGGACGCTTGAAATCACGCAGATTACTTTTCATGTGGTCCAACAGGACAGAACATTTCCACCCTGGCTCTTCACATTGTTAAACTAAAAATCCATCCGAGTTCACTCCAAGTACCCTGAAGTTGGCTCAGGGGAGAACACTTCATGAACTCAGTTAGTTTGAGGCTTTGCTATCATTTCTTAGAAAAATCCAGGTTTGGTCTGTTAAACCTGGTGCTAATAATGGGGGGAATTAAATGGTGACACAGAGTAAAAGAAAGGGGAAGGATTTAAATCTGTATGTTAAAGCTGAGATTTTGGGAGAGAGGTCTAAAGTTAGATCAAAATTTAAGGCTTTTCTCCCTCCCCAACCTTTTCTATAGTAGTTCAGTTATGGAAAGCAGAACATTACAGAAGAAAAATCATAGAATCATAGAATGGTAAGGTTGGAAGGGACCTCAAGGATTATCTACTTCCAACCCCCTCTAGTACAGGTCACTCAAGGCCTCCTCCATCCTGACCTTGAACACCTCCATGGAGGGAACAGCCAAAACCTCCCTGGGCAACCTGTGCCAGTGTCTCACCACCCTCACTCCAAACAACTTCCTCCTAACATCCACTTTCAAGCTCCCCTCTGACACTTCAAACCCATTCCCCTTGTCCTGGCATTCCAAGCCCTTGTCAATAGTCCCTCCCCAGGCCTTCCTGGAGCCCCCTTCAGATCCTGGAAGGCTACTCTAAGGTCTCCTGGAAGCCTTCTCTTCTGCAGGCTGCAGAGCCCCAACTCTCTCAGCCTGTCCTCACAGCAGAGCTGCTGCAGCCCTCTCAGCATCTTGGTGGCCTCCTCTGGACCCACTCCAACAGTTCCATGTCCTTCCTGTGCTGGGGGCTCCAGAACTGCACACAGGACTGCAGGTGGGGGCTGAGGAGAACAGAGCAAAGGGGCACAATCCCCTCCCTTGCCCTGCTGCCCACACTGCTCTTGTTGCAGCCCAGCACACAGTTGCTGTCTGGGCTGCACTCACACTGCAGCCTCATCTGGAGCTTTTCATCACCCCACACCCTCAGGACCTCTTCCTCAGGTGCAGGATATGGTTCAATGCCAGGGGTTTGTAACGGGGTATGGTCAGTAAATTGGTGAAGCTGCCTTTCCTAAATGAGCATAGCTGCAGTTTTTGAGAACTATGGGGCTTGGCTTGCCACTCTGCCAGGTTAATTTTGTTGTTTTTTTTCTTTTACCCCCTCCTCCTGCTCTTAACTAATCTGCCAGCAATTGCATTTTTAAAATGATTTTTTTTCTTGATTTTAAGGACTTAGACAGATGGCACATCTAGAAACTGGAAAGCTTTCTGAATTGGCAGAGTGACCATGCCCCTGCCATCTTCCCACTGCAGTATCTGTAGGTGTGTGTGGGCTCCATGTGCTTCCAGAGTGCTGGAAACGGTGAGATGCCATTTCCTCTGCTGGGAATATGCAGAGAGCAAGCAAGCAGTCAGAAAAAGCCTACCTGATGGCAAGCTTGATTTGCTAGGGGTGACTTTGGTTAGGTGGGCAATTCTGGTTGTGACTACAAACAATTCCTGCCAGAGCAGTGGTAATCTCCAAAGTGTGTACCTGCAATATTTTCTCTGTGGGCTGAATATAAACCTTCCTTTACATGAGCTGAGGTGGTTTAGCACTTGGTTGAGAAACTGAGATGCCAAAGCTATGCCTCACAATAAGACTACTTCAGACTAGAGAATCTCCTACTAAAAATCATAGAATGGTAAGGTTGGAAGGGACCTCAAGGATCATCCAGTTCCAACCCCCTGCCATAGGCAGGGACACCTCCCACTAGTACAGGTCACTCAACCTGTACACTCAACCTCATCCAACCTGGCCTTGAACACCTCCAGGGAGGTTGTGGAGATTGTGCTTCACAATCTCCCTGGGCAACCTGTGCCAGTGTCTCACCACCCTCACTGCAAACAACTTCCTCCTAACATCCACATTCAACCTCCCCTCAGCCACTTCAGACCCATTGCCCTTGTCCTGGTATTACAATCCCTTGTCAATAGTCCCTCCCCAGCCTTCCTGGAGCCCCCTTCAGATCCTGCAAGGCTACTCTAAGGTCTCCTGGAAGCCTTCTCTTCTCCAGGCTGCAGAGCCCCAACTCTCTCAGCCTGTCCTCACAGCAGAGCTGCTGCAGCCCTCTCAGCATCTTGGTGGCCTCCTCTGGACCCGCTCCAACACTTCCATGTCCTTCCTGTGCTGGGGGCTCCAGAACTGCACACAGGACTCTAGGTGGGCTCTGAGGAGATCAGAGCAAAGGGGCACAATCCCCTCCCGTACCCTTTCAAACTTCCTGTTGCCTAAACCTTCTCCCTCCCAAAGTGGTTGGTGTATGCATCGATCCCAGAAGGCTCCTACCCCTGAATACTGCAGAAGCACAGGAATCCATTCCTGGAAAGAGACTCCCAGCATTTTGCCTACCTTTCTGACAGAGGAGGAGGCTACCATATATCATCCTAACATTCTAGGATTAGATAAAATAAAACTTCTTCAACAAGTGCATGGTTTATGTGGGCCATAGGTGGCACCTTTTTTGGGAGCAGTTTTCACAAGATGTTTTCTATCATTGTCCTTACCTGTCTAAAATTCTGCTGGGAGATTTGTCATCTACTGGTGGCAGTTTGTGCCAGTGGAGTGCATTGGGTAGTCTCTTGAAAACTCAGACTTTTGGGTTTGTGGTGGTTTGAGAGTAACTGGAATATTTGAAGGAAAACATTAGATGCTAGGCTGTGAAAAGCAAACAGTGATGATGTCTGCTGCACTCAGAGGCTTGCTGAGATGGATAAAAACAAGGACACAAATATAGATGAGAGTGAGTCTCTCTCTGGGAGCTGCTGTGTCTGCTGCCTTCTGCTGTGTAACCCAACTAACCACTCTGTCTCTAACACCCCTGACCCAGCCTCCAAACTCACCTTGCACATAAGGCAGACCCTGGGGTAAGGTAGAGGGGTGGAAAGAAGGTAGAAGGGTGGTTGGGAGCCCCTCCTGGGGTCTCTGGTTTCTGGCAGAGGGATTGTGTTTCTGTATCATCTTTACCTTGTATATCTCTGTAACTATTCCTGTCTGTTGTGTCTATCTCTGCTTGTACATTGTGCTGAGCTGTAAAGAGAGCTTCAGTCCTTAACTTCCAGCTGGCTGAGTCTAGTCTGGAGGATTTTTCATAGCATGGGGGGACAGATAAAGTCCCAAACCATCACAGGTTTGAACACAGAAGAGGTGATTAACAGTGAACAAGATGGGAGTTCACTTGTGACAGCAGTATAAGTTCTGGGTCTGCTTTGCAGTCTGCTTTTCCCCTCCCAGTTACCCTTTCTTTCATCTGCTCAAAGGTGACATCACTTAGCATATCCTGCTGGGATATCTCTAGCTGAATGCTGCTCTTTGGGAGAAATGCTGGAGCAAACAACTGGCTCTCTCTGTTTCCATTTTGTTTCTTTTGTTATGAAGCAGCAGTTAAAATCACTTTCTGGATACTGCCTTAATACTGCATTCTCTTCTGCCATTTTTAGTTCCTTAACCATGTGCACCTCTAAGCACGTCTGCAGTAGATTTCCTTTGAGGATCTGTCTAGCAATGCTTCAAACAACCACTACTCACCTTCTGAAGTTGCTGCTCACAGTCACTGAAGAGTGGAAATGCAATATTTGGATAGAGATTTGCAGCAAATTCTTTATTTGATACATGGCAAGAGAATAAAACCATGAGAGGTGTTGAAAGCTAATACTGCATAATGATCTCCAGGATCTTTTCCAACCTAAATGATTGAGTCCAGCATCAGTGAGTTTGCAGCTGACAGCAAGTTGGGAGCAGGTGTGGATCTGTTGGAGGGCAGGAGGCTCTGCAGAGGGACCTGGACAGGCTGGGTGGGTGGGCAGAGGCCAACGGGATGAGACTGAACAAGGCTAAGTGCAGGGTTCTACACTTTGGCCACAACAACCCCAAGCAGTGCTCCAGGCTGGGGACAGAGTGGCTGAGAGCAGCCAGGCAGAAAGGGACCTGGGGGTGCTGGGAGAGAGGAGCTGAAGATGAGGCAGCAGTGTG
>VWZE01007788.1:48241-68726 GCA_013396675.1 Eubucco bourcierii
CCTAAGCAGTGCAGAGTCCAGGGGGAGAATGAGCTCCCTGCTCCTGCTGGCCACACTCTTGCTGATGCAGGCCAGGATGCCATTGGCCTTCTTGGCCACCTGGGCACACTGCTGGCTCATGTTCAGGCAGGTGTAAATCAGCACCCCCAGATCCCTTTCTGTGTGGCTGCTCTCCAGCCACTCCCAGCCCAACCTGTAGCTCTGCATGGGGTTGTTGTGGCCAAAGTGCAGCACCTGGCACTTGGATTTGTTGAGCTCCATCCCCTTGGCCTCTGCCCATCTGTGCAGGCGGTCGAGGTCCTGCTGCAGAGCCCTTCTGCCCTCCAACCCAGCAACATCAGCCCCCAGCTTGGTGTCAGCTGCAAATTTGCTGGTGCCTGACTCGATGCCCTCGTGCAGATCATCACTGAAGATGTTCCAGAGGATGGGGCCCAGATCTTGCTTCCATAGTGTGCTTACCACCCTAAGCATTCAGTTACAACAGATACAAAAATAAACATATGACCTCAAACCCTTTTTATCCCAAGAGAAGCATTCCTAGCAGTGATTACTGCACTCATGCTACTCACTTGAAAGAAAAGAAAAATAACCAAACCAAACAACAAAAACCAAACCCCAACCAGGCAAACAAGAACAAGAAAACAATCCTCAGCAAATCTCTGTTGGATTTATGCATCTGTTTTGTAATATGCCAGCCTATCCTTTTTTTGTTTCGCCCCCCCCCATCAGGAAGCTTCAGATTAGTAGATTAGTTCAAAGAGTGCTGTTAGTACATGGTGAATTGGTTGTGTGTACCTGAGTGCTTTTTCTGATAACAGGAAACAAACCCAAACCATAACAGTTGCTTTTATAACTCTGTTTGCAGTTCTAAAATTAGAATGGACTTGAAGAAATTTGGTCCCTGGAAAACCTGTTACTGTGCTCGGAGCTGTGATTGTTTTTTAAGGAGATGTGAGCAGATATGCCTGAACTTTCGTATTTTTTTGGCTGCATTGTAAAATTCTGCTTTTGATTCATTTAAAGTATCATCTGAGTCATGATGCAGAGCTGTGGGAAAAGAGATGTAAGAGAAATGTGACCTTTTGGACAGTCAATTTTGAGCTGCAAATTCTCTTCTGGGTGTTAGGCTGAGGTCTGGATGACTTCACTGGTTCATAAGCAGTGAGAATGTGAATTTCCCATGGTAGTTCCTCTTGTTCTTATAAATCCTGTGGATAATCTTCTTTAATATGGGGCAGGCAAGAGCCTAAAATGTGGAAGCAACATGACTTAAGATGGTGGGAAAATGACTCCCTATTAACTGTTTTTGGTCACAGCTTTCTGTGTGTTGACTAACCTAAGTGCTTGTAGCTGTTTTAAAGACTATTCACAACTACTGTGCCTTCTGTCAAAAGTGAAGCTTTGCATTAAAGAACCCCCAACATCTGTTTTTCTCCCCCTGCTAAATCTTAGAAGCTTTCATCAACTTGTCTTTCAAATTTGCCTGCAGTGCCAGTGTTGTGTGGTAAGAGGTTCAAAGAAGGTTAAACTGAGTAAGCTGTGGAGTGTTACAAAGTGTATTTTTTTCCAGTCCATTTTCTGACTTAATCTGAAGGAAAAACTGTAGGAAACATTTCCTCCAGAGTCCCCAAGGTTGGGACCTGAATGCTGTAACTTCAGTGTTAGGAACAAATGGTGTTTGGGACTGTGTTCAAAGCACAGCACAAGAGAAACAGGAATTTGGATAAATGAATATGCACTGTGGAATATGCTTTGAGATGCCTTGATGCCAGCATTGCTCTACCCTTGCTTGTCCTGTTTTAGGAGTGGATAGGCAAGGTACCCATCTCTGGCTTTCACTGCTCTCTTTGAGAGGTTTTGCAGCTTTCAGGTCTGGTTTAAGAACTTCTTTTAAATAAAATTAAGGAAAAAACAAAAGACTTTTTGGGAGCTACCACGTAAATATGGATAAATGAATATGCACTGTAGAATAGGCTTTGAGATGCCTTGTTGCCAGCATTGCTCTACCCTGCCTTGGCCTGTTTTTGTGGGGAGATAGGCAGGGTACCCATCTCTGACTTTCACTGCTCTCTTTGAGAGGGTTTGCAGCTTTCAGGTCTTGTTTAAGAACTTCTTTTAAATAAATTGGAGAGAAGAAAACCCTTTTGGGGAGCTAGGACATAAATTTGGATAAATACATTTGCAATGTACAATATCATCCTATAAGATGCCTTGTTGCCAGCATGACTCTTCCTTATTCTGTTTTTGGGGTGACATAGCAAGGTACCAATGAAAAGCTGTAGGAAACATTTCCTCCAGAGTCCCCAAGGTTGGGACCTGAATGCTGTAACTTCAGTGTTAGGAACAAATGGTGTTTGGGACTGTTTTCACAGCACAAGAGAAACAGGAATTTGGATAAATGAATATGCACTGCAGAATATGCTTTGAGATGCCTTGATGCCAGCATTGCTCTACCCTGCCTTGGTCTGTTTTGTGGGGAGATAGGCAGGGTACCCATCTCTGCTTTCACTGCTCTCTCTGAGAGGGTTTGCAGCTTTCAGGTCTTGTTTAAGAGTTTCCTTTAAATAAGTGTAAGAAAAAAACAAAACCTTTTTTGGGAGCTAGCACATAAATATGGATAAATGAATTTGCACTGCAGAAATGCTTTAAGATGCCTTATTGCAAACATTCTTCTACCCTGCCTTGGTCTGTTTTGTGGGGAGATAGGCAGGGTACCCATCTCTGCTTTCACTGCTCTCTCTGAGAGGGTTTGCAGCTTTCAGGTCTTGTTTAAGAGTTTCCTTTAAATAAGTGTAAGAAAAAAACAAAACCTTTTTTGGGAGCTAGCACACAAATATGGGTAAATGAATTTGCACTGCAGAATAGGCTTTAAGATGCCTTGTTTTCAGCATTGCTCTACCCTTCTTTCTCCTGTTTTGGGGGTAGATAGGCAAGGTAGCCATCTCTGGCTTTCACTGCTCTCTTTGATTGGGTTTGCAGCTTTCAGGTCTGGTTTAAGAATTTCCTTTGAATAAATGTAAGGGGGAAGAAAAAGCCTTTTTGGGGAGCTAGCACCAGTCACGCCGAGTGCATTCGCCTAGAAACAGTCTCTAGTGCTGCAGCAGTGGAGGGGGGGAAATAAAAGCAAATCAGTACTGCCCTTTAGTGGCTTTCAGGAGCCCTTTCCAAATTCTCAAAGTCTTCAATCAAAATCCAGCAGTGAGAACTGGCAGCGTTTGTCTTCTGTTCCTGGAAATTCAGAACACAGTCCTAGAATTTCTGAGAAAAACTGGGATGATTTACTGTGTTTCCGCTCTTTTGCAATCTGTAGTCACAACAGTCCTTGTGAGCAGGGACTTGAACTCTTGGGGAGGATTTAGTTCATTAACCCTTTGCATCAGTTGGTACCAGTCACAGTGACATTAACTGACAAAAGGATATTTATTTTATTTTCCCTCCCTTGCTTTCTGAAGACAAACTTCTGAGCGTGCAGGAATGTTGTATTCATCCTCTGCGTTGTGTCTGCTGTTTGTTCTGTCATGGCCAAAAGGCAGGTGTCATTTTATGGACAGATAAGTGGCCCATGGTATTTCAGAGCCTGTGCTAGACTGGAAATCAAATTAAATGACCTTCAGAACTCTGAAATATTCCTGACCTTGAAACACTGAAGCATTCTCAGTGAAAATAATGGGGCAGGATCTGCAGGGGCTGAATTGCTGCTGGTTTTGGTAAAATTCCTTCTGTCATGGCTTCTGCAAAGTTTGGCAGCCAGTGTTGAAAACTTGGCAAAATTAATTCCTCTGCTTTGGACGTCTTCCTGCCAAAGTGACACTGCGTTGTGAGCAGCACTGCTACACCTCTGTGTGCAGACCCCTGCTCACTTGACAAATATGCTTTACTAACCTTATGTGGTGGTTCAGGAGTTTCCCCCTCCCACCCTCTGAGATTCACCAGCTCAGACATCTGGAAGCTCATCCAGGCCAACCTCCCTGCACAACTGGACCTCCTATACCAGGTCACACGGGAACACATCCAGGTGGATTTTGAGTATCTCTAGAGAGGGAGACTCCACAACCCCTCTGGGCAGCCTGTTCCAGCCTCCTGGCACTCAGCTTCCACCCATTGCCCCTTGGCCTGTCACTGGGCATCACCCAGCAGAGTCTGGCTCCAGCCTCCTGGCACTCACCTGCACATCTCTATAACCATTGCTGAGGTCACCTCTCAGCTCCTCCTCTCCCAGCAGCACAGCTCCAGCTCCCTCAGGCTCTCCTCCTAACAGAGCTGTTCCATTCCCTTCTGCATCTTTGTGGCTCTGTGCTGCACTCTCTCAAGCAGTTCTGTGTCCCCCTTGAACTGGGGGGCCCAGAACTGGACACAGTACTCCAGATGTGGCCTGAGCAGGGCAGAGTAGAGGGGCAGGAGAACCTCTCTTGACCTACTAACCCCAGACTACCATTCCCCCTCCTGCCCACCAGAGCGCATTGCTGGCTCATGCTCACCCTCCCATCCACTAGGACCCACAGATCCTTTTCCCCTTTGCTGCCTTCCAAACAGCTCAGTACCTAACCTATACTGATGCTTAGTTCCCAGGAGCAAGACTCTATAGTTGTTCTTGTTGAATTTCATTAAATTTCTTCCTGTCCAACTCCAATCTGTCTAAGACTCCTTGAATGGCAGCACAACCCTCCAGTGTGGCAGCCACTCCACCCAGCTTGGTGCATCAGCAAACTTGCTGACAGTGCCCTCTGTGCCCTCATCCATGTCACTAATGAATATATTGACCAGAACTGGTTCCAGTACTGGCCCTGTGGCACTCCACTAGTCACAGGCCTTCAACTAGGCTCCATCCCATTGACCACAACTCTCTGGCTTCTTTCCTCCAACCAGTTCCAAATCCACATCACATCCTGGTCATCCAGAGCACACTGCGCCAGGTTAGCCAGATTGGATACTGTTGAAGATTCTTCCACCCCTAGACAGAACTCAGTCCATTCTTGTTGCTCCTTCACATAATGAGCAACTCCACCACCTCACCTTGCTGACCTGGCTTAGTCTTATCTCTGCCTATTTGATCAGTCTGATGTTCAGTTTTAATATATGTGTGTCATAGAATCATAGAAGGGTAAGGTTGGAAGGGACCTCAAGGATCATCTAGTTCCAGCCCCCTGCCATAGGCAGGGACACCTCCCACTAGCACAGGTCACTCAAGGCCTCCTCCAACCTGACCTTGAACACCTCCAGGGAGGGAGCAGCCACAACCTCCCTGGGCAACCTGTGCCAGTGTCTCACCACCCTCACTGCAAACAACTTCCCTCCTAGCATCCAGTTTCAATCTCCCCTCNTCCCCTCTGACACTTCATACACATTCCCCTTGTCCTGGCATTGCCATACCTTGTCAATAGTCCCTCCCCAGCCTTCCTGGAGCCCCCTTCAGATCCTGGAAGGCTACTCTAAGGTCTCCTGGAAGCCTTCTCCTCTCCAGGCTGCAGAGCCCCAACTCTCTCAGCCTGTCCTCACAGCAGAGCTGCTGCAGCCCTCTCAGCATCTTGGTGGCCTCCTCTGGATCCACTCCAACACTTCCATGTCCTTCCTGTGCTGAGGGCTCCAGAACTGCACCCAGGACTGCAGGTGGGCTCTGAGGAGTGCAGAGCCAAGGGGCACAATCCCCTCCCTTGCCCTGCTGCCCACACTGCTCTTGCTGCAGCCCAGTACACAGTTGCTGTCTGGGCTGCACTCACACTGCAGCCTCATCTGGAGCTTTTCCTCACCCCACACCCCCAGGGCCTGTTCCTCAGGGCTGCTCTCAGCCATTCCCCACCCAGCCTGCAGTTGTGCTTGGCATTGTGCCTACCCAGGTGCAGGACCTTCCACTTGGCCTTGTAGAATGTCCTGAGGTTGGCCTGGGCACAGCTCTGCAGCCTGTCCAGGTCCCTCTGGATGGATCCCTGCCCTCTAGCAAGCATACATGATGTTGTCTGTCTTTGCATGAATAAAATGGATTTTGTCCTAAAAAATAGAGCATGAAAATAATTAATTGCAGAAATTTTGTCCAAGTAGACTGAAAACCTCTGTTGGAGGAGTTGTCAGGACCTTGGTTTGGCCCTGACACTGCTTGAAAAGCTTCATTCAATTCACTATTGACATTTATTGAGAGATCTTTCCTGGGGTTTGTGGTGTAATAACCTTCGATGGATACCACTTACCAACCAAAGCTACTCTATGACTTTCCTCCTCATGTTGACAGGAAAGGGAAAATAAAGCTGAGGCTTTTTAGTCTGGAGAAGAGAAGACTGAGAGGGGATTTAATCAATGTTCATAAATATCTGAGGGCTGGGGCCTGGGGTGGGGGGTGGGGGGGCACAGGCTCTACTCAGTGCTCCTTGGGATAGGACAGGGAGCAGTGGATGGAAGCTGCAGCACAGAAGGTTCCAGCTCAACACAAGGGGAACTTCTTTCCTGTAAGGGTCCCAGAGCCCTGGCACAGGCTGCCCAGAGAGGCTGTGGAGTCTCCTTCTCTGGAGCCTTTCCAGGCCTGTCTGGATGTGTTCCTGTGTGCCCTGAGCTGGATTGTCTGGTCCTGCTGAGGCAGGGGGGTTGGACTGGATGATCTCTTTGGGTCCCTTCCAACCCCTTACACCCTGTGAGGCTGTGTAAAAGTGTTATGGGTCAAGATAAGAAGAGGGGCATCACTTAGCACTACTGTCTTGCTCCTGCATAGTGTCCCTCCTGTGGGAGACACTCCTCTCTCCAAACTTCCCCAGTGTGGCTCCCTCCCATCTGTGGCAGTGCTTCATAAACTGTTCCAGTGTGGACCCTTTCCACAGTCTGTAGTATTCAGAAGCAAACTTCAGGAACACATCAAGCTCCAGTGTGGATTCTTTGTGGGACCAGAAGTCTTGCTCTCATACAGGTTGCATCATAGGCTTCTCCCTTCATAGGGCCACACTGTCCTGCTAGAAGCCTGCTCCAGTGCAGGAGTCCCTCAGGGTCACAGTTTCCTTTCATTATCCACCTGCTCTGCCATGGAATCCTCCACAGGCTGCAGGAGGATATCTGCTCCACTGTTAACCTCAATGGGCTGCAAGGAGGCAACCTGCCTCACCCTCATCTTCATCACAGGCTGCATGGGACTCTGTGCTCCAGGGTCTGTCAGCCTGAGGGAGACCTTCTATCAGCCTCTATAAATATCTGAGGGGTGAGTGTCAAGTGGATGGGACCAATGTCTTTTTAGTGGTGCACAGTAATCAGACAAGGAACAGTGGGTGCAAACTTAAACACAGAAGGTTTCATCTCAACAGGAATCATAGACTCTAACTGTGGTTGTAACAGCTCCTCACAGAGGACACCTTTTCACAGAATCAGAATTACCCAGGTTGGAAAAGACCTCCAGGATCATCAACTCCAACCTCTCACCTAACCCTTCTAATTAACTAAACCATGGCACTATGTGCCTTATCCAGCCTCCTCTTAAAGATCTCCAGGGATGGTGACTCCATGACCTCCTGGGCAGCCCATTCCAATGCCAGTCACTCTTTCCATGTGGAACTTCTTTCTGATGTCCAGCCTAAACCTGCCTTGGTGGAGCTTGATGCTGTGTCTTGTTCTGTCCCTGGGTTCCTGGGAGAAGAGCCCAACCCCTGCCTGGCTACAACCTCCTTCCAGGTAGTGGCAGAGAGCAATGAGGTCTGCCCTGAGTCTCTTCTTCTGCAGGCTGAGGCAGTCCCACTCCTACCAAAACATTGCCACACAAACCCACTGCACAAGTCTTAAGATTTGAAATAAACATTTTTTAATTATTTTATTTTTAAAATGTACTTTATTTTATTTTATTTTATTTTTCTTTCTCTTATCTCTCTCTTTTCTCTCTTTTTTTCCCTCTTTTCTCTATTTTCTTTCTCTTTTCTCTTTTTTCTTTCTCTTTTCTTTCTCTATTCTTTATTCTTTCTCTATTCTTTCTCTGTTCTCTCTCTTTTTTCTCTGCCTTCTCTTTTCTTTCCTTTCTCTTTTTTCTCTCTCTTTTTTCTCTTTTTTCTCTCTTCTTTCTCTTTTCTATTCTCTTTTCCCTCTCTTCTTTCTCTTTCCCCTCTCTTCTTTCTCTTTTTCCTCTCTTCTTTCTCTTTCCCCTCTCTTCTTTCTCTTTTCCCTCTTCTTTCTCTTTTCCCTCTCTTCTTTCTCTTTTCCCTCTCTTCTTTCTCTTTTCCCTCTCTTCTCTCTCCCTCTTCTTTTTTCTCTTTCTCTTTCCTCTCTCTCTTTTCTTTCCCTTTTCTCTCCCCCTTCTCTTTTATCTCTTTCTTTTCTTTCTCTTCTCTCTTCTCTCCCCCTTCCCTTCTCCCTTCTCTCTCCTCTTCTCTTTAATAATTTATTCTCATTAGACCTAAACATACAAGGATGCTGCTTGTCTAGAATTTGGCCTGGCTCTTCAATGCTGACATGGCAAACGGACTTTGAAAGTCTGCGGGCGCAGCTGAGTGCAAAAACATCAGAGACATTATTGCATTGCATCATTCTCCTACATATTTTATGAAGGAGCGTAGCTGAAATGTAGCTGCTGCCAGTGCAGGATGCTCTCAGATTTGTGAAATATGGTGTCAGTCAACAGCTTTTGTTGACGATGCTCTCGTTTTAACAGTTTCCGTGTGTGTGGTGTAGGGGCTTGAGGGACTGCAGCAAAGCACAAAGCAGTGAGAATATCAGCGAACGCTTCTACGAGGCATGTTGGCTCCAGTGTGAAGTGAGGAAATCTGTCTCCCGCAGCGCAGACTCCAAATGTTTGTGTACGGAGAGAGTGGATGCTCTTTGGTAGTTTGTGTTGCGGAGCAGCTGGACCTTGGTTTATAACCTCTGCCTGTTTTTCTTGGGGGAAAAAAAATACGTGTGTGTGTGTGTATGCGTTAGTATACGTGCGTGTGTATATGTGTGTGTGTATATGAGCGTAGGTGTATACATGCGTGTGCATACGTGTGAGTGTATATGTGTGTGTATAGGTGTGTGTTTAGGGGTGTGTGTGTATACGTGTGTGTATACGTGCGTATATGTGTGTGTATACATACATGTGTATACGTGTGCGTGTACGTGTCTGTATCTATGTGTCTGTGTGTGTCTGTGTGTATATGTGTGTGCGTGTGTGTCCGTGTGTGTATGTGTGTGTACGTGTGCGTGTATGCGTGTGTGTACGTCCGTGTGTGTACGTGTGCATGTGTGTGTCCGTGTCCGTGTGCGCGTGCCTGTGCACGTGTGAGTGTTTGTATCCGCGTGCGGGTGCATGTGTGCATGCGTGGGTGCGTGTGGGCGCGTGTGTATACGGGTGCGTGCATACGCGTATGTGTGTCTATGTGTGCCTGTGTACGCGTGCATTTGTGTGTATGTGCGTGTGTGTATACGGGTGCGTGCATACGCGTGTGTGTATGTGTGCGTGTGTACACGTGCATGTGCGTATATGTGCATGTGTGTATACGGGTGCGTGTATACGCGTGTGTGTCTATGTGTGCCTGTGTACACGTGCATGTGTGTATATGTGCGTGTGTGTATATGGGTGCGTGCATACGCGTGTGTGTGTCTATGTGTGCGTGTGTACACGTGCATGTGCGTTTATGTGCGTGTGTGTATACGGGTGCGTGCATACGCGTGTGTGGGTCTGTGTGCGTGTGTACACGTACATGTGCGTATATGTGCGTGTGTGTATATGGGTGCGTGCATACGCGTGTGTGGGTCTGTGTGCGTGTGTACACGTACATGTGCGTATATGTGCGTGTGTGTATATGGGTGCGTGCATACGCGTGTGTGGGTCTGTGTGCGTGTGTACACGTACATGTGCGTATATGTGCGTGTGTGTATATGGGTGCGTGCATACGCGTGTGTGTCTGTGTGTGCGTGTGTACACGTACATGTGCGTATATGTGCGTGTGTGTATATGGGTGCGTGCATACGCGTGTGTGTGTCTGTGTGCGTGTGTACACGTACATGTGCGTATTTGTGCGTGTGTGTATACGGTTGCGTGTGTATCCGGGTGCGCATGTGTGCGCACGTATATATGTGCATATGTGTGTACATGTACTTACATATACATATATGTGGGTACATACATATGTGTCTACGTATGTGTGTGCGCTTGTATGGGTGCGTGCGTGTGCATGGGTGCATGCGGGTGCGTGTGTGGAGCACAGAATCACCACAACCTCCCTGGGCAACCTGTGCCAGTGTCTCACCACCCTCACTGCAAACAACTTCCTCCTAACATCCACTTTCAATCTTCTCTCTGACACTTCAAACCCATTCCCCTTGTCCTGGCATTCCCAGATCCTGTCAATAGTCCCTCCCCAGCCTTCCTGGAGCCCCCTTCAGATCCCGGAAGGCTACTCTAAGGTCTCCTGGCAGCCTTCTCTTCTCCAGGCTGCAGAGCCCCAACTCTCTCAGCCTGTCCTCACAGCAGAGCTGCTGCAGCCCTCTCAGCATCTTGGTGGCCTCCTCTGGACCCAGTCCAACAGTTCCATGTCCTTCCTGTGCTGGGGGCTCCAGAACTGTGCTTCAAAAGTTCTCTACATTCCCATGCAACTCTTGCTGCTTTTCAGGTGCATCTTTCTTTCCTAGTGTTCCTTCCTCGGAGGTGTGGGATAGAGAGTGCAGCATAGGAATTTGTTCTTGAAGGAGTTGCTTTGCTTTTCAGGATGGAATTTTACTAAATTGATCAACTTTCAGGAATCCTGCGTGTAAAAGGGGGCAGATTATTGGCATTAAGAGGCTTTTATGCTAGATAGTATTGATATTTTAATCCCAGGCATTACAATCAGCCTTTTTCTTTCTGAGTTTGAACGAATGACAGGCAGTCGAAGGTAGAACACAAATGCCTAGCAAAGCTCTCAGGCTTCATTGCTATTTTAAGATGGTTTTGGCTTGCCTGATGGTAAGAGCAGTGTGGATGTTTGAAATTTCTGGCCTGGCAATGAAAAGACAAGCCCTCGGAAACCGCCAGTCGTTTTGGAGCGTGCTTGTCCTTAGCAAGCAGGATGTTCAACAATGCCTTCAGACCCTGCTCCATGCTGGCTGCAGGTCTTGGTGTCTTACACGCACACACACACACACACACATACTGAGGCTCCATTTTTTTAGACATAATTATGGCAAGGGGAAGAACCTGGCAGTCCTTCAGGCTAGAGGCCTTAGCTCTAATAAAGCGCTTGGTTATTAGCACAATAGTTGTCTCTTTGTGCTTCGTTAATGCATATTTAGTCATACAGTAAATGGTGTCCTGCTGGCAAATTCCCCAGCGTACCGAATACTGCTGCATGGTTCAGGAGGCGGCTCCTGCCAAAGGGGTGTTGGCACCTTTCTTGGAGAACCTCTTGAAACTGTTAGCGTACAAGAGTGACAGACCATTGTTTCACATTTTGGATACTGAGATTTAAGAGCAGGCACAGAAGAGTTGGGTTGGGTTTGGTTTGGTTTAGTTTTCTTTGATTTCGTTTGGTTTAGTTTCATTTGATTTGGTTTGATTGGGTTTGATTTGGTTCTGTTTGGTTTGGTTCGGTTTGGTTTTGTTTCATTCCATTTGGTTTGGTTCCGTTTAGTTTGGTTTGGTTTGGTTTAGTTTAGTTTGTTTTGGTTTGGTTTGGTTCGGTTCAATTTGGTTTGGTTCGGTTCCGTTTGGTTTGGTTTAGTTTAGTTTGGTTTGGTTTGTTTCGCTTCCATTTGGTTTGCTTCCGTTTGGTTCGGTTCCATCTCTTTCGGTTCCATTTGGTTTGGTTCAGTTTCGTTTGGTTCAGTTTAGTTTGGTTTGGTTTGGTTCACTTCCATTTTATTTGCCTCTGTTTGGTTCAGTTCAATTTCTTTTGGTTCCATTTGATTTGGTTCCGTTTAGTATGGTTCGATTCCGTTTGGTTTGGTTCAGTTTCATTTGATTCTGTTTGGTTTGGTTCCGTTTGGCTCGGTTTGGTTTTGTTTGGTTCCGTTTGGTTTGGTTTAGTTTGTTTCAGTTCGGTTTCATTTGGTTCTGTTTAGTTTGGTCCATTTTAGTTTGGTTCCGTTTGGTTCGGTTCGATTTCATGTGGTTCATTTCAGTTTGGTTCGGTTCGGGTCTGTTTGGTTTGGTTCAGTTTCATTTGGTTTAGTTTAGTTTGGCTTTGGTTTCATTTGGTTTTGTTTAGTTCCATTTTGTTTCATTTGGGTGATGGTTTGGGAGTTCTCTATCCGTTGTTCTCCCCCCCTGCCATGAAAATCCCCCAGACCAGACTCAGCCAGCTGGAAGTTAAGGACTGCAGCTCTCTTTACAGCTCAGCACAATGTACAAGCAGAGATAGACACAACAGACAGGAATAGTTAAAAAGATATATGAGGTAAAGGTGATACAAAAACACAATCCCCCTGCCAGAAATCAGAGTCCAACCACCCTTCCACCTTCTTCCCACGCCTCTACCTTACCCCAGGGTCTGCCTTATGTGCAAGGTGAGTTTGGAGGCTGGGCCAGGGAGGAGAGAAGCAGAGTGGTTAGTTGGGTTAGCAGAGAGGCCAACAGACACATACTAGCTAGAGAGACAGAGACTCTCTGTGTTATCTATGTATATATATGTATCTATATATATATATGCTTCCAGGAGACCTTAGAGTGGCCTTCCAGGATCTGAAGGGGGCCTACAGGAAGGCTGGGGAGGGACTATTGACAAGGTCTTGTAATGACAGGACAAGGGGCAATGGGTTTGAAGTGTCAGAGGGGAGATTGAAAGTGGATGTTAGGAGGAAGTTGTTTGCAGTGAGGGTGGTGAGACACTGGCACAGGTTGCCAGGGAGGTTGTGGCTGCTCCCTCCCTGGAGGTGTTCAAGGCCATGTTGGAGGAGGCCTTGAGTGAGCTGTACTAGTGGGAGGTGTCCCTGCCTATGGCAGGGGGTTTGAACTGGATGAGCTTTGAGGTTCCTTCCAACCTAAACCATTCTATGATATCTCCCCAGAAGAATCCTGGGATGTTGCATCAAATCCCCTCTTGCTAAGTGTCTTGTGAGCTTCCACCTTCAGATCTTACTGGTACTGATATCCTTTGCTCGTGAGTGCCCCTGGCTCCAAGTCATTTGGTGAGGGTAGGCATGAGGCAACAGGAGTTCTGGTCAAATGTTTCCCTTCCCTCTCCACTGTGTGGCCCATTGCAAGAGATACCACAATGTGCCTTAAGTGTGAGGAGGCAGTTCAGGAAGTAAAGGCTGATAGAAGCTTTGAACTACTTGAACTGTTTTATTGACTGTAGAGAGGCTGTACCTAGCTTGGTAAGGCTAATACTTTCCTTTCATGCCCGTCGGTTTTCTGGCGTCTCTACTGCACTTGCAAGGACCTGAGCTCTCCAGAATCATAGAATCATAGAATCATAGAATGGTAAGGTTGGAAGGGACCTCAAGGATCATCTAGTTCCAACCCCCTGCCATAGGCAGGGACACCTCCCACTAGTACAGGTTACTCAAGGCCTCATCCAATCTGGCCTTGAACACATCCAGGGAGGGAGCATCCACAACCTCCCTGGGCAACCTGTTCCAGTGTCTCTTATTGGAGGTTGCTGTGAAGAATGCCTTCTTGCACGCATGCTGGTGAAAGCTCTGCATCTTGGTTTTTCTTTTTCCTGACATGAGCAAATGGTTCACTGAGTATGTCACAGATCTGAAAAAGGCATCTCTTGCAGTCTTGGCGTTTGTTTTTTCTTCTAGAGTCCTTTATGTTCTCAGAATCATGACAGACTGCTAGCTGCTGAACTTGAGTTGGCTGGATGGTTTAGTCACAAACCATAACTGCTATGCTGGGTGAGAGCAGGTTGGTGAAACAGTTTTCTGACAGCCTGTCTTTTAGGGAATGACTTGCCATGAAGATTAGAATGAACTCAAACCCACAAGACCAGTAATTTCTCATTGAGTGTCCCATTAACATACAGTCATAGAATCAAGCAACTTGGAAGAGACCTCCAAGCTCACCCAGCCCAACCTAGCACTCAGCCCCAGCCAAGCAACCAGACCATGGCACTAAGTGCCCCATCCAGGCTTTGCTTCAACACCTCCAGGGATGGGCACTCCACCACCTCCCTGGGCAGCCCATTCCAATGCCAATCACTCTCTATGCAAACAACTTCCTCCTAACATCCAACCTAGGCCTGCCCTGGCACAACTTGAGACTGGGTCCCCTCCTTCTGTTGCTGGGTGCCTGGCAGCAGAGCCCAACCCCAGCTGGCCACAACCTCCCTTCAGGTAGCTGCAGAAAGCAATGAGCTCTGCCCTGAGCCTCCTCTTGTGCAGGCTGCACACCCCCAGCTCCCTCAGCCTCTCCTCACAGGGCTGTGCTCCAGGCCCCTCCCCAGCCTTGCTGCCCTTCTCTGGACACCTTCCAGCACCTCAACATCTCTCTTGAATTGAGGGGCCCAGAACTGGACACAGCACTTAAGGTGTGGCCTGAGCAGTGCTGAGCACAGGGGCACAAGAACCTCCCTGCTCCTGCTGGCCACACTGCTCCTGAGCCAGACCAGGATGGCATTGGCTCTGCTGCCCACCTGGGCACACTGCTGCCTCATGTTCTGCACTAGGAGTATTGACACAATAAAGTGCATTATTAGGATTCAAGATGATGTGCATGCTGTCACTGTTGTGGTGGTGTGCTAAGGTGTAGTGGTCTTCAGAAGACAGCTTGTTCTTCTCAGCCCATTTCAGATTTCTTCTCTCTTCCTTGTCCTACAATTCCTTTTTTGTTTTTAAGTCTCTGGTTTCATTTTAATCTAAGCAGAAATCTTTCCACTACCTTTATTCCATCAATCTGTATGTTGGGGTGTGCTGGTTTGAGGCTAACTGGAATTTTTTAATGAAATAAAATAGACTCTAGGGTGTGAAAAGCAAACACTGTTGATGTTTGCTTCACTCAGGTTTGCTGAGATGTATAAGAACAAGGACACAAATATAGATAACACAGAGAGTCTGTCTCTGGGAGCTGCTGTGTCTGCACCTTCTGCTGTGTAACCCAACTAACCACTCTGCTTCTCTCCTCCCTTGCCCAGCCTCCAAACTCACCTTGCACCTAAGGCAGACCCTGGGGTAAGGTAGAGGGGTGGGGAGAAGGTGGAGAGGTGATTGGGAGCCTCCTCCTGGGGACTCTGATTTCTGGCAGGGGGATTGTGTTTCTGTATTCCCTTTAATTTGTTTATCTCTGTTAATATTCCTGTCTGTTGTATATATCTCTGCTTGTACATTGTGCTGAACTATAGTTAAGCTTAGCTAAGTTATAGCTTAGCTAAGTTAAAACTTAGCTAAACTTAACTTATAACTTACAGCTATAAACTAAGCTAAGTTATACCTTAGCTTAACTCTAGCTTCATTCCTTAACTTCCATCTGGCTGAGTCTAGTCTGGGGGATTTTCATAGAGTGGAGGGGCAGATAACTCCCATCACATGGGGTTAGAAAGAACAACTCAGAACTAGAGGAAACAGTATAATAAATACTGATTGTACTGTGCAGGTTATGGCACTGAAACCTGCAGTTCATCACCATCTCAGCTGAAGAGTTGCAGCTGCTCTTGTGCAAGCTGCTAACCCCTTGAACTGCAAAGTAAACAAGTCACATGCTTGCTTCTTTTCCCTGCCCTCATCTTCAGCAGTGGTTGTAAGGACAGAAGCAAAAGCAGGATATCTGCTCATCTGTTTGAGTCCTGTCTTCCTCAGACCAAACAGGAGGAAGCCATGTGCAGAACTGCTGTTGTGGTCGGTAGCTGTAGCATCTCACAGCGTTCCTGAAGCCACCACAATCAAATGTTGCCCTCATGGCAGCACTCTGACTGTGGGGCTTGTTGAATTTTTCATGCAGCTGGCCAGCTTTTCCACCTCTGCTGAAATCTCTGCCTCATTGCAGACCCTGTACCTGGGTAGGACTGGCTTGGATTTGTTTACTTCTTCTGTTTCGTTGCACTGCCTCCACAAATCTTGGCACACCAGACCTGTCTCCAGCAGCAAACTGCTCCTGGTGAAATGAAGGCCCTAACACAGCTCAGTATGCAGAGGGTTTGTGTAGAAGTTCTCCCTGGGCAGCAATGTGCCCTGGTGGCTAAGGAGGCCAATGGGATCCTGGGTGCATTAAGCAGAGTGTGTCCAGCAGATCAAGGGAGGTTCTCCTCCCTATCTACTCTGCTCTGCTGAGATCTCATCTTGAGTACTGCCTTCAGTTTTGGGCTCCACGATTTAAAAAGGACAGGGATCTGCTGGAGAGGATCCAATGAGGGGCTATGAGGATGATGAGGGGACTGAGCACTGCCTGGTGAGGAGAGGCTGAGGGACCTGGGGCTGCTTAGTCTGCAGAAGACAAGACTGAGAGGGGATTTAAGCAATGTTTATAACTATCTGAGGGCTGGGGGTCAGGAGGGGGGCACAGGCTCTGCTCACTGCTGCCTGGGATAGGCCAAGGAGCAATGGATGGAAGCTGCAGCACAGGAGGTTCCAGCTCAACACAAGGGGAACTTCTTTCCTGTAAGGGTCCCAGAGCCCTGGCACAGGCTGCCCAGAGAGGCTGTGGAGTCTCCTTCTCTGGAGCCTTTCCAGGCCTGTCTGGATGTGTTCCTGTGTGCCCTGAGCTGGATTGTCTGGTCCTGCTCTGGCAGGGGGATTGGACTTGATCTCTCTGGGTCCCCTCCAAAGATAATCCTGTGTGGTCCTATGAATTAAATGATCTGCTTCTGCTAACCAGGTCGAAGCATTGTGGTGTACGTTTGGATGTACTTCGTGTAACATGGTTGGATGTGCCCAGCAGGCATTAGCAAAACAAGTGGGAAGAAGGCTGTACAAAATAAGTGGTCACTTGGCACACTTAAGCTGTGAGCTACTGGTTACAAAACAAAAGAAAATCAAGCCAAAACCTTCCAAGCATGAAGAGCTACTTGACAGACTCCCTTTTAGCAAGCAGATTTTTTTTACAAGTGACAGTTTGTGCAGAGCTAAGGATTTACACTTTGTATTGGGTTTGCCTGGGACAGCTTGCAACTTTACATGTAATCTGTTACTATTTAAATGCAAACTGCTGAGCTTTTGTGAATTTTCTTCCTTTGGGGAATGTTAAGTCAAAGATTTGCTGTTAAACCTATCTTCTTGCTGCAGGAGAACTGATAGAGCTACCTACAGTTAGCTGAACTCTGCTCAAGGAGGGGAAAATGTGGCAGACACCACACTGGTGATGTATTTGTGTGTAAACATCTATTAGTGTAGCAATTAAGCACATTCCATATTGTACCTAGATTTTTGAAATGCAGACAGAGATGGCTGGACCTGAGTAAGGCATTTGACTCTGTCCCACATGGCATCCTGGGCACCAAACTGGAAAAACATGGACTGGATGTGTGGAGCACTGCTGGGTAGGAATTGGCTGGATGGTGGCACCCAGAGAGTGGTGATCAAGGGCACAATGTCCACCTGGAGACCAGTGCCAAGTGGCTCCCTCAGGGGTCAATGCTGGCACCAGTGCTGTTTGACATCTTTGTCAGTGCCATGGACAGAGGAATCAGTGCAGCCTCAGCAAGTGTGCAGCTGGCACCAAGCTGTGTGGCACAGTCGACTTGCTAGAGGGCAGGGATCCATCCAGAGGGACCTGGACAGGCTGCAGAGCTGTGCCCAGGCCAACCTCAGGACATTCAAGAAGGCCAAGTGGAAGGTCCTGCACCTGAGTAGGCACAATCCCAAACACAGCTCCAGGCTGGGTGGTGAATGGCTGAGAGCAGCCCTGAGGAACAGGCCCTGGGGGTATGGGGTGAGGAAAAGCTCCAGATGAGGCTGCAGTGTGAGTGCAGCCCAGACAGCAACTGTGTGCTGGGCTGCAGCAAGAGCAGTGTGGGCAGCAGGGCAAGGGAGGGGATTGTGCCCCTTGGCTCTGCTCTCCTCAGACCCCACCTGCAGTCCTCTGTGCAGTTCTGGAGCCCCCAGCACAGGAAGGCCATGGAAGTGTTGGAGAAGGTCGAGAGGAGGCCACCAAGATGCTGAGGGCTGCAGCAGCTCTGCTGTGAGGACAGGCTGAGAGAGTTGGGGCTGTGCAGCCTGGAGAAGAGAAGGCTTCCAGGAGACCTTAGAGTAGCCTTCCAGGATCTGAAGGGGGCTCCAGAAAGGCTGGGGAGGGACTATTGACAAGGTCTGGGAATGCCAGGACAAGGGGAATGGGTTTGAAGTGTCAGAGGGGAGATTGAAAGTGGATGTTAGGAGGAAGTTGTTTGCAGTGCGGGTGGTGAGACACTGGCACAGGTTGCCCAGGGAGGTGTTCAAGACCAGGTTGGAGGAGACCTTGAGTGACCTGTACTAGTGGGAGGTGTCTCTGCCTATGGCAGGGGCTTGGAACTAGATGATCCTTGAGGTCCTTCCAACCTTCCCATTCTAGCATTGATGTGATAATGTAACTTTCTTAAAACTGCAGGCCAAGTAATTATTTAAGCATGATTAAAGTAAAAGATGCAGAAATACAGGCGCCTTGTAGTGGTGTGTCATGTGGGGATGTGGGTGTCTTTGCTTTATTTTTGTTTGCTTTTTCTTGAGGGCTTGAAAAGTAACTTTGTAGTGCAGTGGAAGCAGTGCAAAAGATTTTTATTTTTATTTAATACCTATATATTGTAGACTCTTTCTTATAGTCCATATTCTTCACACCAGTTGCATTCTTGATTTTCTCTCAGAGAGGAGAACTCTACCATATGAATAGGGGAGAGCATGAGTCTGTTCCAACACATGAAGTGGTGCTGGGCTGATAATCCTGAAATGGCATGGTGGTTGTGCTTTGGAGAATATCTGGAGGGGGGAGAGGGGGTTTCAGTAGGTTATTGAGCTGTTAGCCGAGGTGTGAAAATCTTGCAATCATAGAATCATAGCATGGTAAGGTTGGAAGGGACCTCAAGGATCATTCAGTTCCAACCCCCTGCCATAGGCAGGGACACCTCCCACTAGTACAGCTCACTCAAGGCCTCCTCCAACCTGACCTTGAACACTTCCAGGAAGGTTGTGGAGCACAGAAGACCTGCAGGGAGGTTGTGGAGCACAGAATCACCCAATGTGATCTTTGATCATGTTGGGTGATTCTGTGCTCCACAGCCTCCCTGGGCAACCTGTGCCAGTGTCTCACCACCCTCACTGCAAACAACTTCCTCCTAACATCCAATTTCAGTCTCCCCTCTGCTGCTTCAAACCCATTGCCCCTTGTCCTGGCATTCCCAGACCTTGTCAATAGAATCACAGAATCACAGAATGGTAAGGTTGGAAGGGACCTCAAGNAGAGCAAAGTGGCAGAATCCCCTCCCTTGCCCTGCTGCCCACGCTCCTCTTGATGCAGCCTAGGACTTGGTTGGCTGTCTGGGCTGCATGAGCTACAATAGACCCTCCCCAACCTTCCTGTAGCCCACTTCAGATCCTGGAAGGCTGCTCTAAGCTCTCCTGGAATCCTTCTCTTCTCCAGGCTGCAGAGCCCCAACTCTCTCAGCCTGTCCTCACAGCAGAGCTGCTGCAGCCCTCTGATCATCTTTGTGGCCTCCTCTGGACCCACTCCAACACTTCCATGTCCTTCCTGTGCTGTGGGTTCCAGAACTGCACACAGGACTGCAGGTGGGGTCTGACAAGAGCAGAGCAAAGTGGCAGAATCCCCTCCCTTGCCCTGCTGCCCACGCTCCTCTTGATGCAGCCTAGGACTTGGTTGGCTGTCTGGGCTGCATGAGCTACAATAGACCCTCCCCAACCTTCCTGTAGCCCACTTCAGATCCTGGAAGGCTGCTCTAAGCTCTCCTGGAATCCTTCTCTTCTCCAGGCTGCAGAGCCCCAACTCTCTCAGCCTGTCCTCACAGCAGAGCTGCTGCAGCCCTCTGATCATCTTTGTGGCCTCCTCTGGACCCACTCCAACACTTCCATGTCCTTCCTGTGGTGGACTGCTGAACTGCACACTGCAGTTGGGGTCCCATTATCCCATTGTCTGAGATTCTTAAATACCTTGCTTGCTGGTCTGGAGATATGTAAAGAGTCAGTTCTGTATCTGACTGAAAGTGAAGTAGTCACCTGACCTACAAATGTCTGAGGTGGGCACTTATTTCTGGAGCAGACTGTACCATACCACAGGTAAATGGTTCTTTGTGTAAGCAGAAAGATGTGTGGTCAGTATGAGGAGGTTTGTGGGTTGGATCAAATCAGACAGCACTTTTAGACCTGGTTAATTATTTGACTAGTGCCAAAGATCACTTCAGGGAAGGAGGGGCACACACTGTGTTTCAGCAATTGAGCTAATTGGTTAGAAAGTAGAGAGATAAGGTCCATACTACTGATGGAAATGGTTGGATGTAGTGCTTAAAGTAAATCAGATTTTTAGCCTGAAGAGAATTTCATTAGCAACTTGACAGTAGCCTTGCAGGATGGCATCTGGTGAGCTTTTGTGGTCCCTGTGAGCACAACTTACTCATTTTGTTATCTCTGTCAAGGGCAAGAATAATCAGCCACTGAGTCTCCTGTCTAAACTGTAACACACAACCCTGCCATGCAGTCCTGCTCAGAGCCAACCCTG
>VWZE01007789.1:0-14665 GCA_013396675.1 Eubucco bourcierii
CAGGAACTTAAAACTGGCTGCCAACTTCAAAGCTGCTAATACAGAAGCTCCATGTGCAGTGACACCACCTCACCATGATAAAAAGTGATTTCAGACACAGAACTCTTGGTAAAAAGGAAGCAGGAATCTGAGGAAACAAAGAATTTGGAGGAGGAGCAAATGTGTAAGATTAATAGCGAAGAGGAGTAAAATTGTGTCCTGGTTCAGCACTAAAATGAAGTATTTTCAAGTTAAACAGAATGAAAGACAGGATCCTTGCTCAGCCAGAGTCATGCTTAACTTCCTCAGCACCTCCTAGAGCTCAGCTAGGCGGGAGCAGCTCAGCAGTTCTGCCTGCTGCAGCTCAGGCAGTGACCCCAAGCCTTCATTAGAAAGTGTTACTTTATTCATACCTTACAAAAGCAAAGCTTCACCACATGGACTACACCGGATAGAGTTGAGTTCTGCCAGAGTTCACCTTGTCAGCTGAAAACATTCACTACAGGGTAAAATTCCTTGTACAGCTCTAACAGGTTTCTTTTTTTTGTGTGTACAAAATATGCTCTTTACACTGAAATACAGAGGATGAACAAAGCAGGAACTTCGAAGCACACACACCAAGATTGCTCAAAGAAAAATGCTTCAGCAGGGATAGATTTCCTGCAGCAGAACAACCATTTGCTGTAGGCTTTCAAAGAAGCTTAAAATCAGGAGAAAACTTGCCAGGGGAGACTTCAAATTACATTCCCTTCGTCAGGAAGAACCAGAACACAAAGGGGCAAACCCCCTCCCCAGACAAAAACAGACACAGACCCTTTTGCTAGGAAACACTGCTGGAAGATGTCCTCCAGCACCGAGTTCATCTGAAAATGCCAATGGTTTCTGTCCAAATCTTCTCCATCTCAACTTGGATCTGTGAGAAACCAACTTGTGTTCCTTGCTAGCTGCATCAGAGTCAGGTTAAGAATTAACCCAGACAATCTGCTGTGATCTTCTGTCCAATGTTTGCATGCTCACTGAACTATCAGCCTCAGGCTGTGCTAAGTCCTATAAATAGTGCATGTTAAAAATGCCAACAAATCTATCAAAGTATCAAGGACAAGAAAAACAAAACCCTCACCAAGTTCATGTTTTGCAACTACAGAGGTTAGCAGAGCCAAGCTAGGGAGAAACTTCAGCTTGCCCCCAAGCTTCCCTGTTAATGCAGGTTAAAATGCTCACCACCACCTTAAAATGCAGGGCTTTGGGGGTTTCAGAACCACACAGAGACTGCAATAGGGAAAGTCCTCCTGAGCCAGGGCTCCACCCCATCATTCCTGACAAGTGTCCCTGCTGGACTCTGTGTAAGGCCTGCTTGTGCAAGGGCATCATCAGCATCTAAAACAATTTTCCAGTACTAACTGAGGTCTTCAAATGGCAGTAAACATTATGTAACAGAGGGTGAAAAACTAACCTGAAAATACAACCCTGCTCAGCAGGCAGAAAACCAAACCAGGCTCAGGGCACTGTTTGGCACAACTGAACACACTGCCTCAGGATGAAAAATGCAGGATCCTTGTCCAGAGGGAGACTCCCTGGGAAGTGTTGGGTGGTCAGCAGGGACCCACTCCACAGCCTAGCTGCAGAACCAAGCAATGAACACCAAAGCCTAAGAACTACCCCCAGCAAACAGGAGCTGCCTCAAGAAAAGAGGGGAAGACATGTTTAGCACTGCTCAGCACTTGACAGATGTTGAGTTTTTTCTTCCTTGGGTACTTGGAAGGAGAAACAATTCATTGTCAGCAGGTTTAAAACAGTTCTAAACAACACTCTGCAGAAGTTGGAGTTAGATGATTTTTTTTCAGACTTCTATCATTAAGAACATTCCCTCCCCAGCAACAAAGGGTCCCTGTCTGGTAAGATCATGCAGGGCAGGCTTCCTCTTGCTACCGGCTACCTCTAGTAGTGACCTAACTCTTCACCTACCTAATACTTCATTCAGGGGCATGGCGGTTCAGAAGCTGTTCTGAACTGGAAACCTTTTAGCTGGCACAGTCTGTAATGTTTACAGGCACTGCCAATGGAAGTCCCAAGGGATCAGGAACTGTAGAAATGGAATGGAAGGACAACGTCTCCAACTTCACTGCACACTAGGGTTAATCTCTCTAGTGGAACCAAGAGAGAGAAAGGTTGGGACCAGAGGCCGAGGAGAACCTGGCTGTGTGGTGGGCATCATGCAGAACTGCAAGCTGCTCCCTGGAGCAACCAGCTCAGAACTTTCCTTGCAGTCAATAGAGCCTCAGAACAGAAGTTTGGGTCAAGAGCCAAGGGAAGAGACCTCTACAAATTACTAAGGGTTATAGCCTTCAGCAGTAACACCTGCTGTTCCAATGCTGTGTTTTAGCCAAAGTCAGGTTTCAGAATGTCTCAAAAGGGCTCCCCTTGCTGTAAACATCTTGGATTAGAAGAGTCATGGTGCAAATCCTGCTGAGGAGCAGTAACTTCCTACTGGGTTCCACTTCAGTTAATTTTTAGTCCTTAAGATAAAGGTTTCTGGATACACACAGAGTTGCAGATTCTTGCTTATAAAATAAAAGTATAAAGCAACAAGGAGCTGTTCTGGGGTTCTGAAGGGCACCATGATGAAAAATGGGAATTGCATTCTGCTTTACAAACCCACTGAAATGGATTTGGAATAAGGCCTGGAATCAAACCTACTGCTAGGAAGGATTGTTACCATTCACCTTCACCACACTGGAAATGCTTCAGTGGCACATCTCTGATCTCATTACTACAAGGCTATGTGCAGCCAGAAATGCAGTTTCTTCAGCTGGTTGCTTCACAGAGAATGCACTGGGTAGGAAGGGACCTTTAAGGGTCACCTAGGACAAGCCCTCCCACAGTAAGCAGAGACATCTCCAGCTAGATCAGGTGGCCTGGAGAAGCAGGGAAAATCCAATAGCAGCAAAAAGTCAGTTAGAAAGAAACACATTTGGCTCCTGAATTTCCAAATCATTAAAGTTCCCTCTAAAACTATAGTTCTCAGCAGGGTGTGTTCACCCTGTGTTGATCTCACACTGCAGTCACTGGGAGTTTTCCTGCTGGCTTCAGGAAGCTTTAGCTCCCACAACAGAAATTTGAATAAGCCAAACATTTGCTATTTAGATTTCAGCCTCTGACTCGCGGAGCATGGACCAAATCTTCCTGCTTTTAACAAATCCATCTGCTGTCATGTTTTGCTGATAATGAAAGAGGAATACATAAGGGAAGCTTGAATTTGTCTGCAGTAAGCCAAACTGAGGTAAAAGTGCATGTCCAAGCATGGGTGAAGCAGCAGTTCTTCACATCACCAATTCCTATGGAGCACATCAAGAGCCTTTACTCATTTTGCTGGGTGTTTTATTGAGGTTCCTTTTAAAGTGCCTGTCCCTTAGCCTAGGTGCTTCTGAAGGCAGCTGTACAGCATCAACAGACAAGTGCAAGGGACTCTGTATTCATCTTCAGACACCATCTGCTACCCACAGTGATCCCTCACGACTGCACACGGCGGTTCTCCTTTGCCAGCCACTCCAGCAGCTCGGACAGCCCAGACGCCCTGCCCCTTGCTTCAAGCACACTGAAAGGATGAGGAATCTGGGGGAGGGGGCAAGACAAAGCAGCTTCCAAAGAGGCCTGAAGCTGACAATGCCGGATCACACAACCTGCAGCCTACCAACTGTAGCTCGGCCCCAGACAAAACTGAACTGATGGTGCATTTGTAAACTGCTTGTTTGTCCCTACTACAACTTGTGCCAGGAGAAAGAAGCCTAACTGTGCAAATTCCAAACAGCTGTACATGTTAGTTCAAGGCAGGTAAAATCCTCACAGAATATATTAGTCCTATAAGATCTTTACTGCTCCCTCCTCTTAACAAGAGTGAGCTGCAGCATGTTGGTAAGTGTGGTTTAAATTAAATATTTGCATGTAAGTAGCAAATGATACAGCTCTTAACTCTCTTCCTAGCCAAGTTTCATTAACCATAACCTGTTACCTCCTAGTTCTGTGATAAGCTTGAGAAACAGCAACTTGGTGCTCGAGCCCTAGCATGAAGAGTTCAGACTACACCAAGCAAAACCATCTCATTAACCTTCAGCAGGTAACAGTAAGTTTTGCAGCAAATCCAATTCATAAATCAAAGCTGCTTCTGTTTGGTTTTCCTGCTTTTCCAGCTAGGATTTTAGGGATAAGCATGTCTCCACACTTAACCCTTACATTGACCTTTCCTATTTTATGGTGAATATACTTTGTCTTGCCTAGTAAACAGTCTGATAATTGCATCCTGTGTTTCAGGCTGACACAAGCTCTGTTTCTACGGTTGTAGAACGTGTGTTGGGATTAAGAGCAAGCAGCTTAGACTTAGCAGCCAGAACTTTCCAACCCTTAGACCATGCTCTTGGCTTCTTTGCAAGGCTACACATAAAAGAACAACCACACCTCAGATAAAATTTCCCTGGCAAGTTTTACAACAACATAAATTCGCTTCCTATGTCGAAGTGATGGATGTGAAAGACTCCTCATGGGAATGTGCAAGCTTTCCTTCAGCAAGTATGAAAAATATACTGTAATACATTAAAAAACTAACCGGCAGCAGCTCCTCAGTCAATGCTGACTGTGTTGGCCTCTTGCAAAATGGCAAGCAAAGTCGTACTTGTTTTTACACTTACACCCACAGATGTTGCACTGGAAAGGATTCTCAAAGCCGTGGCAGCCCATGTGAATAGTATAGAGGATATTGTCCGCAAAGTACATGTCACAGTGCTGGCAGTGATGCAGGAGCTGAGGGTCCTGGACCGGCAGGGTGGGAGCTGGAGTGCTGGGCTGGCTGTTGCTTATGCTGGGAGTACTGGTGTGGGCACTGCGGTCACTGCTGGGGCCTGCCACGGGGCTGTAGTTCCTCTGGTTGTGCGCGGGCCGAGGATCCGGGCTGGTCGGAGATGAGCTCTGAGGAATATTTGCCGACGCGGCCGAGACCACCGCGGGCGCAGCAGGCTGCTGGATCATGAAAGGCTTCTCATCTTGGCAGGAAACGACGTCGGGGGAGGCTGGGTTCTGGTTTTCGGGTGGCAAGCTAGATAACTGTCCAGCCAAGGTAGAGAGCTGGTTGAGAGGGTTATCTACCATAAGGTCCTGCGTGTCCCTCGGCAGCCCACTGCCCTGGGCCGGCTTGGCCATGCTGTCATACGCCTCGGGCTGGATACTGGGGATTTCGTGGGTGAAGTCGTTCAGGTAGTCTGGTTTCTGAACCACCATGGAAGGTGGGCTCAAGTTAATTAAGGCCCTTCTGCTGTAGCCCAGATTGCTGGTCTTCTTCTGCAGCACGCCCCACATCTTCTTGCTGCTCAGGGAAGCCCTCGTGCCCTTGGCGGGCACCATCTTGTGCTTACGGCGGCGGTGGTGAGATAAGTTGCTCCTGTCGCTGCAGCGGAAGGAGCACAGCTCACACTTGTAGGGCTTCTCGCCCGTGTGCGAGCGCATGTGGGCCTCCAGGTGACGCTCGTAAGCTGACGCAAAGGGGCACAAGTGGCATCTGTGTGGCTTCTCACCTGCAAAACAAAAACGGATTACGCCACAGCGCCTGGCAGCGTCTTCTGCAAAGGCTCTCACGGAACGGACCGCAGCGAAGTGGGAGCTGCTCAGCCGACGGTTCGGCCTCCGAGCCAAGACACTGAGCCTCCAGCTTAGCTGGGGACCTGGGGGAAGAGCCCAGGGAATGCAGGCATCTGCCTCACCCAAGGGCTGATAATCATCAGACACCGAGCGAAGCAGAGAGCCTGACTGGGAAGCGCAGCAGCGATGCCAAGGGCAGCAGGCAAAGATCTCCACTGCATCTAAGTCTTACACACAGAGCACCTGAGCTGCTGCTGCAGGAATGCCTGCACCACCACACTGCAGCATTCCCAGTGCTGAAACACTGAGTGACGCTATCCTATTGCTATCTTCTAAACATTCCCTAACACCCTGGAACTGTTATCTAAATAACCCACATACACACCTGCCCACTCAAGGACTGAGAAGGCTGAAGAGCGAAAGACAGAAGCCAGCCCTGGACAACCATGTGCTCTCTCAGACACGACAGCACCAGACATTCTCCTTTCTAATAGGCACTACTGTGCTCTTTAAATATTATCACCTTTAAAATAACTTTAAAAACTTTCAAACATAATTGCAGGCCCTCACATTTGTAACAACACACTGGGGGACTTTTGATTTTCCTTTCATAGCAGATCACATTTAGGAGTTTGCAGATCCAGACCTGCAGTGCTAGGTTGGACTGGACGATCTTGGAGGTCTCTTCCAGCCTGGCTGATTCTATGAATGCCTAAAGGATCTGAGGCACATTTACAGAATCCCAGAATCAACCAGCTTGGACAAGACCTTTGAGATCCAGTCTCTTTTTAAATGCTTCCAGGAATGCAGACTCCACCATCTCCCTGGGCAGCCCATTCCAATGCCAATCACCCTTGCTGTGAAAAACTTCTTCCTAACATCCAGCCTAAACCTCCTTTAGTGCAGCTTGAGACTCTGTCCCCTCGTTCTGTCCCTGGTTGCCTGGGGTAAAACCCCCACTTGGCCACAGCCTCCTTTCAGGCAGTGTAGAGAGCAATGAGGTCTGCCCTTAGCCTTTTCTTCCCCAGGCTAAACAAATGACACATCTTATCCTCCTGTCTCAAGTGCAAGGGCAATCTCTAGATCACCGTTGTGCAGCTCACCCTCTTGCCCCACAAACTCAAAACAAACGTGGGTGGGCTCCTTCTCTTTAGCCTCCATGGCTTTTTTAAAGTACTTTCTACTGCTTTCAACACAGGCCTTCAAGATCCACCTAGAACAACTCTAAAAGCCAGAACATGGCAAGGGCCACTAATGTGCTGCAAGCACTGTCCAGGCCCTGTACGATGGCACCTGATTGACACACATCACTTCCCATGCTGAGCATCCCCTAGTTTGGAATCACAGCCTAAAATACTTACTAGAAGACTTTTTGCTTACATCACTGGCTCTTCCACAGGGAAAAAACCAAAAAAACAATTCTTGTGCTACCTCTTAAGTGCTCTATTTGCACCACCTGAAACCAGTTCTCCACAAGCACATGTATGTTCTCAGGTACGGATGGATCTGGGAACCACCACCACGGAAAAACTGACAAACTCCCTGCATTCTCAAAGAGCCTGGCAGTCTGGGCTTATTTCATTCCAAACTGGTTACACAGATGCATGCCCTGTTGCATGCCCTTAATACAACCCAGCTGGTGAACCACTAATTACGGTGCTGTCAGACTCAGCAGGAAGTTAATTCTGCAGTAAGTTGCACTTAATAATCGTAGTGTGGTGGTGCCTGGGTTATAATTACTTTGGCAGGTACTTTGCTGTGCTTGCATGTTATTCAAGATGCATCATCTTATACCTGCATTGCTCTGAACTACAGTCAGCTACCACTGCCCTTGTTTTAATGCTGATTCAATCATTCTGAGCCTTCACAGTCTATGCAGTTCATCTCTTGGCCTTTCAGCATGCTTCTGAGAAAAACTACACTCAGGTCTTGGATATCCCTGCCCTTGAGTGAAAAAAACCAAGAAAACCAAAGCAAGACAACAAAAAGAACTCCTAAAAAAACCCCAAAACCAAACAAACAAACAAAACCCCACAGAAAACCCCAAACAAACCACCCACATCATGGAACTGTTTTGGTTGGAAAGCCCTTAGAGATCATGGAGTCCAACCGTTATATAACCCTGCCAAGGCTGGTGCTAAACCATGGCCCTCAGCACCACATCTACAAGGCTTCTGAATCCCTCCAGGGATGATGATTCAACCACTGCCCTGGGCAGCCTGTTCCAGGTCTTTGGGAACCTTTCAGTGAGGTATTTTCTTTCTAATATCCAACCTAAACTTCCCCTGGTGCATCTTGAGGTCATTCCCTCTCATCCTGTCACTTGTTACTAGGCAGAAGAGACTGCCCCCCCACCTCACTACAACTTCCTTTCAGGTGGTTGCAAAGAGCAATGAGGTCTCCCCTCAGCCTTCTCCAAACTACACACCCCCCAGGTGAGGGGGTGAGGTCTTCAGGACCTCAGTGAAGGCCCCAAAACTGAACACAGTATTCAAGGTATGGCCTCACCAGTGCTCACTTTCCTGGTCCTGTTGCCCACATCACCGCTCATCCAGGCCAGGATGCTGGTGGCCTTCTTGGCCACCCGGGCACAAGCTGGCTTGTGTTTAGCCAGCTATCTACCAACACCCTCAGGTGCAGGGAGTTTCCAGACACTCTTCCCCAAGCCTGGAGCATTCATGGAGGAGTTGTGACTCAAATGCAGGAACCAGCACCAGGCCTTGTCGAACCCCTCCCTTTTCTGGAGTCCCTTGTCTCTGCACAAGGAAACAAGGCAGGATTTCTGAAGAGCCATTGAGTTAATGGCAAAATGATGTTGCCAGTGGGACACTGTGCAGTGCAGTACTAAAACAAAGGACATGAAGTGTCGTAAAAAGGCAAACTACACAGAGAAACCAGAAGGCCTCTGGCTGCCTGAGCTTCCTGTCTCAACTATAACCTCAAATAGGCTGAACTGTATTGGTTCACCTCCCTGCACCACTTTCAGTACAGCTGCTGCTGTAGTATGCTTCTGCTATCTCAGTAGGCATCAGAAGTCTGAAGCAATAACCTGGCTAGAAAGCATTCACTGTGTGAAGGTGGCTCCAGACTGCTCAAGCTCTTTGGTAGACAGCAGGCCAACCACCCCTGGATCCCTCTCTCACTGCCTGCCAGGTTTCTGGAGCAGAAGTCATTCAGCCTGCATGACTCTGCAGCAGTGATGAGTGCCTTCCATTTGGAAATCTCTTCCTAGCACCTCTGTGAAAGTTTCCTTATCACATGAGTCATGCACATACTCTGCAGCAGCACTCAGACAATCACCATCCCACACACAAAGCTCCATTCTTTTGGTACAATCCTGTGTCCAGCAGGACCAGGGAAATGACTGTGCCCTGTGCTTGGCACCAGTGAGGTAACACCTCAAATACTGGGCTCAGTTTTGGGTCCTCACCACAAAAAAAGACACTGAGCTGCTGAAGCAAGTCCAGAGGGGGACAAAGAAGCTGGTGAAGGGTCTGGAAAACAAGGCTTATGAGGAGCAGTTGAGGGAACTGGGATTGTTTCATCTGGATGAGAGGTGGCTGAGCAGGGACTTCATGGCTCTCTGTAACTCCCTGAAAGGAGGCTGTCATTAAGTGGGTATTGGTCCCTTCTCCCTAGTATCAAGTGACAGAGCAAGAGGAACTTGCCTCAAATTGTTCCAAGCGAAGGTTTAGAGTGGGTATGAGGAACAATTTCTTTCCTGCAAGAGTGGTCAGAGATTGGAAGAGGCTGCCCAGGGAGGTCACCATCCCTGGAGGTATTCAAGAAATGTGTAGCCATGCACTTTGGGCACGGTTTAATGGTGATGGTCCTGTTAGGTCAATGGTTGGACTCAATGATCCTAGATGTCTTTTGCAAGCACAACAATCCTATGATTCTATGATCTTCCAGCAGCAATTTATGTCTCCTGTCACGGCTCTAGCAGTCCATCTGTTCATGACAACAACAGGCCAACAGTAACTGTGGGCCTGGGGATGCAACTTTTCAGACGGGAATGGCCACATGCCACTGGAAAGACCTGGAATGTGAAAGCTGGAAGCTGATGTTACTCCCACATCTTTAAGCACTATTCAGAAACAAATTGCTGAAGTCTCTCTCCTCTACATGACCCTCATGTCACAAGCTCAGAAACAGCACTGCAGAGTAAAGATGTTACCAAAAAGAATAATCTCCTGCTGGCCACAGAGCGGATGAGGCAATGGCAGGTGAAGCTGTAATTGCTCCAAGGCACAGTGCTGCTCTGCAGAGCTGCAGCAAGCCATGGTACCAGGGCCATGGCAAACGCAGGCGAAGCCACAGTGTTGTACCCACTATTGGGACTAAACAAAATTTCCACTGGGAATCTGAAAACAGCAACAGTTTCACACAGAGGGAGCCCCTGGTAGCACAGCAGAAGAATTTACAAGAGCTCCAGAGCCTGAACCTCAGAACTCCCTGATTTTTAGTCAGTTGCCCTTTTCCATCCCATTATGCCTTGCTGAAACAAGCTGACACTGCAGGGCCAGTGCAAGGAGCATTTCACTTCCCCAGAACATATCCTGGTAGTGACTGTAACAGCAAGGGCTCACAGCAAAGTAAGAACCACAATCAACAGCAGCAAGCTTAACTAAAGAGAGCTACAATCACATCCAAGTTACAACAACACGTCTCCTTCCGAGCGAGTCCCAAACTGACAGCTACCCATGCCCACTGGAATGACACACTTCAGGACAGTCCATACCAGCCTGGGAACCTGTACAAACTTGTGCTCTTGGCAGAATAACCTTTTTTTTTCCCCCCTTATTACTCTAGGAAGCAGCCATAAAGTGTTTTGTATTGGTGTAAGACACTGGGTAGACATCACAGTCAGACTTCACAAGGGCCTTTTGTTTGTTTTCCCTGGTTGGTTTGTTCTCTTTTGTTTCCACTAAGAAGTTAGAGAGAGATAAAGGGTTTAGGATATTCTAACCTGTACTGAGAGGTTTGCAAACCCAACAGGGACAAATGCTCTTAAACAAGCCCCATTAAGTATCTTTTCATACCATTGTTAACCACCTATCTGCTTATACACCCTCAAGTCTGACTATTCTGCCATCAAGAAACCATCATTCTTATTAGTGTCTTGTACTTCCCCATCTAGAATGTTGGAAAAAACAGAAATAAACAAGAGAGGAGGAAAAGTGCACTTTGCACTTTTCTTGCATGTGCAGCATGCACAAACTAAAAGTTACATTTAGGGCCCTTCAGTTTACATTGGTGTTTTCATGTTACACTTTACTTCCATAGTCACTTTGGATTCAGTAGTCTCCAACAAGTGCAAGCAGGAGTATGCAGAACTGAAATAGCTACATAGCACACCTTAAAAAAATGCAGCCTCCAGAGGTGCCTTCCAACCCCTATCACTCTGAATAAACCTCATAAACCAGCTCTAATTGCTGAGTAACTCTACGAGCCATCCCATGACTTGAAGATGCTAACTCCCACCCCAAAATCCTAACACTGAGCAGAAAGCAGAGTGCCTGTCAGCACAGCAGTGCAGAAGGTTCCCTACCTGTGTGGATTCTGATGTGCTCTATCAGCCGTGCTGTTCCTTTGCTGGCATAGTTGCAGTACCGACACTTTAACTTCCCATCAAATGTCCTTTCAAACCCATCCACTAACATTCCTGAGTTTTCATCCAGTGAAACTTCAACAGAAGGATGATCCAGACCATTCTGATCACCTTCTGTCCCAGCTGTGAAGAAGGCAACAGAGATGTCAATTAAGGATGAGAAGATATCTGTGGTGCTGTGAGAACATGCCAAGTATCTTTTGCTTCTCTACGCCCTTCGAACACACAGGACGATGAAATCATACCCTGTGTGCACATCTTGGGGGACGTGAAAACATCTATCAGAAATGACTCCAGACAGCCATAGCAGGCTGCATCATTATCTAGAATACAAACAGTGCAGTTATTCTGAATGAAAAAACAGCCCAGTAATGAGCTTACCTCCCTGAAGAGGCTCTGCCTCCTTGTCTCCGCTAACTGATCCAGAAATCATATTTACATGGTGGGTCTGCTGCGTGAGATACTCCTGAAAGTCTTTCACAAAGTCCAAAGGTTCTGGCTTCTTCTCACCCATATTCACTCTTTGTGTTTACAGCCTCTCGTGCCTAGAAAGAGAAATCCTCTCAAAACCCAAGTGACAGTGAATTTGAGTAATAATGACCCCAATTAGGTCCGGGTTGGTGGTTTTTTTTTCCAAGTGAAGGATCCCTTCTTTCAGGCAGCATGACTCAATGCACAAGGAAGGGCACTTGTAACTCACAAGAAACATGCATTACCTACCCAATAGATACTGCTAGGGAAAACAGCTTCAGCAACAGTAACATAAAGACAACACCGAACTGGGTAAAATGATACAACAATCAAAATCATGTTGTCTCTTTATTTCTGACATGGATTGTACCTGAATTTCAGTTCCCTGCTAAGTAGCAAACATGCTCCAAAATGTACTCCCAACAGGTCAGATAGAAAACAGAGAGCACAGCTTCTATACTTTTCCTGGAAGGAAAAAAAGGAAATGTAGTCCATTGTTCTTCCCAACCCCTGGTAGCGGCAAGAAGAAACTTGAACAAAGTTTTAAAATACTGCTTCTGACACTCTACTGCTCTAAGCTTTATTAATAAACAAACACACTGCCAGCAAAAGCCTTCCAAAGTCTGCATCCGCTCTTGGTTACCCCACAAATGACCTGAATAGCTTCTCTGGGGGACACATGGTTCCGACACAAATCCCAGACCTGAGCAAGTTAGTTATGGCAATTGTAAGGTTGAGAAACCAACTGATCATCATTGATCAGCAAGGTGGAAAGAGGCCTTCTAAAAAGCAGTATTTCACACTTCTCCCAACATTTTAGTTTCCTGTTCGGCACAAACCCCTCCTTTCATGTCATTATTTAGCACTGAAATCACCTTCACTAGAAGGCATTGGTCATGCTCTTTGCTGGGACTGTAAATGACAAACCTCTCGAGTCTCAATTTGCAGTGACTCTGTGAAGACACAACCTAGGATTCAGTTGGAAAGAGGGCACTGAGTCAGCCACATTATTGTTCCTGCAGATTACACTCAGAAATCATCTCTAATGCTGCATTTTTGTTAAGAATCTCTTTTTCTTTTTCCAATAGCTACTAAAGGCATTAGGTGACCTACAAAAGCTCAAGCCTTGAGTTCAAGACCACATTTACACACATTCTCCTGTATTTTTAAAGTTATTCAGGAGTGTTAGTTCCTTTTTGGTATCCAGATGAGTATCTTCTCTTCTATCACATCTAAGTGTGCTCAACTACCACCACTATTACCACAGTAAGTTAGTTTTGAACACTTCTTTACATACCAACTTTGCCTACCCTCTTTCAGGTCTCACTACCCTTCCGTAGGCTTAAGTTAATTTGTGTTCCATTTGTTGGTGCCTCCTGCAATAAAACAAAGGTATCAGGATATGAATTAAAGACCAGAGAAAAGAAAGACAATGCAACACATAGTTCTGACCAGGCTGAACTATAATCATCAAAAGCAACAATCTAACATTAAACCACTCTAAATGTAGAGAGGGTCAACACAAAACAATGTTAAAGGTGCACATTTTCACAGAAGAATCTAACACTTTGTGTAAGGCAGGGAAACTTATTTGATCCATTACTTTTATAAGGACACTTCATTTTTACAGAAAACTATCCCCTCCCCCCCAAAAAAAAAAAGATTTAAATGTGATTGAGGAAAAGGCATTATTTTGATAAGTAACTTTATAAAACTTCCTTTCTCTATCTCATCAATTTAATTTGACATTCAGCAGGTTAGTTTTTTTATGTCAGTGCAGGTAAATTGCCCCAATTGAAGTACTGCCTCGAACCTCCACAAAGAGCCTTTTGTGTCTGCCTGGGGCATTTTTTATAGGTATACGACCAGCAGTTCTCCTTTCAGGGCAGAATGACAGGGATCAGATGCTCGCTGTCATCAGTGCAAACCAGTCAATGCAATTCTAATCGTTAGAAACCCGAGCAGAGCAGCTCGTGTTGCATGGGCTGATCACAGCAGATGTTCCTCAAGTCCTGCTTAGAACATTTTCTGCAAAGACAACTCCACCTTCCCCAGCTTCACAGGCTGCTGAGCAGCACAGTTGGAGACTTGCTGTCTGCACAGGCATGACTGCTGCATTTCACACCGGCTACCCTGCTCGTGTGGATGGAGCTCCCTGCCCGAGAAGATCCACGGGATGAAAAGCCTTATAAATATTTTTTTTGCGCCCTCCCTGGAGGTGTTCAAGGCCAGGTTGGACGAGGCCTTGAGTGACCTGTACTAGTGGGCGGTGTCCCTGCCTATGGCAGGGGGTTGGAAATGGATGAGCTTTGAGGTTACTTCCAACCTTAGCATTCTATGATTCTGTGAAGAATTCTGCTACAGGAAGTCATCCAGAGGCAGCAAAATCAACTTAACATACAGAGCGAGAACTCCCACTGCAGTAATTGCGAGAATAAAACAACTGAGAACCACAGGTATCCATCCAGCTAGAAGGAATTCGGGGTGGGGGGAAAGTAGTAGACCTCTGTATAGAATCATAGAATGGTAAGGCTTGAAGGGGCCTCAAAGATCATCCAGTTCCAATCTTCCCAACTAGAACAGGTCACTCAGGGACTCATCCAGCCTGGCCTTGAACACCTCCAGGGAGGTTGTGGAGCACAGAAGCACCGAACGTGATCTTTGATCACATTCTCTGCTTCTGTGCTCCGCAACCTCCCTGGGCAACCTGTGCCAGTGTCTCACCACCCTCAACTGCAAACAACTTCCTCCTAACATCCAGTTTCAGTCTCCCCTCTGCCAGTTCAAACTCACTGCCCCTTGTCCTGTCACCGCAAGCCCTCTTTGCCCCTCTGTTCCACTGAAATATGCTACAATTAAAACAAGCTAGGAGGCAGGATCCCGAACTCTTCCCTCAGCCCTCCTCGCTCCTCACGAAAGGCGGCCCGATCCCCGAGATCTGTCACCGAAGCAAACCACCCCAGACGATGCGCGAATATC
>VWZE01007789.1:15042-30674 GCA_013396675.1 Eubucco bourcierii
GGGCGGGCACCGCCGGGCCGGGCCGCGGGGGGCGGTGGCAAGATGGCGGCGGCGGGAGGCTGGCTGAGGAGCTGCGCCAAGGTGAAGCGCGGCGGGATCCTTGTCCTACCCTCGGCGTTTCGGAGCCCGCGGGCGCGGCCGTGCCTGCTGTCAGGGCGCCCGGGGGAACGGCGAGCCCGGGGGTCCGCGCTCGGCGCGGGGTTCCCGCCTCGCCTCTCACCTCCGCGCCGGTCTAGGCTGCCGAGGGAACCCCCGCGTCTGCAGGGCGCGGTTCTCCGATCCCGTCTGCGGGAAGGAGCAGCCGCGTTCGCCGGGGGCTGCGGTCTTTGGGAGCAGGGGCGCGGTCACCTGCCGCCGCGGGGGTCCCCGGGAGCCGCCGGCAGGGTGCGGGGTCTGCGCAGCCGGCGGGAGGGCGGCTCTGGAGGGGTCGGGGGGAGCTCGGAAAGGCTGCAGCCCTTGGGTCTAGTGGGTGGGTGTGGAGGGGTGGCGCTGAGTAACTTCTGGAGGCAAAGCGTTATTGCCAGCGTTGTGAAACATCTGGGAGCTGCGGCAGCCCGCGAGGGGACAGGCAGGAACCCTGCGTTCGTGCCACACGCACACCCTGGTGCCGTGCAGAGTGAGAAGGTGCTGGCCTGGCACCTGCTGATGGCAGCTGGTAGCGGTGTTGTGATAACTGACATAAAGAGAACCAATCCTGTCAGTGGAGGCGAGCGAGCTTCGTGCGGTGGAGCTGCGCTGCCGAGGAGCGTCTCCGGAGGCCAGCGAGGGCAGACTCGGGAGTGGAAGTCATTGAGGAAAGCAAGTGAGCTTAGAAAAACATTGCTCGGGCCTTCTGTTTGTGTCTGAATGCTGCTGCCAGGTCCACCAGCTTTAAAAGCTTGGTTTACATTGTAAACACAAACAGGAGGAAACCAAAATAACTGATCTTCAAAAGAGTTGAGGTGGAGGTAAGAGTTGACAGCTCTTGGTCAGTACTGGTGAATATTCCCTGTGCTTCATCTTTGGCTATGCCACATGAAAGGAAAATGTTCTTTTCTTTGTACTTGGAAATCAAGCAGTGGAAGAAGCAGGAAATATGTGTGATTTGTGATCCTCTAAGTGCTCAGGAAGCATACTGGTAAATGTTTCTGTATGTGTATACTTAGGTTTTTCCTCCTCAGACACTGCTGGTGCACATTTCATAGCCTTGCACACAAACCTTATGCAGGTGCACATTTCATAGCCTTGCACATAAGGACACTGAGTGACCCTGCTGTAGCTGGATGCTCTGTGAATAATCCATTCCTGACTGACAGTTTCCAGAACATGGTTGCTTGGGTTTTATCTCTACTGAAAGAACTCTTGTCTTGTTTTGCCTTTTTTTTTTTTTTTGTGTGAAAATCTACAGTGACTCAGGATAGGTGGAGAGGGAGTTTTTACAAAGGCATGGAGTAATAGGGGTAGTAGCTTCAAACTGGAAGAAACTTGATTTAGGAAGAAATTCTTCCCCATAAGGGTGGTGAGGCAGTGGAACAGGTTGCTTGGAGGAGTCGTGAAGGCTCCAGCCCTGGATGTGTGCAGAGCCAGGCTGAATGGGGCCTTGAGCATCTTAGTCTGGTAGGAAATGTCCCTGCTCATGGCAGGGGCATTGAAACCCGATGATATATAAGGTCCCTTCCAGCTCAAACCCTGATTCTGTGATTTGGAAGTGTTGCAGCTATTGCTGATCATCCAAACTGTGTACTCCCAGATCAGCCCCACTGGCCAGCATTTGTTTTGTGGGACCAGGGGCACTGAATGTAAACGAACACTGAGCTTTCACAGCAGTGCTTTCTGCGTTGCCATTTCGTACTGGTGGGAGTATTTTGGGTCCTGCACGACTAGCTGTGCTCAAGTGGGGGGTCCCTACCATGTGTCAAGGTCTGAAGGAGGGAGATGGGGGAGGAGAGACAGGGCGCCCAGTGTCCCAGTCCTTCTCGGTGTCCGTGTGGCCATGGGGTGCTTTTTCCCGGGGAATTTTCTTTGGGAGTTCTACTTTAGCAGGCATCGCCCAGGTCTTTTAGACACAGCTTTTAGTCGCAGTCTCCGCTGGGTGTCCAGGTGCAGCCCTGCCGGAAATTTCCCTGTGTATTCTCAAGCGTTTGCAGGGATGCGGCGCCGGGGACGACCTCCGCGCCCCGGCTGTGCCGCTTAGCTGCCCATGCACCGAACACACATCCCGGGGCTGGTCCGGGCAGCTGGCAGGTCTGCGTATGCCAGAAGCCTTCTACTCTGTCCTCTCTCTCCGGGGTACCCGGGATCTTCACACACATCCTGGGCGTTTAGGCCAGCCCCTGGGCGGCTGAGGTCCGGGAAGGCAGCAGAGCTCTGTATCTGTTGATTTACATGACCAAGACGGTCTAGATTTTCACGGCAGGACAGACTTCTGCGTGTCCTCCCTAAGACAGAAAGAGTCCATAGCTCTGGTCTCCACCGGCTCTTCAGCCAGGGAGATGGCAGTGCTGAAAGCCAACTTGAAAGAGGGGGAATTATTAGAAGGATCAAAGGAATTTTTACTTCCTGGCCCCAAAGTGTCTGGTGATTTGTGAGGAATGCTGCCCTCCTGGCATGCAGGGCAAAGCTGCCCTGTGCTGTGGGCACTGGTCGCAGTATGGTTGTGGCACAACCAGACCCTCTGCTCGCTGCAGGCTTCAGAGCAGGGCAAAGCTGCCCTGTGCTGTGGGCACTGGTCACAGTCTGATTGTGGCACAACCAGACCCTCTGCTCACTGCAGGCTTCAGAGCAGGGCAAAGCTGCCCTGTGCTGTGGGCACTGGTCACAGTCTGATTGTGGCACAGCCAGGCCCTCTGCTCACTGCAGGCTTCAGAGCAGGGCAAAGCTGCCCTGTGCTGTGGGCACTGGTTGCAGTGTGGTTGTGGCACAGCCAGACCCTCTGCTCACTGCAGGCTTCAGAGTGTGTGCTCCTGTATGTGGCACTTGTGTGGGGCAACTGTGCCCCTGCTGGGGTCTGTCAGCACTTGGCTTGCTGGCCTGTGAATATCTCCACCCTTAAGACAGGCACAGCAGAGGTGGCAGAAATGTGCAGCAGAGCTCTGATGTGCGGACAGCAGCCAGAGTAAGGTGGGGTCAGGGGGCCGTGAGAGCTGAGCCGTTTTTTGTGTTGCTTCTCTTGGGACCGGTCAGTGGAGCTGTGCTGCCCTTCTGAATACTGCTTTTCAGGAATGCATTTTGCAGTAGTTGAGCTACTGTTAGCCTGTTTCTGTTGGAGCCAGATCATACTCATTATGCCAGGTTCTTTCTGAGGTGCCGGGAAGTGGCTGTTTGGCACAAAGTGTAAGAACCTTCACACCCAGCATCTTCCTTTCCAGTGCCTGCTGGTACCTACTGGAGCCTTTGAACAATTAGGTGTAGCTCACCAAGGCACAAAACTGTCACTTTATCTATGTCCACCCACCTCACAGTCACCATGCAGCTTGCTCCCCGAAGCCACTGCTCTGTTTGGTTCATTTTTAGGACTTTTGCCACCTGTGCTTACTGCCATTCCCCTGCAGTAAAACACTCTTAATGCCCCCAGTGCTGCTTGACAGCGTTTGAAATTGTTGTATGTCATGGACAGACTGGGAGAGGGTAAGCATAAATAACTCAATTTTGGCTCCTTCCTGTACTTTTTACCTAAATCATCCAGATAAGACCCAGTAGTTGTTAGTTCCATAGTGCTATCTCCAGAGTAGCTCTAGGATTTAAACCCGCTATATAGAAATTAACTGCACAGAAAGGCTCAGCTGCCAGGGCTTTGGCTGTGAAATGGATGCCCACTCTGAAAATGATGAAGAGGTGGCTAAGAGCTGGGCTGGAATACAAAAATCCACAGTGCTGTTAAAGCTATGCCCCTTCACAGCAAACCAGCCAATACTCCAGGTGCACAGCAGTGAGATTGCTGTAGAAATGAGAGTTGCTGATTCCTGTAAATGCAGGGAGAAAGCCACTCTTGCCATTGAAGCTGACTGCTCTCCTGTGAAAGCCTCTGTGTGTCTGTTTTACATTTACCTTATTTGTTAATGAGGGGTTAGTTGGATCAAGGTGTGTGCTGACACCGTCGCAGCAGATTTACAAAGCCAGCTCTAAAATAAACACTGCCAGCAGGACTTATTTGCTGCGAGCACAGGAGTGGACTAACACTAAAGTAAATTTCTAAAATAGCATTGTGGTAGCAAATCTCTCAAGGAAAATTGTTTGGAGTTGAGAGAAGAGTGGCTGAAGGACGTTTAGGACACTGGAGCTGAGGGGGTTGTATCTTCTCAAAAGCTTCCAAGCTAGCCCTTGACTGTAGCTGTTTCCTGTTCCCCTGCTGAATGGAAGCGCTGGGTGGGGTTGCGTGTTGCTGCCTGTATACAGATACCAGTTCTGTTACATGTTCTGACCTTTCTCTGTTTGTTCTCAACAGCTGAAAAGAAATACACCAGCCTACCTGGCTCCTTGGAGGGCTTCTCCACGTGTCTTTAGATCCTCTGAATCAGAACTGAAGCCGAACGTGGCCAGTGATGGAGTTGTCTGTGCTCCGCTTCAGACGCTCACCGAAGAGGAGACCATGCTGAAAAACATGGGTACCTGTTCTCTGTGCAGTTGAAGCCCAGAAATACCTGACTAGATGGCCAAATGTGGCTTCAACATTTCTTTTCATGCTTTAATTGTAGTTAAACATTGCAGTTGTTGTGTGGGAACAGGCTGCGTTTCAAAACTGCTTTAGCTGCCAGGAGAAGGTAATGTTCTTTTTTATAGGTTACCATAGCAGAGTTCCACCTACCACAGTGCAGCTTACTCTGCATACATTAACATTAACTGATTCAAACTGTTGCTGTTGCAGAAGTGAAGTTCCCTGAAATTGCCTCATGCCTTTTCTTGAGGTGTTGAGTTCAGCTACAGTTAACTGCTCAGGCTACTTTTCAGAGATTTCACATGCACCCAGAATGGTGACAGATGTGATATGGTGAAGGAGACTGGTTCAGAAGGGATCCTTGATGCCAAAGTGAAAGAGTGAGGACCTGCACGTCTGAGAGGGAGCTTATGAAAGGCTCCGATTAAGCAGAAACAGTCTTACAGGACTTTGTGCACTCGAAATCGCATGATAAAAACTGAGACTATCTTCCCAAACTCCAGGTTCAATCCTTGAAGGACCACGATCCAGCTGGCCAAGTAGTGGATGTATCTGAAATATTTTCTGCCTGCTCTCTTTTTTGCTCAGTGTTACATAGGAGTTAGTGAGATGCTTTCCAAGTCTGTGACTGTGTGGGCAGTGTTTGTTTCTGTTTAGGGAGCTGGAGCTGAGTTCAGAAAGCAATTACATTTCCACACGCGTGGCACATCGCCTCCCTTCACTTGGGCAGGTTGTTGTCCTGATGAGTTTGTGTGGGAGAGTCAGGGAACACAGGCCAGAGTAGAGGTTGCTGTGGCAGTGATCTCTGAGAAGGCTGCAGAACGCTTACATCCCTGCTTTCTTCTCTTTCTTACAGTGACAAAATTTGCTCAGAACCGAGTTGCACCTTTGGTGCAGAAAATGGATGAGGATTCAAAGATGGAAGACTCTGTGATCCAGGGATTGTTTGAACAAGGGGTCTGCTCACTTTCACTTGATCTCTCATTCAGAGGCTGTCACTATGAATCTCTAGCTGAGCACTTTTCAGACTGCTAGATTAAAAGGGACAGAGCTCAAATGAACCAATGAATCATTGCAAGTTTAGGATTTGCCAACGGCAGCACAACTTTCTCTTCTCTCTCACTGCGTTGTCCTCCTCCATCTTTTGCTATCCCATTCTTCCCATTTCTCCCATACCACATTCTTCATCTTGTCTTTGACTTTCTTGTCTTCCTTCCCCTCTCTGTTTTTGTTTTTTGTTGTTAATTGGATAATGATAATTGTGTAGAATGCCAGAGCCAGCATGACTGTCAGGAGTGCTGCTGGAAAAGGGTATCAGGAGTCCTCTGTGTCCTTACTAGCCTACCACAAGGACTTGTGTTGCGGATATCCTCTTGATGATTCCTGGCTTCAGTTTTAGCCTTTCCTACTATAACCTAAACCTTGTTTCCCTTTATAATGTCATTTCATACAACAGCAGCTCTAAGTATTAGACTTCTCTTGAGGCTGCAAATGTTCTGGAAAATGTAATCAAATGAGGGGGATGCTTTGCATCTTACACTGCACAGGTTAGTTAGTTCTTGCATGAACTGACTCAGCTGTGAAGAAGTGTTGGCTTCTTAAGGCTACGGAAGGGAAAAAGGTCTTTGGGGAAGGATCTGGAAATCCTTACATTCTGTGGTTTTCATTTTAAACAGCCAAGTGTCAGCTTGGCCTAACAAATTGTTGACAGGGACCAACAGTTTGATCTGTTTGCATCTCTCACCTTGCAGCTGATGGCTATTGAGCTTGGGGAAGAATATGGAGGAACTGGAGCTTCATTTTTTTCAACCATATTGGTGGTAGAAGAGTTGGCCAAAGTTGATGCAGCTGTAGCTCTTCTTTGTGAACTCCAAAACACGCTAACAAATAAGTTGTTTATCACATATGGAACAGAAGAACAAAAGAGGACTTACTTGCCCAGGGTGGCTAGAGATCTGGTGAGTCCAAGTCTCACTCCACTAAACCATAACATGAATTTTATTAGTTCAGTGGTGGCAGAGTGTTGGGTTTTTTTCTGTAGCTAAATGAGTGAGTGCAGCAGGAAAAACCTGTGAACTTTGAAATACTGGTTAGAGCTGAAATCTGTGGTGTTGTCAGAGAGGTGAAAGTGGCCCTTAGCAGCTTCATTAAAATGCAATTTACTGTGGAAAAGAACTTCAAAGCAGTTGACTTGGAGAGATGTGGCATTACCTGCTCTTTCTATTCTTAATCTCCAGGCCTGAAACTTAGTTACTTTGCTGCAGCAGGTTAAAAGGTTTGAGTCTAAGAGACTTGTGGTTGTCTGGAGCTGCTGTTGTGGTAGATGTGTTCTGTGTTGTGCCTGTGTGTTTGGCAAGGACTGCAGTGACTTCTCCTCCTGCTCTGGCAGATAGGCAGTTTCTGCCTTACGGAGGCTGGGTCTGGCAGTGATGCCTTTGCTTTGAAGACTCGGGCTGAAAAGAAAGGAGACTACTATGTCATCAATGGCTCCAAGATGTGGATCAGCTTAGCAGAACATGCAGGAGTCTTCTTTGTGATGGCAAACACAGATCCATCCCTGGTAAGCCGCTCAAGAACAGTTGCGTTTCGGTGACAGCTGATGATGTGTGAAACTCTGGATTTTATACTGATAACCTGATGTACTTGGTTACGTTCTTGGAACCTTCTCCTAGCTCACAGCAAACCTTTACAAATATTTCCCAACAAAAATTGGGAACTTGCTCAGAAACTTCAGAGATTCCTCCCACCAGGGAAAGTAAAGATGTCAGAGCCAGGATTGCTTAGCAGAAGAGCACATAGAATCACAGAATCATAGAATGGGAAGGTTGGAAGTAACCTCAAAGCTCATCCATTTCCAACCCCCTGCCATAGGCAGGGACACCTCCCACTAGCACAGGTCACTCAAGGCCTCGTCCAACCTGGCCTTGAACACCTCCAGGGAGGGAGCATCCACAACCTCCCTGGGCAACCTGTTCCAGTGCCTCACCACCCTCACTGTAAAGAACTTCCTCCTAACATCCAGTCTAAATCTCCCCTCTGCCAGTTCAAACCCATTGCCCCTTGTCCTGTCATTGCAGGACCTTGTCAATAATCCTTCCCCAGCCTTCCTGTAGGCCCCCTTCAGATACTGGAAGGCTACTATCAGGTCCCCTCGAAGCCTTCTCCTCTCCAGGCTGAAGAGCCCCAACTCTCTCAGCCTGTCCTCACAGCAGAGCTGCTGCAGCCCTCTCAGCATCTTTGTGGCCTCCTCTGGACCCGCTCCAACACTTTGATGTCCNTTGAGCTTTTCATCAACTCAGACCCAAGGTCCTGTTCCTCAGGGCTGCTCTCAGCCGTTCCCCACCCAGCCTGGAGTTGTGCTTGGGATTGTGCCTACCCAGCATGCACTGCCATTCTGAGTGCCACAGAACAGATTGGCTTCCCAGCCCTGCTGACTCCACTGATTCACTGAGTTGTAACTGGCTTAAATCGAGCCTAGGCTATGTGCACTGAAAGACTAACAGGAATACAACAGCCAGGTTGGACACAGCCTTGAGTGAACTGTGCTAGTGGGAGGTGTCCCTGCCTATGGCAGGGGGTTGGAACTAGGTGATCCTTGAGGTCCCTTCCAACCTTACCATTCTATGAAATTGTCCATATGGCAAACTGCATAGCTGAATATAGACATTTAGAGTTTTGTCAGGCGTTGGGATGTCAGAATCATAGAATGGGTTGGGTTGGAAGGGACATTAAAGATCATCTGGTTCCAACTGCCTGACATGAGCAGGGATGCTTCCTCCTAGACCAGGTTACTCAAGGCCCCGTCCAACCTGGCTTTGCACTCTTCCAGGGTTGGAGTCTGCACAACTTTTCCAGGCAACCTGTTCCAGTGCCTCACCACCCTTGTGGGGCAGAATTTCTTCCTGATATCTAATGTAAATCTATCTTCTTCCAGTATAAAGCCATTACCCCTCATTCTGTCACTCCATTCCTTTGTGAAAAGTCCCTCTCCAACTCTCCTGCAGCCTCCTTTCAAACACTGGAAGGCTACTTTAAGGTCTTTCTGGAGCCTTCTCTGAGCTGAACAGCCCCAACTCTGAGCCTATCCTCACAGGAGAGGTACTTCAGTATGTGGGAGTAAATCCAGAAAAGACAGCTGCAGGCCTTACAGTGAACTGTACCACTACAGCAGGACCATAATCCAAAACAAACCCAAATTGTTTAAGACTTCACTTTTTTAAAACATCTTCCAGTATCTCTTAATTAGAAAAAAACAAAGGCCAAAAAACAACCCTTCTTGAAAGGAGAGTGTATTGAGGTGGGAGTCAGTCTCTTCTCCCAGTGAACTAGTGAAAGGACTGATCACTGGAGCCACTATTACAAGAGGGCTATGGAGGCACTAGAAAGTGTCCAGAGAAGGGCCACGAGGATGAGCAGAGGGCTGGAGCTGCTCTGCTGTGAGGAGAGACTGAGGGAGTTGGGGCTGTGCAGGCTGGAGAGGAGAAGGCTCCCAGGTGGGAAGGCTCCCAGCCCTGAAGGGGGCTGCAAGAAAACTGGGGAGGGACTTTTTAGGCTGTCAGAGATAGGACTGGGGGAGAAATGCAACAAAGCTGGAAATGGGGAGATTCAGACTGGATGTCAGGAAGAAGTTGTTCAACATAAGGGTGGTGAGAACCTGGCAGGGGTTGCCCAGGGAGGTGGTGGAAGCCTCATCCCTGGAGGTGTTTAAGGCCAGGCTGGATGAGGCTGTGTCCCTGCCCATGGCAGGGGGGTTGGAACTGGCTGCTCCTTGTGGTCCCTTCCAACCCTGACTGATTCTGTGGTTCTATGACAAGAGAGAACAACCTCAGGTTGCAGCAGGTTTCGATTGTACATCAGGAAAAAAATTCTCCACCAAAAGGATTATCAAAGCCTGGAACAGGCTGCCTGGGGCAGTGGTGGAATCCTCATCCCTGGAGGTATTTGAAAGCTGTGTAGATGTGGTGCTAAGGGACATGGGCTAGCAGCAGACTTGGTAGTGCTGGCTTAATGGCTGGACTAGATGACCTTGAAGGTCTTTTTCAGCCTCAGCAACCATATGACTCCAAGCAGGTGTACAGTTCCAGTACTGGAAGGAGATACTTTGAGCAGCCTTTGGTGCTGTGACTATAAACCCCAATTCTTGATTATTTTTATTCATTCACCCTAGGGGTACAGGGGGATTACCTGCTTCATAGTAGATCGTGACACAGAGGGACTTCAGGTGGGGAAGAAGGAGGACAAGCTTGGAATCAGAGCATCTTCTACCTGCCCAGTAACATTTGAAAATGTTAAGGTACTGTAAGTTGTTCAGCTATTGAAGGATGATTTCTGTGTAATTGGAGCCTGACCACCTCCACTCAAGTCCCACTATTTTTTTCCTTAGACACATAAAAATAATGTTTTGTATATTTCAACTTTTTGCTCCCTATTCTTTCACCAAAATCCTGTATCTAAATTACAGTCAAATACTGAAACAACTGTAAATGGTGAATTTCTCCTTGGGTGACATCAGGGAGGTTGGGGTTCTTAAACTGTAAATGGTGAATTTCTCCTTGGGTGACATCAGGGAGGTTGGGGTTCTTAAACTGTAAATGGTGAATTTCTCCTTGGGTGACATCAGGGAGGTTGGGGTTCTTAAACTGTAAATGGTGAATTTCTCCTTGGGTGACATCAGGGAGGTTGGGGTTCTTAAACTGTGAATGGTGAATTTCTTCCTGGGTGTCTTAAATTGTGGTACAGTTTTCCTCAGTGATCAGTTTAAATCACATGTCAGGGAATGTTCTTATCAAATATTCTAGAAATTAAGTGTCTGGTTTGTGTTTTACACCTTCACTTCTGAGAACGTGCACTGCTTCACCCGTGAGCCCAGCTAGCCACTGCAAAGCGCAGCAGAGCAGGAATAATTGAGCGATTTTCTTCGTTAGGTTCCTGCAAGCAACATCCTGGGAGAGGTCGGCCAAGGCTATAAGTACGCGATTGGGATGCTGAATACAGGCAGAATAGGTATCGCAGCGCAGGTGAGCTCGGGCGGCCGCCGGTAGGAGCGCAGGGTGACTTGCGCCGGAGCCGCCGGGAGCCAGCTCGGCTGCTGTGTTAAACCCGCAGTGGCCGCAAGGGGTCGCTGTGCCTGCGGCAAAGAGCCTGCGGAGCTCTGGCTCTGGATGGCGAACTCCTCCCTCGCCGCTCAGCGGCAGGAGCAATACGCTTAGAAAACATTAAACGGCAATTAGTTTGTCTTCGGTGGTTACCTTGTTGCTCCTGAAATACACCGAGGGTTTGCTCTTCCAGTAGCCAAAAACAAGCCACCTTTTGAAACATGTCATGGTAATGCTGCCACCTACTCCCACATGTGACCTTGTGCTAAGCAATGTTTTCCCAGCACCTTAATTTTTAATTCACCTTATTTTTTAATCCACGTTTATTTTTCAGGTACATACAATTATTTCTTCTATAGCAGAAGTATCCTGGTTCACTGTTGTGTTTAAAATTTGCACCTTATGGCATCATAGGGAGGAATATTTGCTGACCTTGGAGCTACTTCAAAATGTTGTAGAATCATAGAATGGTAAGGTTGGAGGGGACCTCAAGGATCATCTAGTTCCAACTCCCTGCCATAGGCAGGGACACCTCCCACTAGCACAGGTCACTCAAGGCCTCATCCAACCTGACCTTGAACTCTTCCAGGGAGGGAGCAGCCACAACCTCCCTGGGCAACCTGTACCAGTGTCTCATCACCTTCACTGTAAAGAACTTCCTCCTAACATCCAGTCTAAATCTCCCCTCTGCCAGTTTAAACCCATGTAGTATGTAGTAAACTGAATTTAGGTCTTGTAGTATGCAGTATGTAATTTGTAGTATGGTGTAAACTGAATTTAGGTCTCAGGTCGCTGCTGATTTCAGTGGAAATCAGGTTTAGCCCCACAGGAAAATGGGTTACAGGTTTTTATATCTTTAGTTTGCTTTTCAAAGTAATTTTGGGGCTTTTCTCTACCTAGTTGTGGATGTGACTGTGAATCATAGAATCACAGAATCAGGCAGGTTGGAAGAGAGCTCCAAGCTCACCCAGCCCACCCTAGCACCCAGCCCCAGCCAATCAACCAGACCATGGCACTAAGTGCCCCAGCCAGGCTTTGCTTCAACACCTCCAGGCATGGGCACTCCACCGCCCGCATGGGCAGCCCATTCCAATGCCAATCACTCTCTCTGGGAAGAACAGAGAGTATGTGTGCCTGCACTGCCAGTCTCCCTTGCCTTTTGTCCTGGTTTGCAGACAGATCAGAAGTATTTCGTTTCCATGTGCTGTACTATGCTGCTAAATGGATTGGCTTTTCCAGCCCTTGCTGGAGATTATCTGGGATTGAACTTTGGTTGATACGAACGTTTAAAAAGTAGAGCTGTGGGCCCCATTGCTCCCAGAGATACAAATAACATGGAGGCTCTGACAGGAAAATACGTGGTCTAGGTTTTGCTCTTAATTACTCCAAGTTAGACTTAGAATTAAAGTTAAGGTCAGGTAGTTGTTATATCTTAATCACTACTTTCTTGACACCTTCAAATGGAGAGAAATGTACTTGAATGGAGAAGAACAGCAGCTCTAAAGCCCCGTGGTATTGAATTTAGCTTTGAAGCAGTAATAGTTTTAAAAGATAATGAACATCTCATAAAATGTAATTGTGGCTGTGAAAAGGGTTTCAGATAGTTTTAGTGCAAGGTTTAGTGCAGATACTGTCACAGGTGCTGGAGCTGATAGGCTTGGTCCAGCTACAGGAGTTTCTCCAAGGAGAAAACAACAGAAGGTGTAGTTCAGCTGATTCTTCTCTTATGTTCTTTTCCCACATCCTCACTTCCCTGTCTGTTGTGGGGTTTTACCAGAATATTAAATTATTAAAGCCATGTTTTTACCTTCTTGGGGCTCTTGGCTTTCAGCTTAACATGATGTGAGTCTGCCCAAACCCCCGTACCCTGTTGTACAACGTTAAGAGTAGTGGGACTAAGCTGCTGTATATCCCAAGCTACAAAGGCAGACTTCCTTCTTTACTGTTGAGTTTGGAATGGAATATAATGCTCAAAATCTGGTAGTTAGAAACCCATCAAACCAATTTGCTTCCCAGAGCTCCTAACGTTTCTTTAGCCAGCAAATCAGACATGAAGGTAGATGCAAGGTACAGGTCATTTGTAGCTTTCCTGTGCCGTGCTGCCCTGCAAGGGAACAGTTGTGTTTGCTGCCTGTTGCTGAGAGAGTGTCAAGGGACAGTGAGGCTCCCAAGGTTGTGCTGTGGAAAGTGCTGGAAGAAATGCTGCCTCTCCTTCCACAGCACTGATCTGCTAACTTCTGGAATTAATTGCTGGTTCTGACAATCCAGTGGCCTCTGGAAAATGAGAAATTATTTTGATTTATGAAAATAGCTCTGAATAATCATTCACATTATTTTTCCTTTACTAGTGTAATGCAGATCTATAGATCTTTAGTTTGCAGTCATTTTCCTGTGTAATTAGGAATTTTTCCAGAAACACTGAGTATTTGTGCAGCCACAGCTGATACCTGAGTTTTGATTTCAGTAAGAGAAGAATGAGAGGGGATGTTATTAATGCTTAGCAATATCCTGAGGGTGGGGGGCAAGAGCATGGGGCTGGACTCTTGTCACTGGTGCCCAGTGGTAGGAAAAGGGGCAAGCTGAAACACAGGAACTTCCATCTGAACATGGGGAAGAACTTCCCTGTGAGGGTGCTGGAGCCCCAAAGCAGACTGCCTGGAGAAGTTGTGGAGTCTCCTTCTCGGGAGAGAATCCAAACCCTCCTGGACATGGTCCTGGGCACCCTGCTGTGGGTGACCCTGCTTTAGCAGGAGGTTGGACTGGGTCATCTGCAGAGATCACTTCCACCCCTGCTATTCTGTTACTATGGGAAGGCTTCTTTCAGGAATGTGCCAGTATGGCACAGCCCCTGTTCTTTAGAGCTGGTATTTGCTTTGCTGTGCCATAACTCACTACCTTCTTCCTTCCAGATGTTAGGACTGGCACAGGGCTGTTTTGACCGCACAATTCCTTACACAAAGGAGAGAGTCCAGTTTGGGAAGAGCGTGTTTGATTTCCAGGTACTCATCAATGCACAGGTGGGAAGTTTCCTCCAAGGGACTCTAAGTTACCACAGTAGGTGAGCACAGTCACGTGAGACATCTGGTCTGCATATTTGGTGCTCCAGCTCGTGCCAGGTCTTTACTTCTCACTCTTTGTGAGGAATTTGTCAGAAGACTTTCAGATGAGCATTCATCCTCCTTGTAAAACACATAAACTCTGCCTTTGCAAGTGCCACAGGAATCACTTCAAACTTCCAAACTCCCTGTCCTGGTATCTTCACTGCCTTTGAGAGCAATCCCTGTGGAACTCCTTTCCCTTCTGGTTTTCATGTCACAGTGTGTCAAATGTCATTCCAGGTCTGACAGCCTTTCACAGGGTGCAGGGGGAGGCCTTTTCTGGAGACACTAGAAATGACAAAAAGATGAGGAAAACTGCCTGATTTTTTAGATTGCCTGTGCCATACACAAAGAGATTTCGTTTTCACAATGGTATCTGCATCTTAAACCCCAAAGAAAAAGACCCTTTGTTGTAAGTACAGTGCATGGTTTAATAAGGAAGGTAGCTAACTGAAATGACTCTAGTCATTTTCCTCTCTAAAGAGGGCTGCATCTCAGCTGAGGGGAAGGAACATCAGTGCTGCTTATCATTTAGATCGGTTCTAGGAAGCACTGTTGCCAAATCCTCTTCCTATTTTGCCCTGAATAAATATTGTTGCAAATTTTAGAGGGGGCAGTGTTAATGTTTTAATAAGGTGAACAATTTCCTTGGCTTTTTGGAGCCAGTTAGACCACTCAGTGTTCATTTTCAAACACCATCATGTTTGAGTCTCCTAAAACAAAGCTGCTTTTCAGTAACACTCAACACTGGGAGGTGAGCTCCACCAGCCTCGCCCTTCCCTTTGGATCCATCAGTCACATCCTTAGATTTTTGTGCTGCCTCTCACTCCTGTCCTGTGCTGCTGGGACGTGGGGAGAAGCAGTTGTCACTTGGCTGTTTCTCTACTTCATTTAAGACTTTTATTGGTTAAGCTCACAGCAGTGACCTGCCTGAGTCTCTGTGGTGCTGAGGAGAGCGTTAAGATGTGGCTGAGATTGCCCCTGATATTCACAGGTGCACAGAGTTGCATTTTATAGAACCACAGCAAAATCCAGGTTAGCAAAGCCCCTCAGGATCACCAAGTGCAACCTAGAACCCTGCTCTACAAGATTCACCTTAAACCATAGCCCCAAGCACCACATCCAAACCACCCTTAAACACACCCAGGGTGGGTGACTCCACCACCCCCCTGGGCAGCTCATTCCATGGGACCCTCCTGTCCAGCTAGTCAGGCTTAAGAGTTCCCTAGTACCTCTGAATCCAAGAAGAAGAAGATAATGAGAGTGCAGCTCCTAAAGGGGCTTTGGTGGTTAGAAGCTCTCCCAGCAGCAGCATGCCAAGGTGCAGAGGGCTGTGGAACGTCCCTCTGGATGTGGTAGTTCTCTTGTAGAGTGTGACAGGCGTGGCTGTTGCCAGAAATGCCAGCTGAGCCCTGGAGAGCAGTCCTGCCTGACCTGCTGTGTGCTTCTCTCAGGGGATGCAGCACCAGATCGCCCAGGTGGCCACGCAGCTGGAGGCGGCCAGGCTGCTGACTTACAACGCGGCGCGGCGGCTGGAGGCAGGGCAGCCCATCGTGAAGCAGGCCAGCATGGCCAAGTACTACGCGGCCGAGGTGAGCTCCGCCCGCGGGGCTGCCCCTCTGCGCCTGCGGGCACGGCTGGGCACGCAGGGCTCCTAGGGCACCTGTGGCTGTGGGATCTGGGGGGGCAGGCAGGGCTCATAGGGCATCTGTGACTGTGGGATCTGGGGGGGCAGGCAGGGCTCCTAGGGCATCTGTGACTGTGGTATCTGGGGGGGCAGGCAGGGCTCCTAGGGCACCTGTGGCT
>VWZE01007789.1:31038-53538 GCA_013396675.1 Eubucco bourcierii
CTGTGGCTGTGGGATCTGGGGGGGCAGACAGGGCTCATAGGGCACCTGCAGCTGTGAGATCTGGGGGGGTGTTTTACCTTCTCAGTCACTGTGGGGGTGTGCAGGAGGCACCGCAGGAGGAACTGCTCCTGCCCCTAGGTAACATGTGGAAAACCAGGGAGCAAGAGGAAAAGAGAAAGGGAATTGGGACTTTGGCTCATGGAGAGGGATTTCTCTTACCCAGCACTCAGTTTTCTGGCAGAACTGGCCTGGTGAGCTCCATTCCCCAGCACCTCAGCTCTGCTGGCCACAACTGCAGGTCTTACAGAGAATTGCACAACAACTTTGGTTGAAAAAGACTTCTAAGGTCCTCAAGTCCAACCATTACCTTCCAAGGCCAGTGCTAAACCAAACCATGTCCCTCAGCACCACACCTCTGTATCTTTTAAACACCCCCAGGGTTGAGGATTCATCCTGGGAAGCCTGTGCCAGTGCTTAAGAGCCCTTTCAGTGAGGAAGTTTCTTCTAATACTCACCCTAAACCTGCCCTCCTGCAATTTGAGTTCATTTCCTCTCCTCCTGTCACTTGTTACAAGGGAGAAAGGGCTGACCCCAAAGTCACTCCAGCCTCCTTTTAGGGAGTTGTAGAGAGTGAGGAAGTCTCCCCTCAGCCTCCTTTTCTTCAGGCTGAACACCCCCAGGTCCCTCAGCTACTCCTTCCCAGCCCTGTTCTCCAGACCCTTCCCCAGCTTTGTTGCCCTTCTCTGACCCTGCTCCAGACCCTCAATGTCCTTATTGGAATGAGGAGCCCAAAACTTTTCTATCTAAACCCCTGCCATTCCAGTTAGTGCATTCTTGGTGTTCTCTGGAGCAGAAAAATGCCATTTTTATTCTAAAATGACTTGCATAAATAAGATGAATGGGAAAATCCCAGTCCTTTCTCTTCCCACTTGTTCTGCTAACTGCCTTAATTGCTACCACTGCATCCAGTCGAATCCTGAAGTGGTAACCAAAGCTCTTCTCACAGGTTGCAACACTGACCACTAGTAAATGCATTGAATGGATGGGTGGTGTTGGCTTCACCAAGAACTACCCCATAGAAAAGTACTATCGTGACTGCAAGATAGGTGAGTGACAGCTCCTCAGAAGGGATTCCTCCTGGCATTAGTAATGCTGAAGTTTGAGGAGGAACAACTGCCTGATTAGGGGGGGGGGGGTGGTGTAAGATTGTTTTTGCCCCATAATCAGTTGATTTAAAGGCTCAGATATAAGAAGGTAAAATTTTGGGTGTAAATATCTGTGTATAAGGTTAGGGGTAGTACTGAGTTAGTACAGACACACACAGTCCCTGGGTGTAGTACTGAGTTAGAGAACAGTGAGGCCCAGACACACACAGTCCCTGGGTGTAGTACTGAGTTAGAGAACAGTGAGGCCCAGACACACACAGTCCCTGGGTGTAGTACTGAGTTAGAGAACAGTGAGGCCCAGACACACACAGTCCCTGGGTGTAGTACTGAGTTAGAGAACAGTGAGGCCCAGACACACACAGTCCCTGGGTGTAGTACTGAGTTAGAGAACAGTGAGGCCCAGACACACACAGTCCCTGGGTGTAGTACTGAGTTAGAGAACAGTGAGGCCCAGACACACACAGTCCCTGGGTGTAGTACTGAGTTAGAGAACAGTGAGGCCCAGACACACACAGTCCCTGGGTGTAGTACTGAGTTAGAGAACAGTGAGGCCCAGACACACACAGTCCCTGGGTGTAGTACTGAGTTAGAGAACAGTGAGGCCCAGACACACACAGTCCCTGGGTGTAGTACTGAGTTAGAGAACAGTGAGGCCCAGACACACACAGTCCCTGGGTGTAGTACTGAGTTAGAGAACAGTGAGGCCCAGACACACACAGTCCCTGGGTGTAGTACTGAGTTAGAGAACAGTGAGGCCCAGACACACACAGTCCCTGGGTGTAGTACTGAGTTAGAGAACAGTGAGGCCCAGACACACACAGTCCCTGGGTGTAGTACTGAGTTAGAGAACAGTGAGGCCCAGACACACACAGTCCCTGGGTGTAGTACTGAGTTAGAGAACAGTGAGGCCCAGACACACACAGTCCCTGGGTGTAGTACTGAGTTAGAGAACAGTGAGGCCCAGACACACACAGTCCCTGGGTGTAGTACTGAGTTAGAGAACAGTGAGGCCCAGACACACACAGTCCCTGGGTGTAGTACTGAGTTAGAGAACAGTGAGGCCCAGACACACACAGTCCCTGGGTGTAGTACTGAGTTAGAGAACAGTGAGGCCCAGACACACACAGTCCCTGGGTGTAGTACTGAGTTAGAGAACAGTGAGGCCCAGACACACACAGTCCCTGGGTGTAGTACTGAGTTAGAGAACAGTGAGGCCCAGACACACACAGTCCCTGGGTGTAGTACTGAGTTAGAGAACAGTGAGGCCCAGACACACACAGTCCCTGGGTGTAGTACTGAGTTAGAGAACAGTGAGGCCCAGACACACACAGTCCCTGGGTGTAGTACTGAGTTAGAGAACAGTGAGGCCCAGACACACACAGTCCCTGGGTGTAGTACTGAGTTAGAGAACAGTGAGGCCCAGACACACACAGTCCCTGGGTGTAGTACTGAGTCAGAGAGCAGTGAAGCCCAGACACACACAGTCCCTGGGTCTGGTACTGAGTTAGAGAGCAGTGAAGCCCAGACACATTCTTGATGTTCCATTTTAAAAGTAACAGCAAGAAGAGGGAAATATTTTCTCCCTTTGAGGTCTGAATCTGTGTGGAGATCTACTTTCAGGACATCCTGGTGTACCAGTGTAATCCTCAGACCTAACACTTGGGCATTTCTCCCAGTATTAGCCCCTGGCTCCCATTGCTGCTGGCATTTGTAATCAGCTCCTTTTCAGTGGTTATTTAGGAATTGCTTCCCAGGCAAGTGTCATTGTTGTGTAGCAGCAGAACAGGCTTTTAATTGTTGCAGATCATAAAATATGAACATTTATGTAAGGAATAATCTTGTTTCTAGAACTTGCTCAGTGAAGCTTCTCCTCCTAAGTGTGAATGTCCTAACTGGACTTGTTAGAGCCATGTTTTGGTCTCTCTTCATACACTCACTTGTGGATTTCTATTCTAATTTATTTTCCTTTGGTTTCAGGTACCATATATGAAGGAACTTCAAACATCCAGCTGAGCACCATTGCAAAATGCTTAGCACAGGAGTACTGAAGCCAGGAGGCCTCCTCTCCTCTGATGGAACATTCTTTTCCTGACCATTGGTTGTGAATTGCACATTTCTTTGTAACTGTGTAGCTCATAAAGAGGAACACATTGGCACAGGCAGAAGCACAAGGGAAACAGGGATCTCCCTTTCAGGAGAGTGAGTCTGGAATTCCCTCTTCAGATCCAAACCATGGGTTAAAAGAATCTCTTTCTGCCTGAGACGCTTCTAAGCTACTACCTTGGCTAAAATCATTTTGTTGCCTTAGGTGATGCAGAAGGTTTTTCTCCACTTTGAGATGTCAAAGTGAAGCCAGACCCTTGGCTTGGCTGGTGTGGAGGGTTCTGGGGGAAAGGACTCTCCCTGTGCAGTGGAACTGCTGCATGGCAGGAAGCTGCTCTTTGTTCCTTGTGCCCCACCTTAGCATGGGGCACAGGAGAGGGCTGTGGAGAGACAGAAGTGCTGCTTTGCTCTCTCCCAGGTGGAGCCATGTCCGTGGAGCTGCTGTAATTGGAGACATTTTTCTAGCAGCCCTTAGTGTGTCCTTAAGTATATCTTGGTAATTAAGCCCTTCCAGCCCCAATTTGTAGTAGCAAAAGGTGGATAATATCTGCCTCCCTTTCCAGCCTTCTCAGCTGTCAAGGGGTTTAATCTAAAAGCCTATTTATAGTTCTCCTTTCATAAAAGGTTGAGTTGAAATCTTTGTGAAATGGGGTTAAAAAAGCTCTGGTAGTTGTGCAGAGAGCAGCTGGGTAATAGGGGTGCTGTGATGCTACCTGGCAGTGGCCTTGCCATGCTCAGTGCATTTACCAGCTTTAATCCTTAGAGCCTTGGTGCCTAGAAAACTCACTCGTGGGTGTTGGTGCTTCTCTAGTGTTTTGAGAGAGAACTGGAGGCAGGTTTTGAGAATTTGCTGTTTTATCCCTGCCTATTTGCTCTCAAATGCAAGTTTGGGCTGGGACAGAGTTAATTTTCTTGGTGGTGTTTCATAAATGAGCACTCCTGAAGCCCACCAATCCACTGCCCTGTGGCAGCTCTCAACTGTTCAGGTGCCAGGGATTCTGGAGTCCCACCTAACAGCCACCTTCTTCCTCTTGCTCTTTCTGCTAGATACTTTATTTACAGCACAAACCTCTTCAGGGCTGGAGAACTAATTAGCTAAGAGCCAGGAGACAGAAAGCTTCACCTATGAAAAACCATTCTAATTGCTGTAATTGGCAGTTTGTTTCAAGTGGGTTTGGGAGGGAGGATTTGGGTTCTGCTTTTGGCTGGCTTAGGAGAGTCTAATTCTTAAAGCTTGCCAGTCAGTGGTGAGTCCCTTCAAGTGGAACTTAGGATGCTATTGCCAAAGGATTTTCTAGCAGAACTAGGGCAGATGCCACTGAAAAAGTGTGATTTTGTAACACAGCCTGCAGTGCCTTACACAGAGAAACAGGCAAGGAGGGAAAACACTGACAGAGTTTTCTGCCTTTCTGCCACCTTCAAAGGAAAGTGCCTCCTTCAGTGCAGCCATCCATCCCCCTGCAGACACACTTCTGCTGCTGACAGGCAAAGAATTGCTCTGGTAATTATCCCTATGCCAGGTGAAAAAGCCCCTCCCGTATCAGTTTGATCAACAGACTGAAAGATTGGGAGGGGAGACTACATGATTTCTGAAGTTATCTTCTAGCATCACTGCCATTGTTGTTGTTGCTGCTGCTGTTATCTCCTGGTTCATGCATCCGAGGTTGCTTGCAGCCTTTCCCAGCTCATACGAAAGGGCCGTGGAGATGGTTAGGCTAGAATTGAGACGACGAACACCACAGCTGTCAAGCCCAGTTACTCTCTTATCTGAGAGTCTGAAATGCTTATAAACACACTACAGAGTGCTTGGTTAGTGTGATGAGCTGTGCTAGTGTGAGGCAGCCCTCAGCTGCTGAAGTTCAGCCTGCTTTGCTTACGGCAGTGTTAGCAGAGATCAGGCTGAGCCGCACTTTTAATAGGTCTGCAGTTGGAGTTACTGCCTCAGCTCCTGCGCTGCTGTGTGAGGCCAGCAGGTGCAACACTGAACTGACTTCATCTAGTGCCAACAGCAAAGCCTTTCTGGAGGAAAGTGCAGAGCCCTTGGGGGACTGGGGGGAGCTGGCTGTCCAGGCTGCTGGAGAAGGACTGTCTCTGTCTATGACTGTGTCAGGTAGCCATTTGAAAAAGTCATCAGGAAGAACTCAGTGTGATTTCCTGCAGCCTGGTGCCTCGGTCCAGGGGACAACCTTCACAGCCTCAGCAGCTACTCCACAGTTCTTTTCAGAAGGGCAAGGTCAAGCCCTTGACTTGAGCTCCAGCTGTAGATATCTCAGCTCTGTTGTATGTGCTGTACTCTGTGCACACAAGCTGCAGAGAGAAATGCTTGCATTGGGCTGGAGTTTTGTCTGCAGCGTTCTGTGGAGGGCCATGCACACAGCTTCACCCCAACCACTGAGTATCTCTCTGCTTGTTTTAAAGGGGCCCTGCTGTGGGGAGCATCAGCTACTCTGGGCACAGTTCAGCTGCTTCATCCCCTTCAGTCTGATCCCACCAAACACAGATGTCAGCTCAGTAACAAGATGTGCTGTGCTGGGAGCTGGGAAGAGCTGCCTGTGCTCCACACCCCCTGTTCACTTTGGGACAGCCATTGATGGATGGCCATGAACTACATTTCTCCATGTGGGCACAGGACTGTGGGTGGTGTAGGGCTGCTGAGCTGTCCTTGTGAACACTCTGAGCTCGTGCCAGACTCAGAGCTGCTTCACACTTCATATGGATGTGTGTTAGAGAGTTCTCCCTTCGTGTGCCCTTGGGCAGTCTGGTCTGTTGCCCTGAAACAGCATCTTCAGTACCCAATGTTCCACCTGGGCATCCCTGGTTGGAAGAAAATACTTGTGTGGAGGATGTGCTATCAAGTGCCTTCATTTGGCGTTTGGTTTGGATCCGTGGGGACCTTGTGCATCAGGGGATCGTGCTCTACTCATCTGTCACTTACCATATGTCCCAGCTGTTGAATTTTTGTACAGTGGGAGAGTGCCTGGATCAGCTCTCAGGTTCTTTAGCTTCATTCTGCATTGTGGTAAAGGTCTGAGGCAGATTGCCACAGGAAAGCTTCATCACTGCTTGAGAAATACTCAAATACAACATTTTCTCTCGTGTTTTCCCTGCTGGTGTTGTTTCCTCCACACTTCCTTTTCCCCATATAAAGGCTGTGTGAGAAGAGGCTTACATAAAACACAGAGCACAGGTTCCTTGGGAGCCTCTTGCAGGGTACAGCATTGTCTAATTAACATGTTGCTGCATTGCCACTTGGAAGGCTTTTGGTGAGAGACACATTTTGAGTGCCTCCTACAAAGGGAGACACAGCCTGCTTGGAGAGCAGCTGTCTGACTTACCTAAGCCTGGGGCTGGATACATGAAAGCTGAAGAAATGTTTTCCTCAGCCCTAGAAAGTGTTCAGTGTGACAGATCTCTGAAGAGAAGGAGATGGAAGTGCTGAACAGCTACCACAGGCACCCTGTGATAAATGTTTAGCTGCTCTCTTCTGGCTGTGCAGACTGTTGCTTGCTTGCACAGGTGGAGCAGGAGCTGGGGAGCAGCTGAGGCTGTATTATTTGATGCAGATGTCTGCTGTGATTCCCAAAGAATGTTCCCAGGGTTTGGCATTTGCTGCAGCACTGCAATTCAGTGGCTGCAGAGTGGTCTGGAAGCCCTCTGCTCTGCAGTGCAACTCCTTGGCCTGGGCCCAGCTGTCAGGACATGGCTTGAACTCTTCTGCAGGTAAGTGGAGTGGTTGGCAGTACACACAGGTTCTGCACCATGAGGGGAGTGGAGCACTGGAACAGGTTGCCCAGGGAGGTGGTTCATAGAANGCCTCACCACCCTCACTGCAAACAACTTCCTCCTAACATCCACTTTCAGTCTCTCCTCTGCCACTTCAAACCCATTGCCCCTTGTCCTGTTATTGCAAGACCTTGTCAATAGTCCCTCCCTTCCTGTAGCCCCCTGCAGATACTGAAAGGCTACCATAAGGTCTCCTGGAAGCCTTCTCTTCTCCAGGCTGCAGAGCCCCAATTCTTGGGTCCCTTGAGATACTCAAGGTGAGGCTGGACAGGGCTGTGGGCAACCTGATCTAGTTGAGGATGTCCCTGCTGACTGCAAGGGGTTTGGACTGGAGGAGCTTTGGAGGTCCCTTCCAACTCAGCCCATTCTGTGAGAGGGAGCAAGAGCTCTTGCTGAGGCAGTCAAACATCAGTGCCTAGCAAATCCAGAGTGCCAGGCTAGCAAGTAGGGTCTTCAATCATTCTCTCAGGTAACTGTGCCAGTTGTGAGCCCAGCTGCTGTCATCAACAGAGTCCAGCTTAGCAGCATGGAGAGAATTTCTCACTATCTGATACCAGAGACATTATTTAGGTGCTTTGAAACCTTCCCATTTAGTATCCTCTCAGAATATTTGGTAGCTGCCTGATGTATGAGGTGACTGGAACTAAGCAGTGTGTCCAACAGGCTGCTGCAGAGCTCCGAGCATGCCACTGCTGATTCCTGTGGGCGCAGGAATGCTGAACTGAACAGGCACTCTGCAGGGCCACAGCTTGCTCCTGAGATGTTCTTAATGCAAAGCAAGGCTCAACAGGCAGCAGTAACATTTTCACAGCATTCTTCTGCCTTTCAAGACCATTTGGATTTATGTCTTTCTGAAACTATTCTGCCTGTGTCTGAGCAGCTGTGGAGCTACCAATGCTTGGAGGACTTTACACAGGAAATGCTCTCAAGGTGGCTTCACTAAAGATCCCAAAGCAACACTCTGCCCACCTGCCAGAAGCCTGGGTCTCAGCAGCCAGGTAAGCAGCACTTTCAGAACTGCCTTTCTTTGCCACACACTAAAAGAGGACCTCTCAACATGCAGAAGAATCCACTCAGGAGGACTTCTCAACATGCAGAAGAATCCACTCAGGAGGACTTCTCAACATGCAGAAGAATCTACTCAGCAAACACTCTGCAGGCACCTCTGAAGAAAGCAAAGCTGTTACAGGCTGTACCCACTCTGGCATGAACAGAAGCAAAATGAACACAGGAAAGCCTAAAGCAGAGCAGTAAACCCCCAATTTCCATGAACCAGGTGGTGTGTTTGGGGTCACCTAGCCAGGAAATTAGCATTTCTGGTCTGAAATTAAACTGTGCCCTCTAACCAAGCAGGAGGGCTTGTGACAGCTGTAAGGACAGCTGTGGGTAATGGCAGAGAAGGCAGGGCTGGAGTGCTTTGGGTGTGTTAACAGAGCAAAGTCAACTTTCAGACATGAGAAGAGCTTCTAATGGGCCTTTATTAACCTTTGGAGACAAATGAAGTGAGGCAGTGGAGAAGTGCTCAGTGGTGAGAAGAGCTGGAAGGGAGTGCTGCTGCTTGTCTGGTTCAGTGCCAGACCAGGAGATGTCTTAGAATCACAGAGAATCTTAGAATCAGGCAGGTTGGAAGAGAGCTCCAAGCTCACCCAGCCCAACCTAGCACCCAGCCCCAGCCAATCAACCAGACCATGGCACTAAGTGCCCCAGCCAGGCTTTGCTTCAACACCTCCAGGCATGGGCACTCCACCACCTCCCTGGGCAGCCCATTCCAATGCCAATCACTCTCTCTGGCAACAACTTCCTCCCAACATCCAGTCTAGGCCTCCCTGGGCACAGCTTGAGCCTGTGTCCCTTTGTTCTGTTGCTGGGTGCCTGGCAGCAGAGCCCAACCCCAGCTGGCTCCAACCTCTCTTCAGGTCGCTGTAGACAGCAATGATGTCACCCTTGAGTCTCCTCCAGGCTAAACACCCCCAGCTCGCTCTTCCATGTTTTCCAGCTATGAGGTGGCTGAGAGAAAGAAGGGAGGAGCAGAGCTGTAGCATGATGGCTTCCTGCTGAGTCTGTGTGCCCTGCCTCTCCAGGTCCCCTAAGTTGGATGGCTTCTGTTCTGGAGAGTTTCCATTTTGGAGCCTGCAGAAGGACTCTGGGTGGGTCTCTACCTCACAGGACAGGAGAAGCTCTGAAACACAACCCAGAGCTGGTGTCCCCCTGGTTGAGGGATTGTTTCCCACCTTCTCTTACAAATGTTCAGTCAAGACTGAAATGCTGAGCCACCTGCCAGAGGAACAGAATCCTTCTCTGATCATCCTTTTTACAGTTTTCTGCAAGGGTCTTGGATATTTTTGACCCAAATGTCTTCTAGGAATGCTGCAAGACCATCAAGCTGCACCCCAGGGATGCAGATTGAATGGGAAACTTTCGGTATGAGCAGAGGAATCTCCCAGTTTGAATTTGGCATCGTGCTGCTGAGGTTTTCTGTGCACATAACCATGACAGGGGAGACACTGACTTCTCTGGGGGTTGCTTTTCTACAGGGAGACAAAGAGCAGAGAGCTGGAAGGTGAAGATTCCCAGAAGCTGCACACATTATTTCTCTAAAAGGTGTCAGCTGATAGACCTCTGTTCATGAGCCACTGTATCATGTACCCAGTGCCAGCCAGAGGACAGCTGAAGCACAGAAACCAACTTTGCAATGGCCCTGACTTGTAGGACCAGCTCTTTTCCTTTTTTTTGCTGCTTTTTTAATGTGTTTTGTTGTTGTTGCTGACTTGGTGGGGTTTGTGTGTGTGGTTTCGTTTGGTTGTTGCTGTTTTGGTTTTGGTTTTTGTGGTGGGGGGAGGATGTTGTTGCATTTTCTTCTCCTAGAGAACAACTTTGTATCAGCTCTGCTAAACTGACCTAAAAATAATCCTCCTAGAATTGTTTTGGCCGGAAAAGATCTTGAAGATCATCAAGTAATGGAGGAATTATTCAGAGGTGAAGGTTCTGGGAATGTAATTAATGACTGAAAAGCTGCACAGAACTTGGCTTCTAATGGAGCTAATAGAGTGGGTATGGAGCAAATGTGTTTCAGTGCAGAAGCTGCTGCCGTCTGGTTCAGCAAAGGGAACTTGAGACATTCTGTTCCTGGGGTGGGAGATGCTTGCACACCAAAAGCAGCTTTTGCTCCACTTGGCCCTGTCAGAACTGAGGCAAAAACTTTTTTTTTTTTTCTTTTTCCCCCAGCTTGGGTACTTCTGAGCTTCATGATGTTCTTCAAATGTTCTGTGGCTCCCCAGGAGATGCTAGAAGCTGCTTAGCTGCTGGTGAGGGATGGATTTCTGTTCCTGGGCCTGTTCTCCCCACATTCAGGGAATCATAGAATGGTTTAGGTTGGAAGTGACCTCAAAGCTCAGCCACTCCCAACCTCCTGCCATAGGCAGGGACACCTCCCACTAGAACAGGTCACTCAAAGCCTCATCCAACCTGGTCCTGAACATCTCCTGGGAGGGAGTATAAAAAAAAGGGAGGGAGCAAAAAGTCCTTCTGTTCCACTGTCTGGTTTGTACCGAGCACAAACCGCTGCAGCTCCCTTCTTAAATTCCCAGCTGCTTGGGTCTCCTCGGGGCCTGTCCAGTCAAAGCTGGACAAGGAAACAATGTCCTCAGTTTAATTGTAGCTCTGCCTAGATGCAATTGCTGCAGCAGGGTGGTTTGGTTGGATAACAAAAGCTGGGTCCAGTGAGCTATTTGGCATGAAATGGATGTGACTGCTGTGCAGAGCTCAGGGTTTCCAAGGGCCAAAGTAAGGTGCAGCAGGAGTTGTTCCCTCTCTTGCTGGAAGTATTGTAGCTGGGCTGTAGTATGACTGCAGTGATTGGATTTGCAGAGATAAAACAGTTCTCTGGAGGTAATAGAGCCTGAATTGAATAATTGGTTAAAATGTGCCTCTGTTTCCCTCGTGTAAGAATCTAGGCTGCCAGAGGGTTGTGGTTGCCCTCTCGTTCTGCAAGGGGCTGCTGCAGGGCTGGGTGAGAGCACCCAGTGCCCTGGCTCCCAAACTGTTGGCATTTAGCAGCCACCTTGCACCCTGCTGCTGCTTCTGCAGAGAACTGCCCCAAAATCTGCTTTGCTTTGCTTGCTTTTTCCCTTTTTCCTTTAGCTGTAAGAGCCTTCTGGCACTGAATTGCAGCTATTTCTTGACTGAAAGATATCTGCTCTATGCTAACCTCATTATCCAGGAATGATTTCTAGGAGAGGAAGTGAAAAATAATTAAATCATTCCTAACTGAAGGAAATGCTTCGCAGAACTATGCAAATTCCAATTTGGCCAAGATGCTGTGGTTTCATGTTCTATTTCTGGGAAGGGCAGAGGCAGAAACAGTTATTTTAGGGAGCCAAATCATGGCTTCAGCAGATTGGTGTCTTGCCCTGGGATGAGAGCACACTGGGACGCCCCTGCTCGGGCACCTGCCACTGCCTGCTTCTCGGGATCCCACCTGCTGTAAGTGCTTGGAAGTTAAACTTGCCCCTCTTGCTGCCAGCCTTGTCTGCTTTGGCTGGCTGACCCTTGCTGAGATCCCTGACGTGCAGCATTTTGCCTCTCTCCAAAATTAGGGCTCAGCCCTCCTCTGAAGCAGCAAAGGCTGGGATGGTGGCAGGTTTTAGATGAGGGCATCAAATGAGAGCTTGGTGCTCATCTGAAGGAGCAACTTCTTTGCAATGCCTCGGTTGTCTGCACAGGGTAAAGGTACAGGGGAATGGATCTGCTTCCTCCCTGCTTCTCAGGTTGTGATATGGTGCCTGGGGTAAAAACAAAAAAAAAAAAAACAAAAAAAAAAAACCAGGATAACATTTTGGAGTTAAAACGTGAGATGGTTGTGTGTGCAGGCAGCAGCAGTGTCTGGGGGAGCCCCTGGGCTGGGCACAGCCCTGCCGGGGTCTGGGGCTGGCATTTGTGGATTTTTCCATTGCCTCATCTGCAGATTTTGCTCTTGCAAAGCTTAAGGCAAAAAGAAAGGGGGTTTAATAAAACCCAAGGCACCACAACTAGCTATTTTTATGTTTGCAAATACAGTAGTGATGTGTAATTGAATTATTAACTGGGAAAGAAACCTAATTGGAGTGCTGGAAGAATGGCTTTTCAGTGCTCCACGGCTTGGTCTTTCAAGGAATCAAATTGCTAAAATGAGTTATGCACTTATCTGCTTAGGACGAGCAACTTCTGTCCTGCTTTCCCCAGCTTTGCCTCTGCAAAGCTTTGCCTCTGCAAGTTGCAGCTCACAACAATGAGGAGCAAATAGCCAGCTCCAGGGATTTGCAAAAGGTACCAGCCCCACGCCTGTGCCGAGCTGGTTGATTTATGGGCTGTTTGCTGATTTAGGGAACACAAAACAATTAATTTATGTGTGAAAAGAACGGTGAATTAATCCTGGAGAGCCCTGGAGCCTTTAAAGACCTGAATCATATGTTGAGCTCGTTTAAAACTTGCATAAGAAATTAATGTAGAATAAAGCTCTTTAATTTGAAAAGTGCATCTATAGTAGGTGTCCCTAGGATATCTCCTGCATCATTATTCAGAAAGGTTAAGGAGGACTTTATTTTTTCCTTTTCTCTCCTTCTTTCTTTCTTTTTTTTTTTTTTTTTTTTTTTTTTTTTTGGGTACATTCAGTCTGTATTTTCCAGTTTGCAGCTCAACATGGTGCATTTCAACTTCTAAAGAGACAGAGATTTTAAAAAGAAACGGGGGAGCTTTTTATTCACCTTCCACTTAATTTCCTTGCTGCCTTGCCAGTCCCAGCTTAATGAATGTAATTGCTACCTTTGATGAAAATACTATTATCAAGATCACACATTACATTGGAAAACAGTTTTTCTTTAAACACAGCTCCTGCAGTCTCTAATTATGCATGTAACAAGTGGCTGCCGAACAAAAGAGCATGTTGTCTGCAATTGCTAGGAATTGGAGCAAGGCAAATTTGAACAAAGAACAGATTAGATTTGCTCCGTGCTCCACAAAGCCCATTCCCCTGATTAATTTCCTGCAAAAACTAAAACAATTCTCTCTTAAAAGAAACTAACCCTCATCCCCAGAATGATCCATATGCCATTTGTGTCAATCTATATGATGATAATGGCCGCAGATTTAAATTATTAACTATTAGATGGAGTAAAATAGGAAAGCTCTTTTATAAACTCACCTTTTCATATGTAAATAAGCAGCACAAGGACTTAAGGAACAAAACCCTGACTTTTCTGCGGCAGGCAGGAGCCAGAAAGCAGGCAGCAACCGAGGGGCTGAATTGTGCCTGTGTAATCCAATTATTTTGTCAGCTCAGCCTGCGCGGGCACCGCGGCGGCAGCGGCAGCGGCAGGGCTGCTCATGTCCCCCTGCCTTTGCCCAGAGGGACGCACCCCAGGGCTGCTCCCCTCCTCTGCACCTTGGGGAAAGTCCTTCTGACAAGGATTTCATTTAATCCTTGAACCAAACGGTTCTGCCCACGGGATTTAATGAGTCAGAAATCGGAAGGGGAAATCCGTCCTGCTGTGTATTCGCGGGGTGAGCACTGGGAGCATTTTGTATAAGCACTTGGCTGCTGGTGAAGCCCTGCAGTATGGATTGAATTGTTTTTTGGTGTTAGTAATAGAAGGAATTAGTCATAGCTATTTAGAAGGGGCTGTGATTCTTCATTCTTGTTCCTATTGATCCCAGCCTGAGCTGTGGCCCGTTGTACCAGGTGCACACAAACCTCTTATCTGGCTAAAAGGTTCTGCTTCAGAGGGCTTACAAGATGGGTTAGGATTGGATGTGGACTAATGCAAGCCTCTGCCTAGGCTGTTTGTAAGAAAAATGGGCGAGCAGCAGCAGTGTGCTGGCAAGAAAGCAGCCCCAGCCCTGCCTCTTCTCGCTTGCTCCGGTGAAGTCAGGCTCCTGCCAGCAAAGTCAGGTGGGTCACCCAACGACTGCCCCTGCAGCACCAGGGGATGGCAGTGCCAGGCTCAGCCCAGTGCCCTGCTAGGTGTAATCCACACTGCAGGCATCGGCTCACTCGGTCTGTGTCCCCTCTGCTGCTGCAGGCTCTGCCTGGCCGTAGCCACTGGCAGGTGTGGTCTCTGCCAGGGCACAAAGCCTTCAGTGCAGGAGGTTGGACCGGATGACCTTTAGAGGTCCTTTCCGACCTGAGTGACTGATTCTATGAAGTCTATTCATGGCTCACTGGTGCTGAAATAGGTAAACCAAAGATGCTCTCTGCAACCCAAGACAGGAGCTGCTGAGTCCCCCCTGTAGTTCTCAAATACAGCCAACTGTGTTTCTGTGACTGTATTTCTTTACAGAGTGGATTCTTCATAGGCTTGATCCCAAAAGGGCTCATTTCTACTCCTGAGATCTGAATTTCTAATCGAGATGCTGCTGGGGAATCTCCCGAGCTCCACAGCTGTTACCTGCACCCCCAGTCCCTTTACATAAAGCAACATCTCTTCAGCCCCAGTGGGTTTTCATGACTGCATGTCTGTGTGTCAGCTGCAGCCCTGCATGCTCTGTGCTGGCTGCTTTGGAGCTCTCAGGCAGTAAGTACCTCTGGCCTGCAGAGATGCCTGAAACAAGCTGTGCTCCCCGTGCTGGGCTGACAGGATTATGCAGTGTAACACAGGACCATCAGATGCAGCAGGAGAGAAATGATTCTAAAATTAATGATGTGCAGTAGCCAATAATAGGTTCCTCACTGTGAAGCTATTTCACAAGGGAGAATGGCAGGGAGGGGAGGGAAAGGAGATGCCAATTCCATTTTCCAAATGAATTTCAGTTGTGAGGGTTTTTCTGAGGATCTGCAGTGCTTCCTTTTCCTTGGGACTCATCCTGCAAGGCCCCTGTAGCCTCTTATTCCTGTACAAATCACTTGGGGATGAAGGGCACATGGAAACTTCCAGGAAGGAGTTGTGAATGCTTTCAGCAAGGGCAGGTGTTGCCAGGGCTGGGGAATTCAGGGCTGATGGAGCTGCACTGCAGAACTCTTGCATGGACAGCTGGAAGCTACCTCCTCAGCCTCCATGGTCTTGCCTACTTCTCTTCGAGGCTGCTTAGGAAATAAATGGTTTCCTTTTTTAGAATACCAGCGAACCACCAAGGACTGGTGGAGGGGTAGAAGGATTAAAACAATCTGAAATGAGTTGAGAACCCTTCCAAGAGCCCCAGTCCTGCAGCCTGCCACTTCCTAGGTGAGTTATGCCCCATGGGGCAGGCAGCTGATCTCGGTTCTCTCATTCAGCATGCAGCAAATCATGGAATCACAGAATGCTTTGGGTTGGAAGGGACTTCAAAGGTCATTTGGTCCAACCCCTCTGCAGTAAGCAGAGACAGCTTCAACAAGACCAAGTTGCTCAGAGCCTGAGGCTGAATGTCTCCAGGAATGGGGCGTCTGCCACCTCTTTGGGTAGCATGTGCCAGTGCTTCACTACCCTCACTGTAAAAGCTTTTCTTCCTTCTGTCCAGGCTGAATCTTCCCTTTTTTAGTTTCAGACCACTGCCCCTTCTCCTGTTGTAACAGGTCCTGCAAAAAAGACTGCCCCACACTCAGCAGGAGCTCTCTGAGAAGGGAGGCTGGTAACTGACACGTTGTGTTCAGTGACAGCAGTGGCAGAGGTATGTGTGTTAGCAGCCTCCTTTCTCCTGCTGGCTGGCTTCCAGGGGCTCTGCATTCTCATAATGTCACTGCAGAGAGCAGGGGCACACTCCTGTCCCTGCCAGACCTGCCATGATCCCTTCTCAGTCACTAAAGGTGCTCTGTTTGCAGGCTGTCACAGCCCTTCCCAAGTCACAGTACTTGCAGTAAATATAAATCTTTAAAATGTACCCTGCAGAGAAGAAAAAAATCATCATAATGAAAAAAACCTTCATAATTTTCCATGTGGGTAGAGTTAATCAAGGCGTAATTATGGCACCAAATGAAATTACTTAGAACATGATGAGGTCCTCGTTCACCTCAACGTCAGTGTGTTTAAGAAAGTGAATTAAGGGAACCCTAAGTCTTTTCTGTGGAAATTAAAACCATTGCTGATTCCAGACACTTTTTTTCTGGACTGTTTCGACTGCTGTAGGTCTTCTGATGATGGCATCAATGCAGAACCTTTATTGGTCGGAAAAACCCTGAGAGCAGCCCCATGGTTTTAAGGCTTCTCTTCAGTGACAAAAAGGAACAGGGTTAGAGTCACTGCCTGGGGTAGTTGGAGGGGAAAAGGCCACAGGAGTATACTTAGAAAATGCAGAATTAAGTATGGGTCTTTGTCTCCCCCAGAATGAGCTGCAGGCTACTCAATGTGCCTGGGAGAGGGTTTGTGTGCTCCTCTGGAGCTGTCAGGCTGTCAGCTTCTCTCCTCTCACAAACTCCTCTGTTCCCTGCACTGGGTTCTTGGTTTGCTGTAGCATTTCATGCAGCAGACTGTCAAGAGGCTGGCTGGAGAGGGGACCTGGCACTTGGGCAGCACAAGCAGTTATCCCTTCACCACATCAGCCCTGCTTAAGGCTTGCATCTGCCAGTTTCAGAAGTGCAGCAGTTGGTAGTGTGACCTCCAGGTCCCTAAGCCTTCTTCCAGGTGTGATGTGGCACCTAATAACGTGGGGTTTTTTTAGCAGAGACATTGTCTGGAATGAGCTTTAATTCAGGGGCACCCTCAGCCCCCAGTGCAGTAGTCAAGTGAGGATGAAGCAGAGGTTTCTCTCTGGGGGAGTGATGCAGGCACTGGCTGCTGCAGAGGGACTCAAGCTTTGTCCTGTCAGCATCAGTTCTTGGTGCAGGCAGATCAAAGCAGCTACTTGAAAAGTCAAGTCCTGAAGCCTTGCAGGGCAGACCTGGCAGCAGGACATCTCCAGTGCACAAGACTGGAACTCACCTATGGTACAGCCAGCAGTGGGGTAGGGTGTGAGGCTCAGGATATCCCTTTGAGGGAGAAGGATTTGCAAACAGAGGACCAAAGAGGCCCACAGAGGAGTGACAAGGAGGAAGCAGCCAGTGAGGCTGTATCCAGCACAGTCCCTTCTCCATCAGGCTCTTGAAATAATGCAGCTCAGAGGATGACAAAATCATTTTGGTTGGAAAAGACCTTCAAGATTATCAGTCCAACCTTTCTCTAACTCTGCCAAGGCTGATGCTAAGCCATGGCCCACAGCACCACGTAGAGCTCTGTGTCTCTGATACACCTCCAGGGGTGGGGATTCGACCACCTCTCTGGGCAGCCTGTGCCAGCGTTTGAGAACCCCTGCAGTGAGGAATTTTCTTCTAAATCACACAGAATCACAGAACTTTAGAGGTTGGAAGGGACCTCCAGAGATCATCAAGTCCAGCCCCCCTGCCAAGGCAGCATCACCCAGGGTAGTTCACACAGGAATGCATCCAGGTGGGTTTGGAAAGTCTCCAGAGGAACAGACTCCACAACCTCTCTGGGCAGCCTGCTCCAGGGCTCTGGCACCCTCACTGTCAAGAAGTTTCTCCTCATGTTGAGGTGAAACCTTCTGTGTTCCAATTTGTAACCATAAATCTCCAGCTGAAACCTCCCTTGCTGCAACTTGAGGCCATTTCCTCTCATACCATTGCTCATTACTAAGGGGAAGAGACCAACCCCCACCTGCCTCCAACCTCCTTTCAAAGAGCTGTAGAGAGCAGAAGGTCTTCCCTGAGCCTTCTCCAGGCTATGCACCCCCAGCTCCCTCAGCTGCTCCTCCCCAGCCCTGTTCTCCAGACCCTTCCCAAGCTTTGTTGCCCTTCTCTGGACCTGCTCCAGCCCCTCCATGTCCTTCTGGGAGTGAGTGGCTGAGTGGCTTAGAACTGACGCCAGCACTCAAGGTGTGGCCTCAGCAGTGCTGAGTACAGGGGCACAATCCCTGCTCCTGCTGCTGCCGGCCAGGATGCATTGGCATCTGCACTGAAGCAGCCTCTTCCCATTCGGTGCAAGCACAAAAGGGAAGGAGCAGTGGGTGCAGGAGGCTGCAGAGCCAGGAGCTGCCCCGCCTCTGCCGGGCCGATGGAGCTGAGAACAGCCCAGCTCAGCACACGGCGGCTCGCAGGCGCCGCTCGTTCATTTCCCGCTCCTCTCTGTCGAGATGTATGATCCAGGAAGAAGGAAAAAGGAGTTGAGGTTTAAGCTCTTATCACTAAAGTGAGTCTCCCTCTACATTAAAAAACTATCCAGACGTTGTAACAGGAATGAGCTCGGCCCTGGTGTCATAAATTTGTGTGTGTAGCAAAGAGAGTTATTGGTGAATTTAGCAGTATTTTCCGTGGGACTGGCAGTTGCTAACCATTACAGCAGTATTTATTTGATTCTTAAAGAGCACAAAAGCATGGACTACAAATAAAGAAGATGGAGTAATAGCTTTTGACTGGACCACTAGCTTTAAACTTGAAATGAAGTGTCCAGTTTTGAGTTACTGTGTCCAAATGCCATTTGTACAGTTTGAAAAGTGGGGGCATTTTTCCAGCTTGTCACTGCTAGCTGCAGTTCATTCCAGTGAGTGATGTCACCGGAGGAGCAGTTGTTCTGCTATAAGTACTTCACTCATGACTGGAATGGATTAAATGTATTAATCTGCACCTCAGAGCGTAATTTAGGGAAGCCCTGCATTTGACACATTCTTGTACATCCTTATTTTATTGCCTGATGCTGCAGGTACCCATGTCTCAAAGGCAGAGGGAGTGGATGAAGTTAAAATTAGGTGTCAGCCCAGAGCAGATGCGCTTTGGGGTGCTCATCCCCCTGCCGGCGTTACCCATCTGCAACAACATTCCTTTAAATATGTTCATGGCTTGATTTACACCTCTGATGTCAACACAGAATCCCAGGCAGGAATCCGAGGCTCCTAATGAGCTGGGAGGTGAGGATGAAGCTGTGAGGGAAACGTCCTCAGCCTCACGGCTACATCTCTCACAGTAAAACTCTGCTGCAGATGGCATCTAGGCCGACCAAAGATAAAACCTGAGGGTTGAGCTGTACTGGGAAGTGTTTGTCAAGCCTGGTTTAAGTGGGCAGAATAAAAATGTATTTTGTGCAGCAAGGTTAGACCTTACGTCAACTGAGTGAACCCACAAAGCATTTATGGCCACCTCATGATTATTACCCAGCGTAAATTCGAGGCACTCCGTAGGTGTACTCAGAGGCACTCGGAGACACCCTGCACACCTTCTCTTTTCAGTGCAGCAGTTATCCACGCTGCAGTGGAAGCAGGGCAGGAGGAGCAGGGACAGATGGTGTTTTCTGCACTGCATGGACAGCTCTGCACCTGCACACGCAGCCCCCTTGCTGCCCCAGGCAGGTGCAAGTGTCACAGCCCAGGCTGTCGCACGCAACTCAAGAGGCATTTGTGGTGCTGCGGTTGTCAGCCCAGAATCTTGGGAGCTGAGGCAGCTTAGGTGGTTGGGTTGAAACATCTGTTGGGTAGTTGAACATCTTCCTTACGAGGAGAGCCCAAAGGAGCTGGGGCTTCTTAGCTTGGAGAGGAGAAGACTAAGGGGTGACCTCATTCATGGTGATGTGCAGGGTGAGTGCCAGGAGGCTGGAGCCAGGCTCTGCTGGGTGATAGCCAGGGACAGCACAAGGAGCACTGGGTGGAAGCTGAGGCACAGGAGGTTCCATGTGAACCTGAGGAGGAATTTTTTTCCTTGTGAGGGTGACAGAGCCCTGGAACAGGCTGCCCAGGGGGGTTGTGGGGTCTCCCTCTCTGCAGATACTCAACAACCATCTGGATGTGTTCCTGTGTGATCCGCTCTGGGTGATCCTGCTCTGGCAGGGGGACTGGACCAGGTGATTTCTCCAGGTCGCTTCCAGCCCCTGGCCCTCTGTGATTCTGTGATTCCATGAAGCTACCAGCGGCTGTGCTGCGAGCGAAGTCACCTTCCTCCCTGTGCTGTGGCAAGCACTCGGCGTGGAGCACATCCCGTGCTGAGCGTAAGCAGAACTCCCCTGCGAGAGCTGACGTCCAGGCTGGCAGCGCCGTGCTCGCAGCCAGCCCTGTCCCCTCCAGGCACAGAAAGCTGCTTCTCTTGTGCTGGCACCCGTCTGTGCACTCCCAAATAGACACCCCGAGCTCCCCACGGCTTTTCCTGCGGGGTGCAAGAGCCTTGGCTAGGCGGCGAGGCAATTCATAAACATAACCCAGTGCCCTTGCTCCACCTGCAGGCATCGTTAGCTGGCAGCGATGGGGATGATAGAGGAGATGGGACCAGCGGCTGAACTCCGACCTTATCGATCCAGCCGCTTCCACCCAGCTGAGCTGCTGCGGCCTAGCCAGCTGAGAAGGAATCCAAAGGGCAGGCACCTCCCCCGCCCAGCCCCCCCGCCATTAATTACGTTTTCATCCCTGACAGTGATAAACACGTGGTACTTGAGCAGAGTTTATTAAGGTCAGTCTATAAATAAAAATTAAAATTTTAAAAATGGGTTTACAGAGATGAACAGATGGATGAATAAAGTGATTGCCCAAACAATAAATATGAGAGCAGACAGATGGATGGAGGAGCTGGCAGCCACTCCTGGAAAGCCCAAACCTTCCATCAGACCCTGCTCTCTCCTCTGATAAAAAACAGATTTAGTGAAGCTGCTACACAACTTACAGGTCTCGTGGATCTGGGGCCTGACTAATATTTTGTCATTTAATGCCTGTTCTCCAGCCTGGTAAAAAGGATTGCAGCCATTTCTCTCTGTCAGGTGTGTAACTGAGTGCTACTAAAATTTAAATGTCTCATCTGTCCTTGGATTTAAATACAGATGGCCTTAAACCTCCGAGCCTTCCTTAATGCAGGGTGGTACACAACTTCTTTTATCATCTCAGAGACACAGAGACCTGCATCTCAGGGGAGCCCGTGCTGCTGGCAAGCAAACATTCCTTTTTCCACTTCCAACATCTGAATATCAAGCCAAAAAGGGAAGCCTAAAAGGCCAGCAGTGTCTCAGCACTGAGGAGTGCTGCCAGGTCTCTATGCTTTAGGAAAGATAGATCCACTGTAACCAGCACTGCCCTGCTGGCTGGCACACCAGTTACATGGTAAATATTAGCTTTGCTTCACCATTGTTCAGAAGTGCCAGGAAGCTGCTGAGGGAAACTGGAAACTCATGGGATTGTTGAAATGTGACTGTTTGCTTCTGTGCTGGCTCTGTGGGTAGCTGAGCTTGAGCCAGGGGAAGCATCATTTAAGGAAACGTGTGCCATCATTCTGCCCCTGTGCTCAGCACTGCTCAGGCCACACCTTGAGTGCTGTGTCCAGTTCTGGGCCCCTCCATTCAAGAGAGATGTTGAGGTGCTGGAAGGTGCCCAGAGAAGGGCAGCAAGGCTGGGGAGGGGCCTGGAGCACAGCCCTGTGAGGAGAGGCTGAGGGAGCTGGGGGTGTGCAGCCTGCACAAGAGGAGGCTCAGGGCAGAGCTCATTGCTCTCTGCAGCTCCCTGAAGGGAGGCTGTAGCGAGGTAGGGTTGGGCTCTTCTGCCAGGCACCCAGGAACAGAAGAAGAGGACACAGCCTCAAGCTGTGCCAGAACAGGTTCAGGCTGGATGTTAGGAGTAAGTTCTTCCCAGCAAGAGTGATTGGCATTGGAATGGGCTGCCCAGGGTGGTGGTGGAGTGCCCATGCCTGGAGGTGCTTAAGAGGAGGCTGGATGAGGCACTCAGTGCCATGGGTTAGTGAATCAGAAGGGTTAGGTGATAGGTTGGGCTCAGTGATCCTAGAGGTCTTTTCCAGCCTGGTTGATTCTGTGATCATTTAGGGGAACACTTGACTCAGATTCAGGACTAAGTCTGCAACATCAGAAGAGCCTCAGTTGCTGCTCTGGTTCTATGCTCCAAAGCCATTACCCCGAAGGCTGTGGTTATTGATCCATTCCCTGGCACTAAGCAGAGCCACATGCAGCATTGTTTGCTGCAGGTGAAGATTCCCAAGGCAGAGGCTGAGCGCTGGCTCGGGGCTCGCCCAGCCTGAGCCTGCCATCAATTCCCATTGCAAGCAGCTGCCTAAGTGAAAGGAATGAGCAGAGGGTGCCCGGCGCCCGGCGGGGTGCGAGGCTCGGCACGGCTTGGTCCTTAGGAAGCAATTCAGTCTAATACTGAAGGGGTGATGGGGCACATAACCACTGTTAGTTAAATCCAGCCTTAAACGGAACAAACCAAGAGCACTGCAGGTCCCTAATGAACAATCAAAGAGGTGGTTAGGATTGTGCAGAGCAGCTGTATTACTTAAAAATAAGCAAGAGTTAGGGGAGTGATGGCTTCAGCCGGTTGTCGAGGAGCCCTGAATAGCAGAGGAGGCTGAGATCCTTCCGTCAGCCATCCCTGTGCAGCCCAGGACTGAAGTGGTCACAACTTGCAACACGGGATTTCAGCACTGTGGCTCTGCACCCCACAGGATCACAAGGCCACTGGTAGAGTTCCTCTGTCTTGGAGGAAGCAAAAGACAGACCAAGGTCCCAGGTACCAAACCCAGGAGCCAGAAGGT
>VWZE01007789.1:77199-79699 GCA_013396675.1 Eubucco bourcierii
TGGGATTCATCCAGCCGGTGTCTGTGCAGCTGGGGGGGGGTGGGTGTGGGTGTGGGAAATGTGGGGAAGGGAGAGTGAGAGGGGTACGGAGGAACCCCCTCGGCAGGTGGCTCTTGGAGGAAAGTCACAAAAATTTAAGATAAAAAAAATCAAAAATAATAAAAATGGGGGGAGGGAAAGGAAAATAAGGAAAATTAAAGCGGGAACTTGTAGAGAACCCTGGAGCTGTCACACCTTTTGTAAACGTGGACAAACGCTGCGATGGTCTCTCTGTGGCTTTAGTTTTATTTTTGTAAGAAAAAAAAAAAAAGAAAAAAGGAAAAAAAAAAAAGACAAAAAGGATAATAACGATAATTTAAAAATAATAATAATAATGATCCCAGGCCACTCCTTGAGATTTGCCAAACGGTAACGGGAAGCTGAATTTCTGTTCCTTTTGGACCTCTCCTTCTGCCTCCAAATTGTTCAGGCTTCTGATGCTGTCGTGACTCGAACTTCAATCGGCCGCGGCTTTGCGTTGCCGCAGGCTCGGTACCGAGTTGCCTCCTTGCTCTCCCATGTTTTGTACCTTTCGGTTTCTGCCGTGGGGCTTGGTAACGAGCAAGAAATACAGCCTCAAAGTGAACAGTTAAACACCCCCGCACGCTTCGAGTCACCTTTATTTATTATCAGTTACTTAGGTATTTTAAATTCTTTTTTATAATTCCTGGGTTCCTACCTGTTGGGTTGATTTTTTTTTTTTTTCCTCGTAAATTTATTTTGGGTTTGTTATTTGTTTTTTGGGGGTTTTTTTTGAGGTGAGTTTTTCGTTTGTTTGTTTGGGTTTGGAGTTTTTTTTGTGGGTTTTTTTTTTTGGGGGGGTGGGGTTTTTTTGTTCGTTTGTTTTGTTTGTTGGTTGGGGTTTTTTTGTGGGGAGAAAAAAAAATCTGTACCTGTTTGCTTTCTTTTGTAATAATAATAATAGTTATTATTATTAATTATTGTACTTTTGAACTGTGCAATATTGTATGACGATTCTTGAAGCACTGCTTTTCTTTGAACGGTGAGGAAAGAGGGGTTTTTGGCATTGTATAATTGCATTCACTCATGTCGTGAGAAATAAAACAAAACAAAACAAAAAAGAATTAAAAGCGAAGGGAAGTGAGAAGAAAGGAGGGATGGGAATTCCCAGGGCATGGGAATAAGCGTCAGCCCAGCTTGTGCAAATAAATACGGGAGATGGGGTGAGCTGGGCGCTTTAAGTGAAGGACAATCAACTTTAGGGCAATTTTAATTTGTTTGATATGATGTACAGTTTTCTTCTAAAGCCCATCGGTTGTGTGGATTTTAATAGGCAGAAATCAAGTGAGGAGTGGACACCTCTAGTCTCTCTCCGTTTCAGTGTCTGCTCACCTGTTGTCTGACAATTGTTTGCTGTCTTCCCAAGAGTTTGGGTTGGTTTATTTCCTTTATTTTATTTTAAATACTGATTCTCGCTCCCCTTTTCGGTTCTGCTTTCTGCCCTCGCGCTTTCTTTTAGGGATCGGTCCTATTTTTAAAACAACCTATATTGTTATAAACTTAATGTTGTGGTGGAAAAAAAAAATCAATAAAACCCGTTCCTTATAATTTTTTTAAGTGTGGCATCGGGGAAGGGGAAAAAAAAAAAAAAAAGTGAATAAAAGAAGTGTTGTCTGGGAGCACTACCGTCTTACTTAACCGGGGCTACCGGCCAGGGCGGGGGCCGCAGGCATGGAGCTGCCCCCGTCGGGATTACCGGGTGTCCAGGGCTCTCTTCTAACGGGGAGCGGACCGATGTGGCAGGGAGTGTGGAGCTTTCCGGGGGCATTGCGGCTGGGTAACCCCGAACGAGGGGGTCCCAGGCTCCCAGAGTAGCCCCCTGGGGTGAGCGGGAGGGGTCCCTTCCCACGACGAGGGAAGCGCATCCCCAGTGGCTTCCCCTGAACTTCTTGCCGCCCCTTCCGGCTGCTTCATCTCCCGATGAGGGGGTCGCTGCTGCCCTTTCCCTCCTTCCCCGTCCTCCGGGAGTTTGTCCAAAGGCACCCCAGGGTGCCACGTCTCCCTCAGCCCGCTCTGCGCCCTTTGCCCTCGTCCAGAGCGGTCGCTCGTGTTCACAGAGCCGGGCAGGGTTATTTCGAGATAGGATCGTTCTCCGCTTCCCTCGGATTGGCCCGAATCGAGGTGTTTATAGCGCCACGGGCAGGATTTGGGGCCAAAGAAATAAAAATAAAACTCAGCGTTGCGAAAAGCTAATCCTGCATTTTCTTTTCGTTTGCGATAAAAACCGTGGCAATGGGTCGTAAATGAAAAATAAACAGAGTTTCGGAGTCAAAATACGCTGCTCGCTGTGTCGCCTACAAACAGAGCGATGCCTTTCCTGTTGGCAGTACTAACTCTGGGACAAGTCGCTTGCGGCTCATTAAAAATATTGTTGTAACAGCAAATACGATTTTTTCCCATTTCACGGCGCGGTAGCACGATGTTATCAAACGGCGAGGAG
>VWZE01007789.1:84699-124280 GCA_013396675.1 Eubucco bourcierii
CGGCCTCCGCCTTGCGTCTCCAGAGCAGGCCCGGGAGAAGGCCCCCTCAGAAGCGGGGCTGAGGTGACTCTCGGACCCCGCTGGGCTCCAGGTCCTCAGCCCCCTTGCCAGCTCGTTCCTTTGCGGCAGGTGTGACAGAAGGGCTGGTGTGTCAGCCAGCCCACAGATTTCCTCTTCCAAGAGCAGGAGCGGCGCGGGAAAAGCAGCGATCGCCGGGATTTATCCCCCTGGAGGTGAAGAGCCCCTGACTCCTGACAAAGTTTATTTGGGAATGCAGAAGGATGTTCCCTCCCTCTCTGAATATCCTGGGAAGGAAACGCAGGAAGCATTTCATGAGACATTCGTTAAGGCTGCGGTGCAAATCTAAATTTCTCGGAGATTTTCCAGCCACCACACCGTAACAGTTGGGTTTTTTTCACCCCTTTAGTGAATGAGAGAGGTAAAAATTCCTGGATGTGCACAAGATGTTTATCCGAACATCCACTGCCCGGCTATTATAGAACATGCAGCCCACGTCCCTCTCTCCGGCTGGAGATGGAGGCACGGCAGGAGCTCAGCATTCCTCCCCCTGGGGGGTGTGTGGACTCAGAGTAGCCCCGAGGGCCGCAGTGAGGACCCCGCGGGGGTTCCCCGGCTCCCAGTGCTTACTACCCACCCCGCCCTCTCCATACACCCCACCTCTCCTCCCTGGACCCTGCGGGTTTCCAAACTTTCCGTGGACGCCACCGCCGTGATTGGCGCGGCGGAGGCCACCTCCATGCAAATGAAGCCCCGCCGCCCGCCGCCCGCAGATCAATAGGGACGCGGGGGAAGGAGCATGCAGTCCGCCTGGGCAGGCGTGGGGAGAGCCGGCAGCGGCACGCCGAAAACCCCCCCCCCCACCACCACCATCACCACAAAAACAACCCCCCCGGCCGGTTGCCGGCTTCCCCTATCCGCCCTCGCCTCGCACACCCCGGCCCCCCGAGCGCCTCTAAAGCGTGAGCTTCCCTCCTCTGCTTTCTTATGAACCCAGGATGAGCAGCAAAGAAGACCCCAGCAAATGCTGTCCGGCGACTGCTCCTATCTCCAGTTTCACCATCCAGTCCATCCTGGGCAGCAGCAGCTCCGAGCCCCCCCGGGAAGTCGGTGGCAGGGCGGCTGCCTGGCCCCCCCGAAGCCGAACCCTTTCCCTCTCCTCGGAGGACGAGGAGCCGGAGGAAAGCTGGAAACACCGCAGATGCTTTTGCCCCGAGGCGCAGGGCCCCGCAGAGGCGTGCCACAAGCACCAGCCCCTCAGCTTCACCTGTATCGGTGAGTACCGGGATGGGACGGGGCGGACGGGGCCCGCCGGGAAAGGCCGCGAAGGGCTCGGCCCCAGCCTGTGCCGAGAAGGTTGTGTGTACCCTCCCTGTTTTCGGATCAGAGCGAATCTGCGTCGTCCGTGGCTGGAGGGGGAAGAAGAAGGAATTCCGTCAAAATTAGAGTGGCTTTTTGTTGTCTTCCCCACCCCCTCTGGGCTGATTCCCCCGAAGGGGCACGGATAGGATGCTCATTTTCTTAGATTCTGCTTTATTTATTATCGGGCAAGGGGAAGAAAGACGTTTGGTTTTTAGCGTTAATTCTGACTAAACGCCATGCTATAAAGTAAAATCTGCCGGGTCGCGGCGGACAGGAAAGCAGCCCTAGTCGGTACTCAAGTGCCTCCAGAGAGGCATGCACAGCCACTTGTACATTCCTCCATTCCTCCATCCTTCCATCCCTCCACGTGATGGAGGACAGGGATAACCCGGGAGGGGATGGCTTCCCCCAGTTCGCGATTCCACGGGCAGCGGAGGCGGCGGGTACCTGCCCTGGGTCTCTCCTCGGTGCTTCTCCCAGCCGAGGCGGCAGTGGGGGTCCGAGCTCGGCCCTCGGGGGATGCCGATCCCGGCCGCCGTACGACCCCCGCGCTGTCGCTCTGTTACAGGCAGCTCCAAGGGGAGCGGAGCGGCGGGCAGCGGGGAGCGGGGATCCTTCCTCTCTCCCCCCCAGCAGCAGGACTGTAAGGAGGAGAAGGAGAAGGCACTGGGACCCTCCTCGCCCTCCAGCGGAGACCGACAACGAGACGGCGCGGACCGGCAGGCCGGAGCCGCCAAGAAGAAGACGCGCACGGTGTTCAGCCGCAGCCAGGTCTATCAGCTGGAGTCCACCTTCGACATGAAGCGCTACCTGAGCAGCTCGGAGCGGGCCTGCCTGGCCTCCAGCCTGCAGCTCACCGAGACCCAGGTGAAGACCTGGTTCCAGAACCGCAGGAACAAGTGGAAACGGCAGCTCTCGGCCGAACTGGAGGCGGCCAACATGGCCCACGCCTCGGCGCAGACTCTGGTGGGGATGCCGCTGGTGTTCAGAGACAATTCCCTCCTCCGAGTGCCGGTGCCCCGTTCCATCGCCTTCCCCGCCCCTCTCTACTATCCCGGCAGCAACCTCTCGGCCTTACCGCTTTACAATCTCTACAACAAGATCGACTATTGAGAGCCCCCGAGCCGCGCTCCCCTTCCCCACGGCCGTCCCGTCGGGGCAGGTACCGGGGGCGGTACCAGGAGCGGGGTCGCCGCGTGGTCTCTGAGCGGACTCTCCGTCCATCTCTGCAGCGAGGACAGAGGAACGAAACTGATGGGAGGGACAGGCAAATGGAAAGCGCGGGGCACGGGGGCATCCCCCTCCCTTCCCTCCTGCCACTTGAAAAAAGAAAAAAAATCGTAAAACCAAACCAAAACACACACACACACACACAAAAAAAAAAAAAAAAAAAAAAAAGAAAAAGAAAAAGAAAAAGGAGTTATTTCAGATCTGTAAATATTTTTAAAGAAAGAAAGAAAAAATAATAAAACGTTTTAAGCCTCCTTTGTAAATTTGCCAGCTCAATCGCGTGCCCCCCGTTCAGCGGGTACCCCGGGTACGGCGGGAAGCCCGCAGTGCCTGGGAGCGGTGCATGCGAGAGCCCAAACGGGACGTGACGCAGAGGGTTTATTTCGGTTTTGTGTCTCCTGCTCGTTATCTCGTTTCTTGCAGGGACCCCCAGGCAGGGCCTGCCCGTCCCCCTGCCCACGGCCCCATCGGACCGCGGTGCGCTCGGTTCCCGGCGCTGGGCTTGAAGTTGAAAGGCCTTTTTCAAACACTCAAAAGTAGTTTCGGAACCGGGCCCCGTTTTTCTGGTTTGAGGAGTATTTTGCCTAAGTCGCGGTGACATCTCTCGGTGCTTGGCGGCTCCGGGCTTGCAGCTCCCGGTGCTCGGAGGCTCTTTTCTCCGCCCCGGGGTACCCACGGCTGCCTCATCCACGGAGGATGGAGTCAGTCGTTCGCATACAAAAAGCGTAAATCTCGCAGCAAGCGGATTTTAAACGGCGGCCACAGGTACCGGGCGTGGGGGATGCCTGCAGCGGGAATAATAAAGGTGCCTGCCCGCGGTAACGAAAAAAACGGAGAAACAGAAGATCCGAAGGGATAAATAAGATGATTTTCAATGGGAACGAAGAAGCCCTCCCACAGCGTCGTAGCCGGCATTGTAAGCCATCGATGCCGGTTTGCAGCCCCGCGGTAGCTGCAGGCCGGGGTGAGGTCAGTCGTACTGCCGGTGAGACACCGAGGTAAGCACGGCCACCCAAGTGCCTGTGCCTTCGCTCTGCCTTTCAGACTCCTTCCCGCACCCTCCCCCCTCCGGAGAATAATTTGTGTTTCGTGTTTGTCCGCTAACGCTACTGAAGTCCGGCAGTAGCTGTCCCTACCTCCGCGGCACAGGACTTGCGTGGGCTTGGGCCTGCCGCCGCCTCCCGTGGAGGGAACAGGACAGAGCTCTCCCCGACCGTGGCCCCGGGGGTGGGGGTCAGACCACCGCAGTTNCCCCCGTTAGCAGTCGATGAAGATAACGAAAGCGACGTGGACTAGAGGCCTCCTTCCCTACATAGTCTCTCCGTGACCGGTGGACTACATATCTCAACATGCCCCGCGGCGGCACACCGGAAGCGTCGGGCGCGCGGGGCACGCCGAGACGCGCCGTTCCGCCCTTTCGAACCGACCAATAGCGAGGCAGCGTGGCGCGGCTGTGGGCGGGGTGGAGGGGAGCGCGTCTGCGCGCGGGCGGCGGTTGGCGGCAGGCGGGCGGCGTGGGGCTCGGGTGGGACTCTGAGGTGAGCTTGGGGTTACCGCCGGGGCCCGGGCCGGAAACGGGATCTGGGCCTAGATCTGCCTATTCGGGGTGAGAGGGAGTACGGAGGCCTGTGTGGCACGGCTGGGCCTGCGATGCGGCACTGCGCTGAGGCGGAGCGGGCGCCGCGGCCTGGAAACGGCCTCGTCCCGCCCGCCATGGCGGCTGCTTTCACTCTGCCGCTGCTCTCCCTGTACTCTCTGCCTTCGCCTGTTCCCCTCTGGGATCGCGGGTACCGGAGCTCCTCTGCTGGTCTCCTGAGCCCTCTCTCTCTTTCTTCCCCTCCCGCCGCAGCGAGCAGCGTTCCCCGCGTCCTGACGTGTTTCTCCGGGAGCAGACTGCGAGACTCTGACGCCTCAACGCTTCCATACTCCGCTGCTGCAGGAAGAAGGCTTGTCCTAGGCGTTGCAATATGAAAACGGTACTTTTTATGTCTCCTTAGTGACAGCGCAGGCTGGGCGTCCCCGAGCTTTCCACAAAGCGACCTGCTTTGTCCCGGTAACGCTTACGATCCAACTGCACGTAGAATGTGCTGCGTTAAGAGGAGCTATAACGGCACTGATCTCGTACCCGACCAGCAGAGATGAGCTTTGGGAATGATTGCAAAAGTGCACCCCGTGGTTAAGTTAGCATCATAGTTTCAGTGACGTTCGTCTTCCCTATAATGACATCTCGACGAGCTGTTTCTTGTGGTGCTTAAAGATTTTGCCAGGGCTTTGTAGTCCGAGGTGAGCTTGGCAGTGTTGTTTGACAGTTGCGGCTGTGAACCATCTGGATATGTGAAAATGTGCAGAGCTCTGTGTGTGAGTTTAGTTCTGGGTTGGTTCTTTTTAATTGTTGGGAATGTATGTGAAAAAGGATGTGCTTCAGTTCTGATATTTATACATTCTTCGGGATTAAAAATACCTTCGCGAGGTCCTTCCAGGTTTCTGACTTAACTTTGTTTCCTGGAGTGCTGCTCGTTGATTGCTTCTGGGCTGGTTTGTGGCTGTTGTGCGCGGCACATCAAGTTCTCATGCTGATTGTTTGAGGTTTCTGCCACGTTCGGCCAGGCAATCAGCACCATCCCGTCTGAGTTTTGTAATTCTTTGGAATTCCTTTAGATTTGGTGCCTTTGTGCATTCATCTGAAATACTCACTGGGGTATATTTTACAGTTTAAACTCCGATGAAGATGTTACCAAATTCTTCTTAGTGTTGGTACAGAACTAAGCATGGCAGATTCTCCAGCCTGTCCTTTGCCCAAGTGTTCGCTAAGCAGAGCTGAAAAGGAGGACAAGAAGGAATTTTTTATTTCCCGTTTTAAAAATTTGGTGTATTTTTTTGTTTTTCTCACTTCACGTTAAAATAGCAGAAACTGCACTCGATGCCGACGTGGAGGGTTGGGTTGGCTTTTAAAGGGTGTCTTGCAGAACACCTGCCAAAGCTCCCACTTGGGGAATTTTTCCAGCCCCAGTATGTGTCCTGCTCACGTTACTATGCACCTTGACAATTGTCGAGTTCTGATAAGTGCTGAACTGGAATAATTGCACAAAATGGGAGCCTTGTCCTGGATCATCTGCTCATTCTTCACTGATTTATCCTCAGAGGTCTAACACTACCCCTGCAGCCGTACATACAGATTGATGAGTGATATTGTTCTAGAAAATCTCATCTAAGTTACTTTTCTGTACTTTGAGCATAAAGGAAATGTACTGTTAAGGCTTTCTGAAGCTTTACAAGTCGTGGTGGTTTTTCAGTGTACATATAGCACCTACTTCTTCTTACAGAGTGTTTCACTGTGCTTTCCCAGCTGAAATTTGCTGTTCACAGACTCTAAGAGAAAAGCAAAACTCTTGAAGCTGTTTCACTGGAAGTATTTTATAGCACTTATGGAGGCCTAAAGATCGGGCAGTTGCAGAGAGCCTGAAACTGTCTGGAAGGTGATCTGCTTGCAGTGTTTGGCAATGTATGGCAGTCATAACAAATCAGGAACAGCTCAACACTTCCTGTTGAAATTTTCAGATCAGATCCTTTCTGGCTACTGGTGTGTTTTAAGTCACTTTTTGATGCTCACAGTAGCTTACAAATACTTACTTTTAAAAATAGAGCCACACGTGGTAGAGTGGGAAAAATACATTTGTAAGTAGCAATATCTAAGCTTAGAGATGATTGTAATAACAGACTTTTGGTACTATCTATTCCATATGGTATTTGATATTTAAATTTAAAAGCTGTCTGTAGGGGGAGGAATTTGTTGCAGTTGTGGACAGTGATCATGATCTTGAATTTTTCAGTGTCAAAAATCTGAGAGTTTTCAAGTGCACTTGAGGTTCCCTTTAAGATGGATTCTCTAACTTACTAGGCTTACATTTTTCTTGTTAGTAAAACTGTGTCTCTGTGTTACTGCCTCTTCTTCAGATGACAGGATCAAACGAGTTCAAGCTCAACCAAACCCCAGACGATGGCATTTCCTCAGTGAAGTTCAGTCCAAATACATCCCAGTTTCTGCTTGTTTCATCCTGGGACACAACCGTCCGGCTCTATGATGTTCCTGCCAACACCATGAGGCTCAAATACCAACATTCAGGAGCTGTCCTTGACTGTGCTTTTTATGTAAGTGTGTGAAGTGTTTTTTTAAAAATTAATATTTCATAGGTGTGTAGTGCTCAAGACACAGGAGAAATTGCCAGTCCCTGAAATTAAAGGGATAGTGGAATCCTACCTCAATCCTGGGCTAGAAAAAAGACCTTCTGCCAATTTTTCTTCTTTTGATGAGTGTAGTTCTGGTGCTAAATATAGGTATTGCTGTGAAGAGTGCCAGGACACAAGTAATTGTAGTGGAAGTGGTAGGCAAAGGTAATTTGAGTTGGTTTATGCAGTTTCTGCAATGGAATGGTAAATCGTGTGTGTGTGTCTTTGTTACAAAGAGCTGTACTGGTGGTGTACAGGCAGAAATCATTATTTAAAAGAGATACCCATGGCCAATTACTCTTTTCTTTTTAACCTCCTCATACTGGGTTGTTTGGGAAACGTGGCTTTGTTCCAAGGGAGCCATTTAGCAGATACTCCATTTCTGTGTTCTGAATGCACTGGGTTTGAGGGATGAATGGCTGAAGTTCATCAATGCCACTTCTTTGTCTTGCCTTTTTTTTAAGAAGCTTGGAATTGGCATCTTTGATTTTTTTGTTTTATTGTGTTGTGTCATGTCCTCCAGTGACTGGCTTTTGATGTGTTACTGAGCATTTTGAGGATCAGTTGAAGTTTTTAATTCAGCTTGTGCTCTTTTTGTCGAACACTGTCCCCTGTACCTGCCACCATCCTGTGGATCTGCAGACAGCTTCTCAAATGTTTTCTGGTCTCTAAACGAGTTTTACAGGGGACACGTTGGTTAGGTGATGACCATTTTAAAATAAGCTTTATGTGCTTTACTGTTATATATAAATAGCAGTGGTTTGGTATAGCCTCTAACCACTTCTGTTTCTTTTAGAATTAAAATTCTAATTAAAAATTCTTTTAGAATTTTACTTCTAAATGAAAAAAAAAATCATAAAGTACTTTGATCAAACAATTTGTGCAACTTCTGGTGTCTGCCTGTTTAAATTCAGACTGGATCTCAAACCTTATGTCTTAGTTCCCATCTTCCCAAAACTGTGGAAGGCAAGTCCTGTGTTATGAGCCTAGCAGATTAAATACTAGGGAATAGCATTCAGGGAATAGCATTCCCTGAATAATAATAAATATTATTCCCTAAATAATAAAAAGTAGCAGTCAGGGAAACTCTTAACATGTGCCCTAAGGTGAAATGTTTTGCTTTACAGGATCCTACCCATGCCTGGAGTGGAGGATTAGATCAGCAATTGAAAATGCATGATTTAAACACGGACCAAGGTAAACAGGTTGAACTCTGTGTCAGTGATCTCAGCTGGCCTGAGCTTCAGAGTTTTACACTTGGATGAATGGGACACGTTTCAGGCTTTTAAGCTGGAGGATATTGCCTTTCAGCAGTGTCTTCTGTTGGTGTAAGTTGTCATGTTAGTGCTCAGCAGTCTCCGTTACTGTCAGCCATTGCTGATCACTGAGGCACTGAACAGTGCTGTAGTCCTTGTCGTATAATTGAAGATTGTGCTGTAACACCTTTGACAGAAGGGCTGAATCCCTCCCTGCCAGAGGTTAAACTTTTCCCCTAGTCAATATTCATTGATGTGTATTTCTTCTGTTTAATTATTTTAAGGTGATAATGGAAAGAGAGGAAATAGCTATATACTTGTCACGCTGATTTGAGGCTCACAGCATACATGCCTTTATCTAATAGACACCACCTCAAAGCCTGGAAACGTTTGGCAGTTTGTCAGAAAGTTTGGTAGGTGCTTGTAGGATGCCTTGAATTTGATTTCTGATGATAATCCTGCTCTGCTCTGGGCAGCTGTCTCTAAATTAGGGGGAGTTAGCTGAACTGAACTGAGCATGTAAAAGGTTGTGGTTTAGAGATATTTGGAGCAGTCTGTCCCATGTGTGGCAGAATGTTTATAAAGCTATTGCTTTGTCAAATGTCATGGCTTTATACTATGTTTTTTTCTAACAAAACATAGCTCAAAATTAACAATCCCAGGGCCTCACTGGAGCAAAACATGCAGCTACTTTGTCTAACCTTTTTTTATGTCAAAAAGAAGAGCAAATTTCAGCCTGAGACAAACTTGTTTGCCAGGGCCTGACAAAGGTCTGTACAGTAATGTTATGGAAAAGGTCAACATTTTGTGATAGATGACTTTCTGTTGCTGTTTATATCAATGTCTTTATTAACATTTCATGTTAATTCCTTCAGTCATCATGTTAATATATACAAGCTTAAGTCACTTTCTGTATCAGTGTCTGCATCAAAGGTGGTGATACCATTTGATACTGAACCCTTCTTTATACCTCTGAAGGTCTCTCTGTAGCTGCCTAAAAACTCTTCCTCAGAAGACCTAAGTTTAAATTCAACAATCCTTATCCTGGCAAAGGTTATGCTGCTGAAGACACAAGTATCCTTAAAGGGCTCCATGCACCCCTGGAAGTGCCAGCTGAGAGCAGGTTCATGCTGCAGTGTTGTGTCCTTTTTCTGGTTGTGACTCAATAGTTTCTGATTGCAGAGGCAGTGAAGCTACACTTTATTGTATTTTCTTACAGAAAACCTAGTGGGTGCTCACGATGCTCCTATCAGGTGTGTTGAGTACTGCCCAGAAGTGAATGTCATGGTGACTGGAAGCTGGGATCAAACAGTTAAACTGTGGGATCCCAGAACTCCCTGCAACGCAGGAACCTTCTCCCAGCCCGAAAAGGTATGTACCTGGGGCAGTGGGGTGTGAATCGTGCAGCTGGGGACCAGCTTAACACCATCACACTGTCTTAAACTGAACTGAACTTGGAAAGGTTTGTGATTACATTTGTTACAGTTACATTTGAAAAGCTGAGAAAATAGCAATATTCAGAGTAGGTTGTGATTTTAGGTGAAGGCTTCAAGCCTTTCATCAATTGGAGAGCACAACCTAACTCTTAGCACTTGTGCTGGACCAAATTCCAACAATGTAGAACAGACTTGAATTAAAACCTAACAAAAGCAGCATGAGCAATGAAGCAGTGGTTAATAATCCTTGGTTTAGTGCTAATATGCACTACTGATGTCCTTAAGCTTGAAGACTTTCAGATCTCACTCCCTGGCAGTCACAGGTCTGATCATGTGGAGATGTGCACGGAGCCATTCTTGTTGCCTGAAATGATGTTGTCGGTTTTCTTTCCCCTTGTATCGTAACAGCAGTCTTTGTGCTAATGCCTAGTAAACTGTCAGTCTCCTAGTAGTAAAATCCCCTGTGCTAACAAGAGACCAAGAGAAGGTAAAATGTAATGTCTGCAGCTTTTTTCTCTGCTGTGTTGATCTTTATCCTGGTTCCAGTGGTGTCATTGAAAGAGCTAGAATAGTAATTGCTATTTTTTGCCTTTGACTGCTAACCACAGGCTGGCTTGCTGGATAATTTTACATATTAGTGTTGGGTTTTTTTTCTGCTTCTACCTTAAATTTCATTCTGCTCTGTCACATCATATTGCCAAGTCATAATTGTGAGCTCTCATTACCTTTCCTATTGCATCTAAATAGCTATTACTTTTGCTGCAACATAGCTGCCTCTACTTCTGGCAAGATCTTTGTTCAGAAAACAGTAATTGCATTATTTCTAGCTTTGATTTATTGTTGTGTGTAGCATGTAAAAAGCTGTGATAAATTGCTGACAGAATATCATATAATGGACAGCCACGGCGAGTCAAGCTGCTTATTGGTTCAGCAGGGTTCATTATGTCATGTTTTTAATATTGCCTTTGATAAATGTGTACACCTACTCAACTACATGACAGTGGCTTCAGCTGATTTATGATTCTCTGGTGCAGAAAGAATATTTCCTATACAGGTGTGACAACAGTTTGTAAAGAAGATTTAGGACATTTAATGTTCTTTATGCCTTTGTTTCCATACATGTGTACAAACACATTTTTGTGTAGTGTTTACTAATAGTTTTGGATCAGTTCTTACAATAACAAAGGGAGGTTTGATCTTGGCTCAAAGTTTTCTTTGCCCTTTTTATACTTAAGTGGGATTTAGCAGTTTGGGTTGTCAGAAATTTTAGGCAACTCCTACGTGAACGTTTAAGGTATTTCCCACCTTAAGGCTTCATTTTTAAGAGGGATGTTCTATAAGCACATTTTAGAGTGAGATTTCCTGTTGGATGATGGATTGGTTAAATTAATAAATACATACACACAAACACACAGCTCGCTGCTGATTTTGATACACATTTTTCATTGTAATTGAAAGAATTCTCCAGAAATGTTTATAGCAAATGAAAAGTTACTTTGTTGGGAGAATTCAGTGGAGTCTTGGCAGAACCAAGCAACTTTACTGAGCTTCATCAGAGAGCCAGAAAGTGAAACTCAAGAGACTCAAGTGAAATTGTACAAGTGCGTGACAAATGTAAGGGAAATCCTTCTGGCAGGATACCAGATTTCTTACAGCTTGGATCCTTGATCTGAGATACATAAAATATCTGCTTCCTATGGATTTATCTGCATTAGATCACTTTGAAAAGCTCATTCTTGTGGTTTGCTCTTGTTAGCAGCTTGATGACAGGACAGCTATAGTTAGCTGGGATCGTTCTTGTTGCACATCAACAGCTTCTAATTCGTCTGATAGCACAGGTTTTGGTGGAACATTTTTTCTTTTTTTTTTTTTTTTTTCACTTTTAACATTTCCAGATTAGCTGCATTCCAGTTGCATCTGTTCTGGAAACAGAACAAGTTATATGCTGAGTATTTCAAGGAGAAATTTGGTAAAGAAGGTTTTTTGGAGTAGAGTTGAAATTCCGAGCCATGTTTTGTGGTGTGATGTTGTTTTTTTTTTTTTTAATAATGTTAAGCATGTTGCTTGATTCAGTTCACTTAGCTATACTGAAGTATGCAGACTACAGGCTTTAAAAATTATATTTTTGGCCATTTATGTCCTTTTATTAACATGAAGCTCAATTTGGAAGTATTATGTTTGGGAAGAATACCACACAAGGAGAAAATGTGTGGTGTGATGCTACAGACTTAAACTGTAGGATCATGGGTTGATAGTGAGGAATGCAGGCTGTGCATACCAGGCAAAGAGGCATTCCAGTAGCCACAGCTTCTTTTTTTTTTTTTCCCCCACCCCTCTTACTTTGTATCTGTTTTCCTGTTGCCTTGAAACTTCCAATAAATTCAGTGCTTGAAATAACATGAGGAAAGCTCAGATAATACTGATTGCCTTTTGAGTTACACATGGATGCTTGGGCACAAGTGTAGCATTTACAACATGGGTAATACCAACAAAAGGAAGAAATCTGTTGTGAGATGATCTAGATATCACTGAGATCAGGGGGCTGGTAATTGAACAAAGGTGCCTGACATTTGGAATTGCACATGTACAGGGAATACTTTCCTTTGACCACGTTAATTCTGGGTCGTGCGGAGCTGCACCAGGCTTGGTGGGTTTTGGTTTGTGTTTTGTGGTTTTTTTAGCTGTGTGCTAGGATACAGGGTTAAGAGTGAGCTTTTGAAATGCTACACGAATGTCTTAGCACTAACCAGCTGCACACTGCTACTCTTTAGCCCAAATTTGAACTGGAAATTAAGAGCTAAAGGGAATTCTATTGCTCTAGACTTGATTGTAGGGGTCACTTGTTTTGTTGTGTGTTGCTGCTGGTTTATTTTGTGCAAAGAACCATGGATGTCCAGGCTAGTGAGTGTTAAATACTGCGATTTGTTTTGTTTTAAAGGTCTACACACTTTCTGTGTCTGGAGATAGGCTGATTGTGGGGACGGCAGGTCGGAGAGTGCTGGTGTGGGATCTGCGGAACATGGGTTATGTGCAGCAGCGGAGAGAATCCAGCCTGAAATACCAGACCCGCTGCATCAGAGCCTTCCCTAATAAACAGGTTGGGGAACCATTTAGTAATTACATTTCTGCTGAATATTCTTCAACAAAAATGTGGGTTTATTTGTCAGTTTTTCTTCACATTTAATTTTTTTTTTTTTCTGGTCTTCCAAGTTCTGTAATTAAACTCTGTGAAGTGGAGGGAAAGGCATTGAAGCTTCTTGTTCCCGTGCAGCCTAGGAACGTTTGCCACTCCTTTACCAGCATATTGTATTTTCTTTTTTTCTCAGTTTTGTCTCCTTTTTAAGAATAACCTATTTAATGCATCACAATACTCACCTGTAATTGAAAAAACAGTAAAAATAGCCTTACACCAAGTTGCAGCAGAAGAGAGAAAGAACTGGTGGTTGCTCAGCAGCCTTTTTACAGTGTAGCCCTGGCTTCTTCAGCAGGCTGTGAGCAGGGGCAGGATTAAAAGTATCTGGATTTTATATGTTTTTCTTTCCTTTTTTTTTTTTTTTTGACTCTGTCACGCACTCAAGAACCCATGGTCCATTAGCTAGGGGAATTGCACAATTTAGTGATCATGCAGCTGTTCCCTGTAGCTTAACATGCTGCATTGGTGGTGTCTCTGAGGTAAAGCAAGGAGATGAGCTGCCTCTGACAAAATAATTTGGGAGAGAATTTTTCCCTGTCCATAGTGATAGCACAGGAATTGCAGGACCTCGCTGCTTGTTCTTGAACTGGCATGAACACTGTCCATTTTCAGTTCCAGTGATAGTAAAACAAGCTTATCTCCCAGGTTGTATTGTGCCATGGGTTTTAAAGAGCCTTGGTCTAGCTTAGCTATTGTTAGAGTGCCAGTTCTGAACAGATCTATTATGAGCTTAACTCAGAAGTTCTAATAAAAGCATCTCAGGTTGCTCTCAGTCAGGACTGTAATTAACTGGATAAGTGGACAGCACTTGTAATCAAGTTTCTCTGAAAATACTACTTCACCTTGAGTGTTTAGTTGCTGGTATAAAGCTCTGAACTAATTTTCACATCACGTAATTCTGAAAATAAATAGGCCCCTGAGTATCTCTAATATTTCAGAGAGTCAGGCCCCAGGGGATAGGTGGGCATATACAAGGGAGTCTTAAATCTATTTTTGGAAAGAAAAAAAAGTACTGCTGTATTGGGACCTGCACAAGGGTAGTGAAAATTCTGTCAGCTTAAGACGTGGTGCAATGAGAACCTCAAAAAGTTGTTTCTTCTGTGTTGCTTTTTTCTGAGAAGGAGGTTTTGTGAATGCTGTGGATGTGCATTAACAAACAATTCCTGGCTGTGCCCAATTTAAGAGCTTACATTTAATCTACTTGAATTTAGAGTCGAATTCTACTTGAATTTGTTTAAAATAAATTGTACTGCAAAAAATAAATTATTTAAAATAAATTGTACTGCAAAACCATCTCCAGTCGTAGACCTCTATAATACCTCTTTCCAACTTCATGTTGTTTTTGGTAGGGTTATGTGTTGAGCTCTATCGAAGGTCGTGTTGCAGTGGAATACTTGGATCCGAGTCCGGAGATCCAAAAGAAGAAATACGCGTTCAAGTGTCACCGTTTGAAGGAAAACAACATTGAGCAGATTTACCCAGTCAATGCCATTTCTTTCCACAACGTCCACAACACCTTTGCTACAGGTAGAGACTCACTTGTTTGCGCCGCGTGGGTTCCTTCAGTGTTGCTGTTAAACAGGTCAACCTTCCCTTCCTGTGCCCTCCCTTTTTAAGCATTTAAATAATGCTGCTTGCAATGGGCAGGGCTTTCAAATTCCTCGAAGGAGTGAGAGTTAATAGCTTCAGCAGGGACCCTGGGAAACGTTTGTTGTGCTTTCGCCTGATGTGTGCAGCTCTGTGTAGCTGCTTTTACTGACAATTGTGTGTGTGTGTGTGTGTGTGTTTACTGACAGAGTTGTGTGGCTTTGCTGACAAAGGAACTCCAGGTGTTTTTCTCTTTTTCCTTTTTTTCACTTTTCCCTTTGCCCCAGTGCAACTGACAAGCACTCGTTCTAAATTGCTTTCCAGGCGGCTCTGATGGGTTCGTAAACATCTGGGACCCGTTCAACAAGAAGCGTCTGTGCCAGTTCCATCGGTACCCTACCAGCATCGCCTCGCTGGCCTTCAGCAACGACGGCACCACCCTGGCCATAGCTTCCTCGTACATGTACGAGATGGACGACATCGAGCACCCCGAGGACGGGATCTACATTCGGCAGGTGACAGACGCCGAAACAAAACCCAAGTGAGTGTGCTTCACCTGTATCGCAGACCTGCCGAGCGTTCACCCCAGGAGTTATTCATTTTCCTAAATTCATGAACTGCATTACTGATGGCAGCAGATAGTGCAGCTTGACAGGAGCCTTGGGCTTGATTGTATCTTGTTCCCCCAAGCTTTCAATATCCGTCGGCTGATAGACGGCCGGTGGATAAAACTGTGCCTGGTTGGTTAGGAGGAGAAGAATGTCAAACCCTTACCCCTTTGAATAGGTGCTGTTATTTGAAGCTGTGGAGTTATTGCTAGCTCATTGCTTCAAGAATTGAGTGAAGGATTCAGGAATAATTTGAGCGAACGTTCCTGTGTTTGGCTGTTTGAAAGATAGGAGTAATGAAGTCTGTAGAGCTGGGGTGTGCACCCAGCTGTCAGACGTGCCTCTGGGAAGGTGGGGGAAATCCAGGGAGAGCTTTCTCAGCTGCCATGGATGGGAGCTTGCTGCAGCCCTCTGATAACACACTTCTCTATCATTGCTGCTGTCAGAGTGGGGCACGCTGATTGATGGAGGTAAAAGATTTCTGTTAAGCTGGCTTTGGCACCAATGTTCCACAGAAAAATTGCTGTCACGGTGTAGAATTGCACCGCTCTTCATTATACCAGCACAGCAGCACTTGTTTTTGTTTCCAGATTCCTCTGGCTTGTCATGGCTCTGTTGGTTTTTTTTCCTTCTAGACCTCAAACCCTCTCACACTTCACCTGGTTATCTTCATTATTTAGTATCCAAGAGGCCATGTAAATAGACACATCAATGATCAAAGTTCTTGGGTTGCAAACCTCAAGACCTTCATCCCCTCCCCTTTGTTGCTTTCAGAGCAACCATTTTAGTGCTGTGGAGATGTGAGGTGGGAGTTGGAGAAGAAGAACCACAGTATAGCTCCTCTCACTTGGAGAGCTGGCTTTTGGAACAGTTTTGATACTCGTGGAGAAACTAAAGCAGAACTATTTCAGTATTTTATTTCTGGGGCTTCCTCCAGTGAAAATAAGTCCAAATGTGTTAATTCAAATTTATTTTTAAAACCAGGATGTGCTTGTTCCCTCCATGGAGGGTTGCTTAAAAACAAACGAACAAATGTGATAGAAGACTGCTTGCAGCTTATGGTCCTGCTGTAGTAGGAGCTGCTGTCGGTTATTTTTGTTCCTTGCTAGTTATGATTGCTGATTGTGTGGATGCTTCTCTCTGCCTTCTGAGGAGGTTAATCTACAATTAAACAATATTTCCTCTCGGCCCTCCATTATTTTCTGAAACAGATGGTTCATCATTTCCTGGGCTGTTAAACACAGCAAGGTTAAGGTTAGACTCTTGGGAATCAGCTAGTTTTGAATCTTATTAGGCTGTAGAAGGAAAACTAATAAGAATACTCCTTAATATAATTTTGTGACTGCAAACAATTATTTATTAGCAAACAATTGATCCCAGAAGGGCAAATTGTTTGAGTCAGTAATGAGCTGAGAAAAGACAGAGCATATCTGTGTATTTGGAAAATAATTGTAACGTAATTGCAATGCGTTTAGACAGGCATCTTTTTGGACCTGTTTCTATCTTTAAATGAATTTCTGAAGACATTAACAAGGTTTATATGCTCTTCTGACATTTACAAGTTGCTGGTGCCAACCTTAGGGCACTCAGAGTGATGTGTGGATGTTAATGGTGCAGCAGGGTGAGTCATCTCTGGCTTGTTCTAAAAATAAGTTCCTTAGAAGACTAGGAGTTGTTTCTTAGGGATCTTTTTTGCATATTCATTTGGGTCACTTAGCATTGCTGCCCTCTGCATCCTTAAAGGCATCAGGATGGTGCGGTATGAGGAAAAAAACCTGGCGAGGTCAGCTTTTTGATGACTAAGTGGTGATACATCGTGTCTTGGCACAAGCACAAGCTGTCTGTGTACACGTTTCTGCTTATGTGAAGTGCTGGATGTTTTACCTGCTTATGATTGCTCCAGATATTGTTTGCTGAAATACAGTGTATTTATTTCAGGTCTACTTAGACTTCTGGTGATCTTTCTTCTCTACAAGAGGTGCCTGCCTGCTCCTAACAAGACTAAATGAAAACAACAGAAGTGAGAAGAACAATCTTTGTACCGATGTGGCTTCTTAACTGAGAAACACTTGTTTCTTGTACTCTGTCAGTGCTTGCCTCTTTATAGTGGTAGCAAAACTCTTTTCTTTATCTGCTCTCTGTAGCTGTTAGATTAATTTGGCTAGACCATAACTTTATAAAAGTTTAGCACATTTTGTTAGTATCTAATGTTGGAAGCTTCCAGCAGTCTTAATTGTTCAATAAATGTTGGTAGTTTTTGTTAAACACTTTGCCTAGGCAGCTTCACTGCTTGTGAAGTGAGCACCAAGACTAAACCTTTACCTTGTAAGAATTCTTGAGTTCCAGATCTTCTCGATGGAAAACTTCTGAACCTTTTGCCTTTGCCAGTGAAGTGAACTGGGAATTTCCATGTTACTTAGGGATGCTGACTCTCCATGTGATGTTTTCACAAGGCTTTGAGAACCTGAAGTTGTGTTTTGGCTTGCTTATCTCAGTGACCCAACTGCTACTGGAGAGCCAGGAACTCTGTCTGGAGGGAGAACCTGAACACATGGTACTTGATACTTTTTCCACATGAAAACCTGAAATTAGTGATGCCTGAGAAGAATTGAGGGTGCAGGGGAACACATCTAGAGTTCTAGCCTACACTTGAGTGATTTGTTTTTGGGCAGTAGATCTGACCTGGTAAGGCAGAGTTCATGGGAGATAGAAAGGTTGAGTTTTCTCAGGGCATTTTGGCCAGATAACTCCATGGAAAAACACTGCTTCTCTGTCTCCTTTACCATATTGCCAGCTGGTTAGAAGTCTAATCTGTAACCAGATGTTGTAGCAGCCTCTTGAGGATTGTGGCATGGAAGTAGGTGTGAGAAGATGCCTGGACCTGAGCAAATGAAAAACTTCTTAGGAGAGTAGATTTAGGAAAACAACTTACATACTGTGGTGTCTTTGCAGAGCAGGAATGCAGACCTGAGCAGGGGACTAAACCTACAGATCCTCTGCATGTTCCTGACTGGCTGGTGGAAATAAAGCTAAGTGCCTGCTGCTTGGTGCCACCAGTGCAATCTGTCTCACCCAGCTGTGCTGGCAGAACAGACTGACAGAAGGGAGCTTCTATCAGGTGTTTGAGGAGGACTAGGTACTGAAGCATTTACCTTGTGGGCAGGAGTGAAGGGAAGAACCAAACTGAGAAGCTTACCAAAGATGATTCCAGTGTGGGTATTTTGGGGTACTGATTGAATTCATACTTCCAACTTATTGTTTGAGTTACCAGTAGCTGTGTAACTAGTGGGACTACTCTATAACCTTTCAGAAAGCAAACTTGTAGCTGATTGTTCCAAAGAAGGTGGTGATGGAGGAGAAGCTGGACTCTGTGTGTGGAGAAAGCTGACAAACTGAAGCTGTTACCAGGCAGACAACAGTAAATGAGTTGTACCTGGAGTGTTTTATGGTTTGTCATGAGCCAGATGTGGATTCTTTGATAACACAAACTGGTTTTGCCAGGTTTGAAGAGAATAAAGATGTTCTGAATTAAATGCACAATATCTTCTCTCCAGTAGCCTCCAGCCTCTCTTCTGGTAGATGGACACCATTCCTCCTTCAAGTTTTAATTGAAATTTTTAACACTGAGGCTATGTGACTGATTTTTGGGTAAAGGTTGAGTTGTTGGTGCCACTCAGGAAGTGGTGACACCTTCATGTTTTGAGATGTTCTTTTTTGTACTTTTGTTTGAGGAATGAGTTGATAAATAAGGTCTGGGGGCTAACCATGGGACCTAAAGGTTTCTGCAAGGCTGACTAGCAAACAACTAAAGACAACCGTTAGGCTGGAGGATAACTGCAGGCTGAAGCAGCAGAGTTTGTGTTAAGGACACTGTCAAGTGTTGCAGGATGCCATACCACAGTGTGTGTGCAGACATGCAGAGTCTTGTTCTTCTATGTTCTCTCAGCTGAGAGAGTACAATGCTACAAAATACAGGGCTGAGCCCACAAATGAATTGTTGCTACCTGAATGCATAACAGTGACCTTGCTTCTGGAGAAGAGAGAGCTGAAGTGAGAGTGGGTCCAAACAGGCAGAAATAGGCTGGCACCAGTGAAAAAGCTGGGGGGCATGTGCAGAAAGGAGTGTGTGAAACAGAGGATGGAGTGGAGACTTAACAGGGGCAGAACTGGAGGGGACAAAGTGAAGTAAAAAGAGGAGCATGGAGGGAAACAAAGAATTGGGGGAATTCCAAATAGTTGGGCTAACAAAGTAGGTACAAAGTGGAAATGATGCCACTCCTGCAACATTTCATTGGGAAGGATCAGGGCGAGGGAGAGCTTGATGTACTGAGATGTGCAAACAAAGAGCAAAGGTAGCCCAAGGTATGTAGAGTTGGATTTGGTTGATTAGTTCTAGTCTGGATTAAAACTGGCAGGAAAATCATTGTGATGCATCAGTGTTTGCCTGAAAGGTCTGTGGAAAATAGACAAGTGGGCATTAACAGGGGAGAAGCATGAGCTGGGCTGGGCTGCAGCTGTGCCTGTCTGTTGGGCACAAATCCGTGCAGCTGGAGTATGGAGATTTCTTTTACAAGATCAATTTCCTTCTATTAGCTCTTCTCTAGAAATGCAGGTCAAGGCAGGGGCTCCTAAGCCAGCAAGGTGCTGAAACGAGCTGCTTCTGACCTCTGCAAGAAGCAACTGAACAGAGGATGTGCTGACTGGTGAGCAGAGGCGTTGAGATTTAAGGAAGCTTCTTAAGTCAGTGCTTTTGGGAGGGTGTTGAGGGCCATGCAGAAAACATGGAGCCAGAGCCACCATTCTAACAGAGTCATCAATCACCACTGGCTGTGTGCAGGAAGAACCAGCACAGGATGTCTCTCACAAGAGCCTGGGAAGGCTGCGGTGTGAGAAGCCAAGTGGCATTTGTGCCCTGGGTGTTACAAAAGCATGCTGCTGAGGGCACTCTTTCTGCTGGCCACTGCTGCGAGATAATCAGTGTATGGCTGCTGTGCACAGGTCTGCAGCTCTGCTGTGGTTTGTGCTGCTGCTGCAGTTCTAGTAAGTATATATTTTAAATAAAAAAAGGTGTCCTTTAGATGGATGTTTTCCCAAGCAAGACCAGCCCCTTCTCTGAGCTCAAGGCTGAATTCTGAGCCCTGAACACAAAGCCTGCAGTGGTACTGTTGAGAGTGACCCTTACAAAGCCGTGTAGGCATTGCTAGTTCCAGGTTCCGCCCTCCCTCACTGCCTTACACTTCTGTGCCCGGTGGTGTTTCCAGCCTTAAAGATGAAGGGTTTTTGGTAGCTGGAGTGACAGAGTCCCTAAGTAATGCAGCTGGGGGTCTGTTGAGATAGCTGCCCAAGAGCTGGGCATTTCTGCTGGTGGATGTGCTTGCAAATGTTGGCCTAAATGACACATCCACCATCAGTGATTGGTATTAGTGGTCTGGAGGAGAACCCATTTCTTTTGACTAGCAGACGTCTGTTCTGCTGATTACACCATTAGCTGCTTTTATGTTGTTTAGTATAATCATAACCACAAGGCTAGTAATTTTTTACTCAATATGCAACTGATCTAACTTGTAGTCCTCCAGCCAGGCGACATTCGCTCTGAAATGTGTCAGGCTTCTTTGTTCACAATGGTGTTTAAGTGATACTTGGTCATACATTTAGGTGTGTAGGATTCAGAAATGAGAAGTCAAACACAGGACTGGCCCAGATATTCTTATAACTAATATGCTAAAGGCACTGCCTGTGAACCATGTCTTAATTCCTAAGCCCGTGTGTGTGGTGCTTTTTGACTGCATCATACATTATGCTGCAGCACGGGAAGGTGTGCTTGTGCTGAAGTGTGCTGGCAACACAGGGGATGTAATAGGTCTTCAGAGTCTCCTGTGATTACCTGCAGAGTGGAAGGGAATAAACTGTTCTCCACGTCCACTGGGACTGGGGGGAGGCATAATGAGCTGAAATTGCAGCAGAGATTAGTGTGGACATTAGGAAAAACTTCCCAAGTGTAAGGATGGTTAAACCCAGGAATAAATTGCCTGGAGGAGCTGCAGGGTCTCCATCTGTGGAATTTCTAGCCACAAGGTTAGAGGAGCCTGTGCCGGGAGCAGTGTGTCTTGAGCTGGTTCTGAGTGGATCCCTACCTATGGCATTTGTGACTGTTAGCTGCTAGGCTTTGTCTCTGACTGCTTGCTCCTCTGGCACTGCGGTTACAGCCACCCACTATTCTTTGTGACAAAGGCAGCCATTCCTAGTCATTGAAAACTTACATTCTTAGGCCTTTCCTCCCCTTGGCGGCCTACAGCACCTTTATCCCACGAGCTCATCTCAGCCCAGCTTACCCTGCTGGTGTGCCCTGGCACACCAGAGCTGGGGAGCTCCACCTGTGGGAGAGCTCTGCACAACTCCCCTGAAACAAGACCATCATACTTCTGAAATTCACTGTATGTATTCATTTGCTAGGTAGTTCTGGATTTGTCTCAGGCTAATAAAGCAGAGTGCCTGAGTCTTATTTGCTGTGTAAATAGTTTGTTTACACCACTCTTAAAATGATTGCAGCTTAAGCTTGCAGCTGCCTTCGCCATCAGCTGACACTGAACATCTCTTGTACCAATGCAGCATGAAGTTGTGTGTTTGAATCAATTCCCCACTCACAGAAACCCATGTGTTGTGGTACAAACAGAGCAAGGTGGCATCGAGTGTAGCAATTTATTCCCTTCTGCCAAAGAGTTCCACATAATTTAGTTAAACTAAGCAAGAGTTGCTCTTCCCTGCAGACCACTGCTGCTCTGCTGCAGCGGCAGTGCAGCAAAGACAGCAACTGCCTTACTCTCAGCCCTCTGCAGATGCATTGTGAGAAATGATTCTGGCTTGAGAATTTGCTCCCTAAGTAGATAAGGCAGCCAGAGGTTGAGAGGGAAGAAATATTCTCGTTGCATAGATGTCAACAGAGGCATGGAATGAGGAAGTGAATTTCCTTGTCAGAGAGCATAGGCAGGACTTGAACAGATTCCTTGGTTCCTAGCTCACATCATTGCTTTAATTTTTTTGCCTCTGCTCTAGACTCACAGTGGGCAGTTATTTGACTCTATCCTTTCTATTCCTCTGATGTAAGTCTTTGGCCAATCAAAGGAGCAGTGCTTCTGTGTGAAAGTGAATGAGAGCAAACTGGTAAAGGGGAGCTGAGATACTTAGATGGCTCTTCTTAAATGTGAATGTTTCTTCCATGCTGATGCGGTTTGCACTGTGGTGTTGGTACACAGCACTGCTAAGTGGCATGAGGAGATTGCAGTGGAATGCAGAGTGTCTCTGCTTGCTGCTTTAGCGAAGGACAGATGTAACAGGTGAGAGCAGAAAGTGCAAGCAACATCACAGGTTGTGCTTTTCAAAGCACTGATGAAATGTGTCACTGTGCTTCCACAGAATAGTGTCCAGGCAGACAAAAAAAGTGTAATTCAAGACCTGAAAACCAAGGACTGCTAAGGAGGATTAAATAGAGAATTTGTCATCTTGCTTTGGAAAGCTCAAAATAAAAAAATGGTCCTACTGCAGCCTGTGCAGCAGACAGAAGAGCAGGGACATCAAGAATATATAAATTCACCTTTTGTTTACCATGTTGCACACCCTCAGGCTCTGGTGCCTCTTACCGATGGCTCAGTTTGCTTGTGTTGTGGTGGCAGTCGATGGCTGCAGTGCTGCCTGTGCAGCTGGGCTCTAGGGTGCTTGCTGCTGCAAAGCTGCTGAGAAGCTGCAGGTAGGTTTTCCCCAGAGGCAAACATGGGCTGTTTCTAAGTGGGAGAAACCTCCCTGCTACCAGGCCTGTGACAGCACCAAGCCTGTTCTTAGATATTTGCTTGCTGCTGACAATCCAAACCATCCTCTGCAGCCTTTGCAGGTGCCACCTGGTGACCCAGGCTGTGAGAAGGGGATATATATATATAAAATATATTAAAAAATTATTGTTGAGATGATACTGTGTGCAGTTCTGGAGCCCCCAGCACAGGAAGGACATGGAACTGTTGGTGCCAGGCCAGAGGAGCCAACCAAGATGGTGAGAGGCCTGCAGCAACTCTACTCTGAGGACAGGCTGAGGGAGTGGGGGCTCTGCAGCCTGGAGAAGAGAAGGCTTCCAGGAGACCTTAGAGTAGCCTTCCAGTATCTGAAGGAGCCTACAGGAAGGCTGGGGAGGGACTATTGACAAGGTCTTGTAATGCCAGGACAAGGGGCAATGGGTTTGAAGTGTCAGAGGGGAGATTGAAAGTGGATGTTAGGAGGAAGTTGTTTGCAGTGAGGGTGGTGAGACACTGGCACAGGTTGCCCAGGGAGGTTGTGGCTGCTCCCTCCCTGGAGGTGTTGAAGGCCAGGTTGGAGGAGGCCTTGAGTGACCTGTGCTAGTGGGAGGTGTCCCTGCCTATGGCAGGGGGTTGGAACTGGATGATCTTTGAGGTCCCTTCCAACCTTAACCATTCTATGATTCTATGATTTGGTTCTTCACATGAAGGCTTTATTTAGTGCCCTGCTACAACCAGTGATCACTGGAAGGTGATTGTGCCTGAGTGGTGAGCTAAGTGCTCTGCTCCTGTCAGGGTACAAGACCTGCTGATGAGATTGTGGAGGGAAGCATAGTGAGCAAGAGCTGCAGCAAAACTTTTCAAGGGTAACATCTGGCTTTTTGTGCAGGAACCTCAATCCTGTGCTGTAAAGAAAACGGCAGGGGAATGTATCTGTCCCCTCCTGCTTACAGTCTTTGTTTCTAAGGTGATATGCTTGGGTTGGAAAAGAAGAACAACTGCTTAATTCCTTGCATTTTCCCCTTGGTTATAATAGAGTCACTGTCATATGCAATCCTCAAATGCTTTTAATCAAACCCTCAGGGTTTAAATTATTAAGCATCTTTTTGGGATCACATTTTTTATTCCTAATTACAGGCACAAGATATATATCATGAAATATGCAGCGTGTAAGTGCGATTAAAGCGCACACAGCCTCCCCAAAGATGGCTCCAGCAGTTTTACACATCCAGCATTTAATTAGGCAGACAATGGGCTTAGCATTGAGATTTCTAAGGATGGGGAAGGAAATTCTTGGAATTATATATGTATATGTATGTTCCTTTTTTTTTTTTTTTTTTTTTTTTTTTTTTTTTTTTTTTTTTTTTTTTTTNTTTTTGATGGATGTGGAAATCAATATGGAGACTGCAAATGGAAATCAGAGTCTTATTTCTTTCCTGATCTCCTTCTTAGACATCTGAGAAATGATGCTTAGAATTAAACTCTTCCACAATCAGAAGGAAACTTTTCCCAGGTAGATTTCTTGGCCTTCCTTGCTTCCTGGGCACATTATTAAAGGCTGTCTCCTCTGCTTGGCTGCCTGCTTTCATGAGGATACAGGAATTTGATACCTTTGAGACCTCCTCCTTCTTTCAAACTCAGTTGTAATTGGTCCATCAGTCCCGAGGTTTTTAGAGGGATGAGAGGAGAAGGGGACAGGGAGACAGACAGACAATTTCAGTGCACGAGCCTCATTTCCTTAGGAAACTGGAATAAAAAAATCAATTAAGGTTAAGACCCTCCAGTGCCCTTCTCAATTACTTTGCAAGAACAAAGCCTCTCCCTGATCAGACCACGGTGCACAGTGCCTTGGTCATCCGGCACAGGATCGAACCTATGTTGGCAGCTGTTTGTAAGTGGCCAAATAGAGGCTGAAAACCAGGAGTTCCTGGGGGCAGGAACTGAGCTGGTGGAGCCTTAGGCAGTGCTAGGGCTCACCTGCTGCAGGTCCATCGAGTAGACTCAAAAGGACACAACCCATTCTTTCCATTCCCATGGATGAGCACGATGCTGAGGTTTCAAACACCCTTCCTGCTTCTGAGCTCTGCTTGCCACGGCTTTGTTCTTTGTGACACTTAAGGAGCCACTGAAGTGTCAGGTGCTGCTGTTCTGGAGGCACCCAAGAAGCCTGCTCAGGACTTTCAGCAGCTTTGTGATCATGACATCTCTTAGGGCAGTGTAAGGTAATGGTGCCCATCTCAGGTGTGTGTGTTCTTTGGGCAGTGTAAGGTAGTGGTGCCCATCTCAGGTGTGTGTGTTCTTTGGGCAGTGTAAGGTAGTGATGCCCATCTCAGGTGTGTGTGTTCTTTGGGCAGTGTAAGGTAATGGTGCCCATCTCAGGTGTGTGTGTTCTTTGGGCAGTGTAAGGTAGTGGTGCCCATCTCAGGTGTGTGTGTTCTTTGGGCAGTGTAAGGTAGTGGTGCCCATCTCAGGTGTGGTCCAGGGCTGGCAGAAGATGCCAGAATGTTGTCCAGCACTTCCCACGTGGCTCTTCCAGCAGCAGGAGCTCCCTACAAGCTGCAGTGCTCTAAGGGTGTTGTTGTTCCAGCATGGGATGAACCTGCCTGCTGCTCATGACCTGATTCCTCCTCCCCTGGTGGTGGTGATCTCATTGCTTCCCCATCCTGGACGTTTCACTGCTTTCCAAACTGTTCTGTTCACCCTCCTTGGCTGTGTCACTGAAAAACTTTTGTTTAACTATGAAAGCTCTGTTCTTGCTGTCAGAGCCAGTTCAAATCCATCTCACAAGTATTGAGACAACAAACAGAACCTTAACACTTTCACATGGTGCTTTCTGGTCTGTCTTCTAAATCACCATCAAAACCCCCAGCTAAGACAACCTCCTTCCATGTAAACGGGGGTTTTGCTGTTCTGATTGCAGTCCAAGCCAGTGTGAGCCACATTAAATGTTCAAGATCTCAAAAGCAGCAACACTTTTTTGTTTGTTTCTGTCCTCTTTTTCTCAGCAGAGATGTCCAGATGGGACCCTTGGAGGCTGTGGTTCCTTTTTCTTCCCATGGTTTCAGCAGTTGTTCTGCTAAGCTCTTGCTCTGCTGTGTGCAGGAGAGGGAAGCCCCCCCTGGTCTGCTGCCATGGCTGTGGCAAGAGGGAATTTCTCGTGAGGAGAAGCAAATGAGAGCTGCTGGGAACGGAGCGAGCCAGCGCGGTTCAGATGATGTATTAGATGTATCCCCCTCTCTTTTCTGTTGCCTCCCTGCATTTTTCATTGCTCTAAGGGCACTTTATTTAAAAAGGAAAGGGATGCTTCCCCTCTGCAACGCCCTCAAGACGTTTTGGTAGGACTTCAGTTATTTAGTTCCTCGTGGAACCAGGGTGCAAAACCTCTTGAGCTCAGGGGAGATGTTTTCGGCTTAGTGCCTTGTTCCAAGGCTTGGAGATGATTCCTCTGGCTAAAATCAGTGAGGAAAACCTTGCTTCTCTGGCAGGGGACCAAGCTCCGTGTCAAAATGGTGGCAGAAGATGCTGTCCAGACCTGGTTTGCTCCTGCTGCATCAGCACCACCTGTCCGTGCAGATAGGATGCCGCTGAGGTGGGGTTGGTGTCATTTGCATGCAGTGCAGCAGCGGGGCCATTGCTGATCCCCCCCACATCTCTGTGTGCTAGGGCAAGCCAAATGCATTGCAGGACAGGGAGGCTCCAGCAGCAGGGTTGGGTTTGCTCTGGTTTTGGTGCTGGTTTCTACTGCAGCGGCCTTTGGTCCCTCTCTGCAAGCTTTACCTTTAGCCTAGAATATTTCCCCCATTATCTCTAATGTATGATTATAAATACATTGTAGTCTTGAGTAAGTACAATTAAAAAGGGTAATTCATTTCCCTCCCTCTCTTCTCTCCTCCCACCCAAGTCCTCAGGTTTAATTTTCATGATTATGTTAGATTATGAGTCATTTTAAATCATGGTATCCAGGAGAGACTGCTCCTACTCTGCAGCTCTTTTCAACAGTTGTTTATGGTAGTTTCAGCCTCTTTCTGCCTCTCTGAGGCTCTTTATTTTTAAAGCAAGGCAGACAAGGCCTAAAATTATTCCATTAAAGAGGTGCAATTTTTGTAATGGGACTTAGAGTGCTCTGCAGAAGTGCAGGCAAGTTTCTTCAATATCCTGAGCATTATTCGCTCATTTAGTTAAATGATGTTTCTAATTCCCTGGTAATTACATGTAATGAGGCACTCTTTCTCTTCTTGATGAGACTTTAGCTTAATATGAGATGTTGGATTTTTTTTTTCTTTCTTTTGCTTTCCTTTTTTTTTTTTAGGGATAATTACCCTTCCCAGGAAAAGCAGGGGGTTTGTTGTGCAGAACATATAGCAAATTATTTTATTTCCTGCCATCTTGACTGCCAGTAAATTATAAAATTAAGTTTCAGTGGAGCATTAGCACCGTTTTGGAAAGGCTTGAGATTTTTTTTTTTTATTATTTTTTTCCCCTCCTTATTCACGTTTTGATGTCCTTTGGGGCTGTTGAGCTATTAGTCATAGAATAGATGTTTTTCTGCCAGCTCCTAGTAGTGGATGGCATTGAAGCAGCAACACAGGTTTAATTCTTTCCCCTCCAGGATGTTATCCAGTGCCGAATTGTCTTGGTAGTTGTTCTTCATATCAGCCTTTATCTTTACAAAATTCCCCCCACTCTAATTAAATTTGGGTTTAGGCCTGTTGTAATATTAAATGCTGGGTGGGGGGAGTGTGTGTGTGTGTGTGTGTGCTTTTAAAGTCTGGGTGGCTGCTCCTGCCGAAATTTCTTACATTTGAATGATATTTCGGGTAGAGGAATGGGTGAAAAGCTGTAGGATACATGAAGATATTATTATTATTATTATTATTATTATTATTATTATTATTATTATTATTATTATTATTATTATTATTATTATTATTATTATTATTATTATTATTATTATTATCATCATCATTATTATCATCATTATTATCATCATTATTATCATTATTATCATTATTATCATTATTATCACATTATAAATGGTGTGTAATAATAATGCTAATAATAGTAGTAATAATAATAGTTTATTAGTAGTAGCACTGCTAGTATTATTAGGGTTAATGCTGCATTATAAATGCTGCACAATAATAATGCTAATAATGGTAGTAACAGTAATAATAATTTATTATTAGCAACATTACTACTATTATTAGGGGTAAGGCTGCATTATAAATGCTGCATAATATTAATGCTAATAATATTATTAATAATAAAATAATTAGTTATTATTATCATTAATATTATTAGGGGCAAGACTGCATTACAAATGCTGCATAATATTAATGCTAATAAAAGTAGTAATAATAAAAATAATAATTTATTATTAACATTAATATTATTAGGAGTAAGACTGCGTTATAAATGCTACATAATAACAATGCTAATATTAGTAGTAATAATAATAATTTATTGTTAGTAACATTATTATTAGGGTTAATGCTGCATTATAAATGCTGCATTATAACAATGCTAATAATAGTAGTAATAATAATAATAATTTATTGTTAGTAACATTATTATTAGGGTTAATGCTGCATTATAAATGCTGCATAATAACAATGCTAATAATAGTAGTAATAATAATATATTATTAGCAATATTATTATTAGGGGTAATACTGCATTATAAATGCTGCATACTAATAATGCTAATAATAGTAGTAATAATAAAACATTTATTATTAGTGGTATTACTATTATTATTAGGTGTAATGCTGCATTATAAATGCTGCATTATTTTATTAGGGTTAAAGCTGCATTATAAATGCTGCATCTTACTACTACTACTTGTTATTAGTAGTAGTAGTTAGTAGTGAGTAGTATTATTGTGGTTAATGCTGCATTATAAATACTGCATACTACTACTACTATTACTACTTCTTCTTCTTGTTAATGCCACATTATAAATGCCACATAACAATAACAACTACTATTATTATTAATAATAACAGCAGTAATAATGCATTATAAATGCTGCATAATTTTATTAGGGTTAATGCTGCGTTATAAATGCGTGGTGGTGATGATGATGATGATGATGATGCTGCGATGCTGCAGCATTGAGCTCCGGAGACAACAAACCCATCAGTTGTCTTAATGACTCTGCACTTGCTCTCTTTTGTCAGTGTCCTTTTCTGCCTAGGACTCTGAGGTGATTCTTGTCTGCTCTTTTGTTTTTCAAACTCTCTGCGCTGTGAGAATTCTGAAGGGGACAACAGCTGAGAACAGAAGTGCTGAAGGGTGAGCTCTGTTCTTGCAGCTCAGCTGCCGTTTAGAGAAACATTTGCTTGTCTAATTGATACAGGACATCCAGGACTGCATTTGTCACCTCCCGTCCAAAGGCAGAAGTTTCTCTTTTCGGGCTAAAGGAGGGAGTCACCGAGGCACCTCCGCTTCCAGCTTCTGAAGTGCTGTAAGATAGCAGCTCTTTGTGCAAGGAACTTCTCTGAAGGATGAGCTCTGGTGGTCACAGCCTCCCTGATAATTCATTTTCTTCCCCTGCTGTGGCCTGAGATGTGGCTTTAGCTTGTGATGCCTGGGATGGAGCAGAACCTGGCTTCTGAGTGTAGCTGGTTTGCAGGTGGGCTTCAGGTGAGTCTCTTTGCCTTCTCCAGGTTCCCCTGGCTACCAGAGTCTTGTCTGTCCTCTGGCCTTGCCCTCGCTCTTTGGCAGAGATGTTCTGCTGCAGTCAGCTGGGAAGGCCTGCCCTGCTTATCCTGGCAGCAGCAAGAGCGTCTTGGTAAGAGGCACCCATGGGAGGACCTTTTGTGATCTGGAGACACATGTTCATCTGTGTGAGTGTCTTGCATTGATACCTTTGAAGCCACTGAGACCACCTACGTGCTTCCAAATACCTTCAGTTAAAGAGTTTTGTAGGGCTGGCACCAGAACCCACAAGGACCGAAGGCTGAAGCTCTGCAAATGCAGGGCTCTTGTATCAGGAGTGCACGTTTTCTCTCTGAGAAGCCATGGTGCTGCCAAGTTCTGCCTAAAGAGGTGCATCTTCATGAGAAAACCCAAGATTTGGAGAGGCTAAAGTGCAATCAGCAGTCGCAAATAAATGCCATAAATAACTTCTTGATCCCAAATACTGCGACCCCAGTTCTGTAGAAAGAAGCTGGAAAAATACGACTGCATCTCACTCTTTATTTAATCTTAAGCAATTTGACATCAATCAAATGACTGCAGAGGCAAAGGCATGGAGGTTTATTTCCCAGCCCACAGGATTGCTGTCAAATTGCAATTTTGAAAATTGAAGGAGCCGTTAGCTAGATTTGCTCCATTTTCTTCCTACTTCTTCCCCTCAAACTTTCAGCAATGTGTCTCTCAATTTTGCAGGGCACTCTTCTACCATGTGTGGGGAAATTAAAGAAGCTCCTGAAAAAATTCTTTCCCACACAGTGGTAAAATCCCCTTTTCCTGCCTGCTACTCAGTGTATAAATGGAGTGGAAGCCTACATCAAAGAACAGGGAGTGAATGGAATCTGAGCCTTTAAGGTATTGCCCTAGTGAGGCTGACAAGCAAAAGAAACAAGCTTGGTACCTCCATGCACCCCAGTGCGTGTGCCCTCTGCCCTGGTGAGGCCTCCTCTGGAGTGCTGGGTCCATTTCTGGGCTCCCCAGTTCAAGAGAGAGGAAACAGGAGAGGGTCCAAGGGAGGACTACAAAAGGTCATGAGTGAACTGGAGCATGTCTCTGGCCAGGAAAGGCTGAGAGGCTTGGGGCTGTTTAGCCTGGGGAAGAGCAGCCTGAGAGGGGATTTGATCGATGCTTATCAATGCCCGAAGGGCAAGAATCAAGAGGATGGGGACAGAGTCCTCAATGTTGCCCAGTGACAGGACAAGGGGCAACAGGAGCAGACTAAAGCAGAAGAGGTTCCATGTGAACATGAAGAAAGACTCTTTGCTGTGAGGCTGCTGCAGCCCTGCAGCAGGCTACCCAGAGAGGCTGTGGAGTCTCCTCCTGGACACTGTGACCCTGGACAAGCTGCTGTGGGTGCCCTGCTGGAGCAGGGGGCTTGGGCTGGAGGATCTCCAGAGGTCCCTTCTAGACTTTAGCATTCTGTGATTTTATGTGACATGATTTAAAGCTGTCTGACTCTGTCTGACTACCACCATTCTGCTGCAACTCAAAGCAAATTCTTGGACCTGCTAATACAGGGAACTTGCTGCCAGCTTGTTCCAAGTGTCAGAATTTTTCCTCAATGCTATCAGGAAGGCAGGACTTGTGTGCATTGAATGCTCACTGCAGTTAGTCAAACGAGACAGCTACATCCTCCTAACAGAGGTACATGAAGTGTGTGGAAACAGAATCAGCCATCTGCAGCTGCTTCTGCAGCAGCAGAGTTTGGGAAGTCCCAGTGGAGATCTGTGCTCTGGTATCAAGAGAGCTCTAAAGACACAACAGGGCAGCACCTACCCAGAAGAGCTCAGGCTCCAAAGAGCTGGTACTGGTGCTGGGAGTCATTCTCATCTCACCACCTAGCCTCAGGAAGTGTACTGAGCAACTGCCTTCTCTTGTGTTAAGGAACTTGGGTGGTTTTTATGTGGCTGTAGTGGTTCTGGGAGTCAGCTGCCCCCCCCCCCCCCCCAGTGAATTCACCCAGACTAAGCCAGCTGGAAGTTAAGGAATGAAGCTTTGTATTCACCATTTAGCACAAGAGACAACCAGATCTTTACAATCTACTGCAGATCTTTACAGCTATATATGGAGTATACAAGTTAAAAGCAATACAGCAACACAATTCCCCTCCCAAAAGCCAGGGTGACCAGGAGGGGCTCTCAACCACCCTTCCACCTTCTTTCCACTCCCTTCCCTTATCCCAGAGTCTGCCTCATGTGCAAGGTGAGTTGGAAGACTCAGCAAAGGAGGTTAGTAGGGCAATGATTAGCTGGGTTACACAGCTCCAGCTAGAAGCAGTTAATAAGGCAGAAGCCAGGGAGAGACACAGACTGCTTTATTTGTGCTTCTGTCCCTGCTTTTATATGTCTCAGCAAACCTATGAGTGAAGCAGGCATCATAGTTTGTTTTTTTTTTTTTCACAGCAAATAACCTAATTTCTCTCATTAAAATATTCTAGTTAGCTTCAAACCAGCACAGAGGCACATAGCCACCCTCTCAGCTGCTGCAATACATACCTTGCCTGATGCCTAAATCTGGTTGGTGCTTTAGTTACTCTTAAGCTTCCCTGAGTTTCTGAGAGCCAAAGCTCCTTGGCAGACCCTGAGCCACTCAACACTTCCCTCATCTTTAAACCAACTGCAGTGTTCTTCTCATGTCTTCCAGCTGTCACATGCAGGTAATAACTTCAAAGCCTGCTTAATATATGCAATTTTCCCTTAAAACAACAAGAAGCAGCAGCTGCTAGTGGAGAGAGTGCCTGCCTCAGCCGTGCTGACCCCGTTCAGCCGTGCACTCTGCTAGCAGTAATTCCAGTTGCTTTCTAGGATGCCGGCAGAGCGCTGGGTGCAGAGCTGCTGGCAGCTGCCAGGAGCTGCCAGGGATGATGCAGGAGGCAATGATCAGCCCCATGGCTGATTCACTCTCATATTTAACTGAAGTAAAAAGAATGAGGCTTATGTTGCTGCCGCTGCACCCTGCTGCAGGTCTGCAGCTCTCCCTGTGTTGCCTGATGTGTCGTGGGCTGTTGATCCTGGAGCAGGAATGCCTGTCTCCCAGGTTTCCACAGCATGTCACCAGGTCATGCCCTTTAACAGCTTTCTTAGGTGACTATAGCCCTCCTGGGCTGTCTGTCAGTACCCAAACACAGCTAAGTCAGGCACATCCCTATCCCATAAGAGATGGCTCTGGAGTCCCAAATGTTTGTGCCCACCAATCATTTTCTGGGAACAGAGACTTCCCAAGCATATGATTTCAGTGCCCACCTGCAGGCAGCTGGCACTAGTCATAGAATCATGGAATCATAGAATGGTAAGGTTGGAAGGGACCTCGAGGATCATCTAGTTCCAACCCCCTGCCATAGGCAGGGACACCTCCCACTAGTACAGGTCACTCAAGGCCTCCTCCAACCTGGCCTTGAACATCTCCAGGGAGGTTGCAGAGCACAGAAGCACCGAACATGATCAAAGATCACATTGGGTGCTTCTGTGCTCTGCAACCTCCTGGCGCAACCTGTGCCAGTGTCTCACCACCCTCTAAGACCTGAGAGCAAAGACCAGGTTGCCCCTGTGGCAAAAGCAACCATCAGCTGTGCTGCCTGTGGTCACTGCAAGCCCAGGCTGGCTGCTGCCCACCTGCATCCCACATTCCAGCTGCAGGAGGGCTGCAGACAGGGTAAGCTGCGTGCATGGTGCCACACCCCCTAGGCTCTTTATAGGGCCCACAGCCTCTTCAGGCAAAGGGAAGGAAAGAAGCTGCCAGGGCAGCAGGCAAGTGATGATCCATGAAGTAATGATCCCTTCCTCTTCAGCAACATGGCAGGATTTGGCCAGAGTAAAGGATGAGCATCCGGAGGGGAGAGCAAAGCCAAAGGGTATGATTTTGGCAGAGTCCTGCAAAGCTCTCGACCCCAGGGCCGGGTTTGCCACAGGAGCACTGCACAGAGATCTGTGCAGCAGAAACCAAATCCAGAGAATTTGGAAGTTCTGCCTTTGTCTTTGCAGTGTTCTCTGCTGCCAGTAGTCTGAAGGATTGCAACACAGGGGTTACAGCAGCGTCACTGCATGGCTGGCTGCAGATGAAAGCATCCATCTTGGCAAGCACAGGGCAGCAGGGTGCAGGGATGTGTGCACCCCCAGCAGTGGGGCTGAGGAACACAAGGGAGTGAAGGTGAGTTAAGCTGATACAGGAGGCTGGGCTCAGCACCACCCCATTTGCTGTTTTTCTAATACTGTTTGGATTTTTAATTTTCATCATCTTGCTCTGCAGCCTTGGTTTGCTGTGGGGACTTCTGTATCTGGTGAAGAAGTCAGAGGAGATGGGAGTGGAGAGTAGGAAAGCCAATCTAACTGCTCATGTTACCCTCTCTGCATAACACTGGTTTGGGAATCCTTAGTGTGAACCCCTAGAAAACCATGGTTATTTGTGGTTTATTCCAGGGCTTAAATGTTGACAGATGTCACCACATTAAGCTTGCCTTGCTGATACGGAAACCTTCAGATAGGTGAGAGGAGCCCCTGTGAGCAGCGTGGTGCTGGACAGCCATTCGCTGTTCTCCCCGGGAAATGCTGATGAAGAGATGAAAACTCCCTGGGTTTGCTCTCTGGCTGCAGCTGGACAGATTGCCAGGCTGGCTGCGAGTAGGAGCAGCTCTCTGGAGGAGGGTTCCCTGCTGCAGTCCACCCGTGGCGAGACGGAAGAGTACGACACATCAATATGATGCAGATACAATTCGATTGATTGTGAAGTTACAACTCTTTTATAGGGTTACAGCTCTCAAGTTTATGTCACCACTACATACAATTAGTTATGCTGATTGGCTGATCCAGTGCTCATATCATTTACGTAAGCACTCTGCTATCCAAGCAAGACCCTCTCAAAGATGCATCCTTCTTCATGGGAACCCAAGAGGGGAGCTAGTGGGAACCAAGGAGAAAGCCAATTGAGCTGGGCACATCCCTGCATCTAACCTTGGAACAGTGAGATCAAACACAGTAGACTGATCTGCTGGCCTTGTGTTACATCTGCACAGAAGCAGGGTAGGCTTAGAACAAAGAACTAACAGTAGTCTGTATCAGAACAGCCAACTTTCCCATCACACAGACTGTTCAGTTTTCTTCTAAAATCACCCAGGCCCCAACAGTTCACCCTCCGGGGCAGAATGGAGAAGCAGCAGCACCGCTCGAGGCTGAGCCTTTCAGCCTGACCCTGAGGGGCGCAGGAGAAGCGCAGTAGCTGTCCGCAAGGCAGAGGGAAGGTGAACTCTGCTGGGTTTTTGCTCTGCTGTGGTATGTGATCCTGCAGCCTCAGTGGGCACGAGGTACTGCTGGGAAGGTTCAGATTAGACACACGGTGAGTTTTTTTTGCAAGAGGGGCAATGATGTTTTGAAATAATGTCCTTGGGGAAGTGGTGGAGTCTCCAGCATCGGTTCAGCCGAGGAGGATGCTGCATCATCTCGTCTAGACTGTGCTTCTGCCAGGAAGAGTTGGACCAGAGGATCCTTGAGCTCCCTTCCAGCCTGGTGCTGTCTGATTCTACCACTCAGGGCAGAATCAAAGAGTCACAGAAGTGTCTGGTTGGAAAGGCCAGCTGTAACCTGGCATCATCTCCCTGTGGGCAGCTGTACAGACATGGGATTGCTTGGTTGGGGAAGACCTTAAGGTCGTCATGTCAGTATGTGGAAACCTGTCTGCCAGAACTGGACTAACTCCAACACTCCTTTCACCAGGGCTCATTTGGAGCCATCAGATTAAGTTCTCAGTTGCTTTATCAGAGTGGCTGTAAGCCACCGACAGGCACAAACCCAAACCCTGTTGCTGAACCAAGAGGTGACCGTTTGGTGACACTTCTGTCCTGGAGGTGCTGTGGCTCTCTGTCGTGTGCACTCACCCTGCTGCAGAGGAGGGTGCTCAGCTCAGACTGTTACAAATGCCTCTGCCCACTGGCACTGATGTTTTAAACAAACGGGGATGTATTTAGCACAATAATTACAGTTATTTGATTACCTTTCTTTTAGCCTGAAGTAGAAGGCAACTGACAGATGTGAATACCTCCGGGACCAATCCTCTGTAATAAACTAACAGTATTTATTACAAGATGCATTTTATTAATAGGCATTGGCAGTAATTAATTCACTGAAGTTGATGTTGCTAATAATTTCGTGCAATCCATGAAATATTTATGAAAGAAAACTGTGTATAGAAACACTGCAAAGGTCATTTAGCTAATTAGTTAATAAATATCACCAAGGTTTCTAGTCAGTCTCTCTAATTCTGAGTGGTTTCAGATTCTCCTTTGTCTCACAGTTTCTGAAATGCTTTCTCTCTGTAGGTGGAAATGGACTTTTGTACCTGACACAGTAGTGACCGTTCCTGGCTCTTCCATTGAGCCAACTTTTGTGCTGTTTCCTCTGCTGATTCACTTTGCCCTCTTCCCTTGTGGCTAGTGCAAGATCCCATTCAAAGATAGCACCAGCTCAATCCAATTTAGGCTACCAGCCAGTTGTGGTGTCTCCCAGTTTAAGGATGTCTGAATATATCTCTGTCTGTCTAACTTGATTCTACTGACCTTCCCTGCAATCAAATCACAAGGATCCAAATTAATAGCTGATGTCTGAACTGGGAAAGTCTTGGCATCAGATTGGTCTGGTCGAGGATAGCCCTGCTGACTGCAGAGTGGGTTGGACTAGCTGACCTTTGGAGGTCCCTTCCAACCCAGAGCACTCTGTGGCTGTAGGGCTCTGTGGTCATTTCTGCTCCCACTGAATTCAATGACAAAAGCCTGTGGGAGGCAAGGGCAGCCCCTGGGCTGGTCCTCACTCATGCCTCCAGCAGCAGTGCTGCTCTGGGTTGTGGCATCCTGTGGCAGGGGTTGGAAGGAACCCAAAGAGATCCTCAAGACCAACCCCCCTGCCAGAGCAGGACCAGACAATCCAGCTCAGGGCACACAGAACACATCCAGACAGGCCTTGAAAGGCTCCAGAGAAGGAGACTCCACAACCTCTCTGGGCAGCCTGTGCCAGGGCTCTGGAACTCTTCCAGGCAAGAACTTGCCCCTTGTGTTGAGCTGGAACCTCCTGTGCTGCAGCTTCCATCCATTGCTCCTTGTCCTAGCCTAGGGAGCCTTTGCCATGGGATAAACTGATGATAGCTGCCGAGCAGGGATAGGATGAGAGTACGTTGCCAAGAGGCTGTGGGGAGCTTCACCCTCTTCAGCAAAGTCAGATGGCTTCTGTCTGCTTAGCACTGATCTTTCAAAGGGGTTCAGATCACATCTGAAGCACGGAGAAGCAGGGAATCCACCACATCCTTTTGCCATGTGCTCCAGCAGCTACCCAGGCTCCCTGGTGGAACAGAGCGGCTCTGGCTTCGTCGTCTTGCTGTAGGTCAAACAGAAAGGGTTGGGCTCGAGAAGAGTCTGCTGAAGAGAGCTCCTCGGTGTGCTCCGAAGGAGAGCTAATTACAGTGGTTCCCACGAGTCCGTGAGAGCCACCTTTGCACTTCCCTCATTCTGGGACTGCTTTACGCTCGGTTATAAAGCAGCCTTCAGCACTCAGCCTTTGGGCAGGGAGGAGAACAGCTGAGGGACTCCAGGGATGAGGAGGTGGAAGGAATGCTGTGCTCCCTGCCTTAAACCCCGCGGCCAGGAGCTGTGACTGGGGGCTGATGTCACTCTGCCTGCAGCTCTGCAGGTGGGTGAAGCGGCTCCAGTGCAGCCGAGCAGGGAGATGGACACAACAGGGCTGCCCTAAATCAGGGAGTGGTTCTCCTCTGTAAGGTTTCTTGAATAGTTCTTCTCTGGCTTGATGCTGCTGTACTGACCAGAAACAGACTGCACTTAGGCAGCTGTTGCTATGAGGTCCTTAAAAGCAAACCTGTCTGTGCAGGCACAACCTCTCTTGTTTAATGAAGAGGAGAGCAGGGCCTGGTGAGGAAACCGTGGTCTGAAGTGTTAAGGGCTTAGGTTTCTCACATTCACAGCAGCAGAGTAAATCTAGAAGCTCCCTTTCAGTAAGTAGATGTCCCCGTGGGACAGTGTATGCCAATGCTTTCCATGGCTTCAGCCCACTGAGGTGCCTAACGCAGATCAAACTCAGAAGTGATGGCTGTGATCTGTGTGTAACAAACTGAGTTATGGATCTGTAGCTGGTCTGAATCTGAATGGCCTCACCAGTGTCTCGTGCCTTATCCAGTTTGTGAGGACTAATTTTATAAAAGAAGTCTTCTTTAAAGAACAATTTTGTTATCTGTTAAGATCTGATAGAGAAGATTTTCTTACATTAGGCAATAAAGCACATCTGGGTAGGCCAAGTAGTCTTGAATGGCTAACGAGCATCAATGGGAATGGCTCTGGCTGACAATCATTTGTCTTGTGCTTCATAGCTGTTATGCTTTGTAAGCACAAATCCTGCCCCATCTGAGCTGGTGGTGCTCAGCCTCAGTTCAGCAGGACATCGCAGATCTTTGTGTTTTCTGACAGTGAGGGTAGAACAGTCTTTGTGTTTTCTGACAGTGAGGGTAAGGGCAGAACAGTCTTTGTGTTTTCTGACAGTGAGGGTAAGGGCAGAACAGTCTTTGTGTTTTCTGACACTGAGGGTAAGGGCAGAACAGTCTTTGTGTTTTCTGACACTGAGGGTAAGGGCAGAACAGTCTTTGTGTTTTCTGACAGTGAGGGTAGAACAGTCTTTGTGTTTTCTGACAGTGAGGGTAGAACAGTCTTTGTGTTTTCTGACAGTGAGGGTAGAACAGTCTTTGTGTTTCCTGACAGTGAGGGTAAGGGTAGAACAGTCTTTGTGTTTCCTGACAGTGAGGGTAAGGGTAGAACAGTCTTTGTGTTTCTGACAGTGAGGGTAAGGGTAGAACAGTCTTTGTGTTTTCTGACAGTGAGGGTGAGGGTAGAACAGTCTTTGTGTTTTCTGACAGTGAGGGTAAGGGTAGACTCCCGTTAGAAAGAAGGTAGACATTTTTTACGCTGAGGGTGCTGAGACACTGGCAGAGTTTGCCCAGAGAGGTGGGAGATGCCCCCTCCCTGGAAGCATTCCAGACCAGGTCAGATGCAGCTCTGTGCAGCTTGATCTATTTGCAGACGTCCCTCAGTGCAGAGGGGTTAGACCAGATGACCTTTAAAAGTCCCTTCCAACCTAACCCATCCTGTGACTCTGCCCTGCAGCTGCCCTCCATTCCTGTTCAAAGATGGCAGGGCCAGTCTCCAGGAGGCAGCAGGCACGGTGATGTGTCTGGCACTCTGTGTTTGTGTGGATGGAATTGGCTTGCAGAGGCTTCTCCTTGAGGTGGTTCCCTCTGAGAAGTGATTTTCTGGAGGAAGAGCTGCTGTATGGGAGTGTTTTTACACCTCCCCACAGACAGTGTGGGAACACCCATGAGCACCCCACAGTCACCCCAGGATCCAGCCCCTTTGATGCCCTACCAGGGATGCAGCTGAGGGAGCAGCAGTGCTGCTTGCAGAGGGTCCCAGAGTGTTGTGTCCTTCACTGCTCAGCCGTGATCAGGCAGGCAGCCACCTGTCTGTGCTGCGGTACGGCCCTGGCAGCTCACAGGTACCAAACAAACCTTGAAAGGAAGAAGTCTCTCTCCAGTTGGTGCTGAACAGAGACACTTTGCCTTCAGGTGGCAAAATGGTGCTGCTGATCTCTGGGGTCTGGATGATACTGCCTGAGAAGAACTTGATGGAGGAATTCTGGTGGTGAGGCACTGGAACAGGTTGCCCAGGGAGGTTGTGGCTGCTCCCTCCCTGGAGGTGTTCAAGGCCAGGTTGGAGGAGGCCTTGAGTGAGCTGTGCTAGTGGGAGGTGTCCCTGCCTATGGCAGGGGGTTGGAACTAGATGATCCTTGAGGTCCCTTCCAACCTTACCATTCTATGATTCTATAACTCAAACGAAAAGACTTTGCAGGTGGAAATGACATCCCCTAACATCAGGAATTAATTCCTTTGGTTTTGCTCTTTCCAACTCTACTTTGGACAAAATAATGAGTGCATCCATTTTTTTTTCATGAGCTCCCCAAAGCTTCAAGGTGATGTTCCTCTGACAGGATGCTGGACAGAGAGTTGGAGAGGGAAAAGAGTAGCATCAAATAAACAGATGAGAAAGAAGGAGAGTTCAAAGGCCACTCCTGACTTCTGGTGCCAGCCCTTTTGTTTGTCCAGGTTCAAATGAGTCTGCAGTGTGCACATGCAGCCCAGACAGCAACCGAG